>WOXC01003002.1:457500-961981 GCA_011680675.1 Gymnobelideus leadbeateri | reverse complement strand
CATTGCCTCCCTGATTTGTTCTTTAAAATTTTTCTTAATTTCCTCCAGGAATGCTATTTGGGCTTGAGACCAGATCATGTTTCCTTCTGTGGTCTCTGGTGTGGGCAGAGTCTATATTGTCCTGTGTGTTTTGTTGTTCTTGCCCTGCATAGTATGCTCGAATAGACTTTCTTGCCTTCCCCTTCTCCTTTTCAGCTTCCTTCCTTCCCATTGTGACTTCCTGTTTCTTAGTGTCTCAGGAAAACAAATGCTTGTTGATTGATAATGGTTTTTAAAAAATGTTGTATCCTGGGGATGGAAAAATGATAACAGAGTAAAATAAGTGACTTGCTTGAGCTCTCTCCCCAAATCCTTCCAAATGCCAGTAAAAATGACTAAAAAAATTCTAGAGTTGTAGAACTCATAAAAATACACAGTGAAACAAATATCCAGTCCAAAACATCTTGAAAGATCAACAGAAAGTTTCTATCACACTGTGCTGGGAGTAGAGTGAAGTCCGTCTTGGGCATAGGGTTGGAGCCGGCCTTAGGGGACTGAATCACTGCTACCTGTGGCAGTTTCCAGACTTTTTGCCCCACGAAGATCAAAGACACCATAGAAGGTCAGTGGGAAAACTGTGTTGGTCCTGAGTAAGAGAGAAGTGCTGTCCAGTCCCCCATTACCCCTCCCTGGGGCAGTGGAGGCAGCAGCAGCTATAGCAGCAGATTAAGGTCCTGCTGCCTCCACTTCTAGAGCTCCTAGCCAACATACAGTGTGGGAACCAAGGTGTTGGATCAAGTGGATGATCAGAAGGCAATTACAGGGATCTCTTTCCTGATCCTAAGGCAGGATTTCTTGCTTTATCCTGCTTGGATCTGGGTTGCAGTCTTGGATGGTGGTCCTGAGGTTAGAAGGAGCTCTGATGTGGTAGAGCTTGTGGTTTCAGTGGAGAGGTAATCCTCTTTGCAGTGCCAAGGCAGAAGAGTGCTTGTATCACTCACAGACCAGAACACATAGCAGAAAAGGAGTAAACATCTCTCCTCTGATCATACTGTCTTGGAAGAGCTGAAAATATACAGGACCTTAGAAGTATCTCTGAAAACAGCTTCACAAAACCCCTGAAGCTTGGGACAGTATACCCTAACCCCCACTCCCAAAGGAAGTGGAGTCATAACTTGTCAGATTTAGAAAGTCAAGTATCTGAGAAAATGAACAAATAGCAGAAATGAAACAACTAAGACTATAAAATCTTACTTTGGTGACAAAGATCAAACCATATAACCAGAAATCAACCAAGTCAAAGAGCCTACACCCAAAGCTTCCAAGGAAAGAAAAGAATTGGTTGTAGGTCCTGAAAAAGCTCAAAAGGAATTTTGAAAATCAAGTAAGAGAAGTAGAGGAAAAATTGGGCAGAGAAATGAGAGTGATGTAAGAAAATCATGAAAAATGATTCAACAGCTTGCTGAAGCATATCCCAAAAATACTGAAGAAAATAACACCTTAAAAATAGACTAACCCAAATGGCAAAAGAGGTCCAAAAGATCAAAGCAAAAAATGCCCTAAACAGTAGAATTGGTAAAGTAGAAAAGGAGGTCCAAAAGCTCACTGAAGAAAATAATTCACTAAAAATGTGAATGGAACAATTGGAAGCTAATTACTTTATGACAAATCAAGGAATCATAAAATAGACCCAAAGGAATGAAGAAATAGAAGATAATGTGAAATATCTCGTTGGAAAAAAACATAACTGAATGGGAAAACATATCCAGGAGAGAGAATTTAAAAATTATTGGACTGTCTGAAAGCCATGATCAAAAGAAGGGCCTTAGACATGATCTTTCAAGAAGTTATCAAGGAAAACTTCCCTGATATTCTAGAATAAGAGGGAGAAATACAAATTGTAAGAATCAGCTGATTTCCTCTTGAAAGAGATCCCCAAAAGAAAACTCCTAGGAATATTGCAGCCAAATTCCAGTGTCCCCATGTTAAGGAGAAACTATTTCAAACAGCCAGAAAGAAACAATTTGAGTAATATGGAAACACAATCAGGAATACACAAGATCTAGCTCCTTCTAGATTAAGGGATGGGAGGGCTTGGGATATGATATTCCAGATGTCATAAAAGCTAGGATTAAAACCAAGAATCAACTATTCAGCAAATATAAGTATAATACTTCAGGGGAAACTTTGACATTCAAAGAAATAAAGGATTTTCCAGAATTCTTGCTGAAAAGACCAGAGCTGTATAGAAAAATTGACTTTCAATTACAAAACTCAAGAGAAGCATGAAAAAGTAAAGAGGAAAAAGAAATCATAAAGAACTTATTAAAATTGAACTGTTTACATTCTTACATGGAAAGATGATATTTGTAACTCATGAGAACTTTGTATTAGGGCAGTTGGAGGGAATCTATCTAGATCTATACCTACATCTCTCTCTCTCTCTCTCTCTCTCTCTCTCTCTCTCTCTCTCTCTCTCTCTCTCTGTATATATATATATATATATATATATATATATATATATATATAGGGCACAGGATGAGTTGAATATGAAGGAATGATATATAAAAATAAAAATAAGGAACAAGAGAGGTATATACTGGTAGAAAGAGAAAGTGAGAGATAGAATAGGGTAAATTATCTCACATAAAAGAAGGGAAGAAAAAGCTTTTACAGTGGAGGGGAAAAAGAAGGGAGGTGAGAGGGAATGAGTGAACCTCACTCTCAAGAGATCTGACTTAAGCAGGGAATAACATGAATGTTCAATTGGGTATTTTACTCTGCAGGAAAGTAGGGGGAAAAGGGGAGAAAGTGGTGGACAGAAATAGAAGGGAGAGCAGATTGGGGGAGAGAGTAATCAGAAGCAAATGCTTTTGAAAAGGGACAGGGTCAAAGCAGAAAAAAGAACAAATTTGTGGTGGTATAGAATGGAGAGAAATATAGTCAGTTTTTCATAGCATGACTTTTATGGAAGTGTTTTGTACAACTGCAGAAGTATAACATATTGAATTGCTTGCTTTCTCAATGAAGATGGGTGGGGAGGGAAGAAGAGAGGTAATTCATAACTCAGAGTTTTAAAAACAAATGTTAAAAATTGTTCTTACACCTTACACAGTGGGGTATAGAAATCTATCTTGCCCTAAAAGAAAATAAGGAGAAAAGGGAGTGTGTGTGATAGAAAGGAGGACAGACAGGGGTGGTAAAGTATAATCAGAATGTTTTCCATATTGGAGTATGGTGGAGTGAAGAGATGGGGACAAAATTTGGAACTCAAAATCTTATGGAAATCAATGTTGAAAACTAAAATAAATAAATTAATATTAAAAAAAATAATGTTGCATACTGATTAGATGTATCATGAACCTTTACATTGACCTTGGTGTGGTGGTTATATGAAGATCATTAGTTTATCTGTGAAATAAATGGAATAGTGCATAAGTCTAGAGGTACACATGTTTTTAATTTGGAGTATCACTCTTCAGAGTGAATTAGGCATTTGTTCAGGTAAATATTATTAATATGTCTTTCCTTTTTGGAAAATATTCTCCTTGTTGCTTTTAAATACTTATCCATTGTGAACTGAGAGATATAATTTTAAGTTTTCAACAACTTATTATATATGCTAGATGTCAAGATTATCTGTCATATATTCCACAGATAATTTATAATATCTTCTTTTTCTTTTGATAATATAATTTTTGTTTGACAGGAGAAATTGTTTCAAATCATTTCAACATAACTATACTGGGATTAAAGATGTCATCTATGTTTCTTATAAATAAAGCCATTTCACCTCTGTAAATGATATAAATACATTATTTGAATTTCTTCTAGCTTTTTAAAATATATGTGTGTGCACATAGAATTCATCTCACGTAGTATAACTTGTGATGTATGAATCTAAATTTTTTGCTAAGTTTCTGAACAATATTCCCAAACAGACTTGATTAATAATAACTCCTTTGTTCACTGATTATTTAAAAAAAAAACACCTTGTTTGACCCACAACATATGGGAAGGCAAATAATGTAGAATAAGCCTGGAAAAACAGGTTGGAGTCAGGTTTGGAAAAGTGAATTTCAAACAAGGGAATTTGCATTTGATTCAAAGGAGTGATGAACATTTAACTTCTCTGGAGTTCCATTTGAAATGAGGTAGTTGGATTGCATGATTTTAAGCTTCAATTATGTCATTCCTTACAAGTTGATATTGCAATATTGCTTAAACTTGTATTTCTTGGAATGTTAATTAATACTTTAAGTAATTATTCACATAAATTATTATCAACAACTTATATTGTTATAAAGTTATTTGGTCTTAACCTGGAAGAGTCCTTAATGACCTGCTACTCCATCCCATTCATTTTACAGACAAGGGAACTCAGACCCATAGAGGACAAATTCTGGAACCCATTTCTTCTCATTCTAAAGTCTATTTCAGGCTATTAGAAAAAAGAAAAAGAAAATGAAAGTGACTTTACATTCCCAATTTTAAAGCATTCTAAGACTTGTCATAAAATCAATTTGCTATTGCTAAAAAAAAAAGAAAAAAACTTTATGGAACAGAATAAACATATAGGCATACAATCCCATGTGTACAAAAATATTTATATTTAATAAGTATAAAAAATAAACAAACTAGGCAAAGGAGTCATTATTTGACAAATATATTTGGGAAAATGTATAATCAATTTAGTAGGAAATAGGCTTACACTAACACATCACATCATCTAACTTTAGTGAATTTCCATTTTATGATATGTGTGTTTGTATGTGCATGAGCATTTAAATGTGTGTGTGTGTGTGTGTGTGTGTGTGTGTGTGTGTGTAAGAAGGGAGGAATGAAGTAGTATACTTATCTTGACTGTAAATGTTAGATGAATTTGTTCCTGTTAAAAACAAAAGACATCAACAAGAACAAGATACATCTTGCTCTATTATATTAAAATAAAAATTCTCCCATATAGCATTAACATAATTTGAATAAAATAATGAATTCAAAGTATTTCTGGAAGTCATAACAGAAAATTGATATTTATAATATATTAAAATTGTTAAATTGACTTCAAGTGTAAAGTGTAAAGTGTAAATTGACTTCAAGTGTAAAGTGACTAAATTGCTAAAGGCTACAAACTGTTTATTTTCAAAAGAGGAAAGATAAATTTTTTATAATTATCTGATAAAAAGATCAACCTTGGAAATGATTAAATAAGTAAAATATGAAAAAAATGCTTGGAAAAATGGACTTTTTGACCACAGGAATTTCAAATTGTATTATATTGGCCATATTAAGAGAAGAATCACAATGCAGTAGTGATTATGCTTTATTTAAGTGATAGAAAAGTTTGAGTTTGTGTGTGTGTGTGTGTGTGTGTGTGTGTGTGTGTGTGTGTGTGTGTGTGTGTGTAGGTCAGAGAAAATAAGTTAGGATAAGAGGAGGAAGTCTGTGGTTCCAACAGAAGGGGAAAGCTTCAGTAAAATTTCTGTATTGTTGGCAATATGAAACTAACTTCCTCATGAGTTCAATTTGGGTGTATGAGAATTATGGGAATTAGGTGAATACACTTATTCCATCTTGTGAATCATTTCTGGATTTGACTCATTTTTCTTTGTATTCAATTATGGGTCTAGTCCAATGTCTATCTTATTATAAAACTGAAGTCAGTTATGGAAATAGTAAAACAAACAAACAAACACTTGTCTTTTATTGAACCTAGCATGACCTGCATGACTGGGAAGCAGAACTGGATTTATCTGTTTCTTAGAGAACCTTAATTAAGGAACTAAATTATGTTGACCCAAAGACTGATGCAAGAGATTTTCTCACAATTATACATCTCAAGCAACCCATATGTTTTATCTGGAAATTGCCACTGTACTGGTCAATTACTGTTCCCTTGTCCCTTTGATTAAATACAAACATTTGGAGAAGGGCCACTTCTTTTTCTGATTTCAGGGAATTGTACCTCTTTGTTCTCCCCTCCCTAATTTAGTCCCTAAACATTCCTCCAATTAGAAATCAGATTACCTAATCTTATTTCCTAGTTTATGTCATGTTAAATAAAGGGCAAAACCATATTCTCATTGAATTTGGCTCAGGGAGAGAATGACATACATGCTAAATGGGATATCTCACCCTGCAGGAGCGTACGGGGGAGGGGGAAGAGGGAGGGGGTGATGGAGGGAAGGTATGCTTGGGGCAGAGGATGTTGGAGGCACCCACTTTTGAAGAAGGACAGGATCAAAGTAGGGAATGGACCAGGTTGGGGGGGTAGGATGGGTGGGAGGGAAATATAGTGTGTCTTTTACAATATATCTACTATGGTAATGTTTTGCATAGATATACATGTACCACATATACTGAATTGCTTATCTTCCAAGCTGGAGTGGGTGACAAGGGATGAAGGGAATGGATCTGGGATTCGAAGTTTTAAAATTAAATGTTTCAAATATATATAAGTACTATTATTAATACTATTTTGCATGTAACTGGGAGATAAGGTGTGCAGGCATGGGGGTACAGAGATTCACCTTGCCCCAATGGAAAAGCCAAAGGAGGTATGGGAGAAGATATGGGAGAGAGGAGATTGGATGAGGGATTATCCTGTGGGACTGTTATTCTGGGATGGTGGGTAGGAGAAAAATGGGGAAAAATTGTAACTCAAAATTTGGCGGAAATGAATGATGTAAAGCAGAAGTTAAGTAAGCATTTGGAAAAAAAATAACTAAAGCTGGGGCAGCTAGGTGATGCAGTGAGTAGAGCACTGGCCCTGAAGTCAGAAGGACCTAAGTTTGGATCCAGCCTCAGAAACTTAACTGGAGCGTGTGCGCACATGCACACACAAACACACACACACACACACACACACACACACACACACAACCTAGCTGTGTGACCTTGGGCAAGTTACTTAACCCCAATTGCCCTCCAAATAGCAAAAACAAAACAAAACAAACAAGCAAGCAAGCAAAAAAAAAAAAAAAACAACCTAAACTAAAGCAAAGAAACTCAGTGCTGGCAGGGTTGTTTTGAAACAGCCACATTCATTCATTTCTGCTGGAATAGAAATCTTTTACAATTTATTTGAAAAACCATCTCTGACTTTATAATTGCTGTTACAGAAAATATTGATACCCTTTTAACCAATAATTCCATTGTTGAGAATATACACTGACTGTTATCAAAAACAGATTTTTGTTTTTAAGAACTATCTGTTAAAAGTTTTTCCATAGCCTTGTTATTTGCCAGTATGAAAACAAACAAAAACTAGAAGCAATCTAATTATCTACTAGGATAGGAATAAATGAATTGTAGCACATAAGTACAATAGTGTTGTAAGTGAGAGTATTTCATATTGGGTAAAGAGCTGGTTTCAGGGTCAGTAAAACCTGAGTTTAAGTCCCCCTTCTGGTACATAATAGTTGTATGACCCTGGGCAAATCACTTAACCTCTTCGTGCCACAGGTAAACCTTTGATAATATAAATCGCTAAGAAAGTGCTGAATGATAAAGCAAGTTCCTTCTTGGACACTCTTTATATAGACAAGATCAATAATGAAATGCAAAAATGATATTAGAAATAGGGTTTATAAACCATCTTGTTTCAAATCCTGGGATAAACGACTTGATCAGTCCTAAGAAATTTGTATGAAAATGAATTAGTATCTCAAAATCAGATAAGGATTCTAAGGTGGAAGGAGTGGTATAATTTTCTGAATGAAAACTTATAAACTTTGGGCCTCCCAACAACAGGGGAAAAAAATCTCAGCAAAGAGATGTTAAGAAAAGGGTCATAAAGGAGGCCTATTAGCACTATAGGCATCTCAGTGCAAAAGATATCACACCTACCCAGGGGTTGAGTGAAGTCCTGAGAAAAGGACTTCTATTTTCCTAACTTCTCTAACTATTTCTAGACACACTATGAAATTCTCTACTATTTTATTATATAAATCTTTACAGTAACCTGAATTTTGCCTTCACTACAAAGAGGCTTAGGTTAACTAGAGTTAACCCAAATGCAAATTTAAGCCAACACTACCACCCCCAACAAACAAAAAATCTTGAGTCTATCTAATTATTAGGAATTTTCCTAATTGGGAATCAAATGTCTTCCTCAGACTTCTCCTCATTTTCTACCCAGAGGTTTCATTTTAGACTTTGACTCATTGGGCTCAATCTTGTTTCTCCTAATCAACTATAAGCAAAGAACATTTTATTTTTTTACATTTATGTTCATAATGCCATGCCAGACATGGGGAAATATATGATAAATCAGTGTTGACTGAATCATGAAATGGACACCACCCACTTTATCTTGTGATGATTCTTTTCTGATTTCAAAAGAGATTCCCATTTTATGACTCTATCCAGTTGGAGACTACATCTATAAATGTTTATTGAAATCTTATATGATTATTTATTATCTTCATTGGCCCTTAAACTAAGAATGAAAACTGAAATGCTAGTCATAAATTTGATATTTTATATAAGAACCATGTTCAGTATAATGAGTTCTAGTGTCTAGAAATGAATAATAGGTTGCACTCAAATTGTGACATGGCCATAGAGATTAGAGGACTAGACACAATAATTTATAAAGGTCTAGTCAAGCATGGGATATTACAGTGCTTTTTGTACTGAATTATAGTTTTCTAATAAAATAGTGATATAACTAACAAAAATTTGGGTTTTAATATGCACATTTATACATATGTGCATACACATACACAGATATAGAAACAAACATACTGAGACACACACATAAGTATACACATATGTACATGTGTATATATAACCATGCATGCATAAGTATGTATACACACATTATCTATCTATCTATCTATCTATCTATCTATCTATCTATCTATCTATCTTATACACACACACATTTTTGTAGCTTTCAGATTAGTAGGTAGAAGCAGAATATTTTAGTGAATTGACACCTCTTAGATTAACATACATACAAACACACATCACTTTTAGTATGTTATTAAGGGATGGCCTTTAAGTTAAGGAGATCTCAGTTGACATTCTATCTCTGACATATACTAACTGTATGATATGTGCAACGTCTCCTAATTTCTCAAATTCTTCAGTAACTCTCTAAGAAAAGTTACACACAATTTGTCCATTTCTTCTAGTTGAAGGGATTGGTCTTGAGAAGAACCCAGGGGTTTTTGACCCAATAAAACCACAGTTAAAGAAGAGATTTTCGGGGGGGGGGGGAAGAGGCAAGATGGTGGAGTAGAAATAGCACTTCCAAGGTGCTCTGCCCCACACCACCTCCAAACAATATAAAAGGGGAATCTGAACAACTTCTGGAGCCCCAACACCCACAGAACAACACAGAGAAACTAACCTCCTGCTGAGGACAGCCAAGCAGCCCTGCAGGGAGCAGCCAGCACAGCGCTCTCTCTGAGAGCAGGCAGCACAGTATGCTGGGAACTGAAAACTCAGAGCAATGGGAGCCTAGCCCAGGCCCACATGAGCCGAGGTTTTAGCACCAGGGCAGTTGGTCCAGCAGCCGGCTGGAGGGTCCCCAGAACACCAGCAGCTGTGGTGATTCCAGAATTATCATCACATATATGCCTAGGACAAAGTGAGAGATTAGTGCCCTATGGACTTTGGGACCAGTATTTGGGGAACTCATCGGCTTCCTCCCCTGGGGGCGAAAAGCTGCTGAGGAAGTTAGGCACAGAAGCCATTTTGAGATTCAGTGGCAGCTCCAGCTCCTGGTCTGCGAACTGGAGAGAGATCCAGCAATCAGTCTGGGGGTTAATCACTCTTGCTTTAACCTGCTTGGATCTGGATTGTGGTCTTGGGGGGAGGCCTGGGGTGGGTATCCAACTTGCCAGAGCAGGTGGAAGCTTGACAGAGGCCACACAACCTCCGGAAGTTATGAAGACCCCACATTTGGGATGGAAGCTCTCCTTTCTGGTGGCAGAGTCCTACTATGACAACAAGCCCCAAAATCAAGTAATTAAGTGGCAATATGCATCGGCAAAGGAAACAAAAAAGGCAGAAAATGCAACTGTAGAATCTGATTTTGGGGGCAAAGAAGATCAAAGCATGGAACAGTAGGAAGACTGTGAGGTCAGAACTCCTGAACCATAAGCCCTAAATGAAAATAAAAGCTGGCTACAGACAAAAGAGGACCTTAAGAGGCAGATAAGAGAAGCGGGGAAAAATGGGAAGAGAAATGAGAAAGATGCAAGAAAATTATGAAATAACAGTCAACAGCCTGCCTGAGGAAAACAACACCTAAAAAAATAGACTACCTCAAATGGCGAAAGAGGCTCAGAAAGGCAATGAGGAGAAGAATGCCTTAAAAAGCCAAATTTGCCAGATGGAAAAAGAATCTCAAAAGCTCACTGAGGAGAATCATTCCATCAGAATTAGACTGGAGCAAATTGAAGCTAGTGACTTTATGAGAAATCAAGATGCTGATAAACAGATCCAAACAAATGAGAGAATAGAAGGCAATGTGAAATATCTCATGGGAAAAACCACTGACCTGGAAAATAGATCCAGGAGAGATAATTTTAAAATTATTGGACTACCTGAAAGTCATGATCAAAGAAAGAACCTAGAAATCATCCTTCAAGAAATTCTCAAGGCAAATTGCCCTGATGTGTTAGACCAAGAGGGCAAAATAAAGGTGGAAAGAATCCACAGATTGACTCCTGCAAAGGATCCCAAACAGAAAACTCCTAGGAATATTGTAGCCAGGTTCCAAAACTCCCAGATCAAGGAGAAAATACTACAACAGCCAGGAAGAAACAATTACAATATTGTGGAAGCACAATCAGAAAAGCCCAGGACCTGGCAGCTTCTACACTGAGGGACTGAAGGGCATTGACAATGATATTCCAGAGGGCAAAAGAGCTGGGATTGAAGCCAAGCATCACCTACCCAGGAAAACTGAGTATTTTGTTTCAGGGGAAAATATGGTCATTCAGTGGAACAGATGACTTTCAAGCATTCTTGAGGAATAAACCAGAGTTGAATAGAAAATTTGACATCCAGACACAAGAAGCAAGAGATGCCTGAGAAGGTAATCAGGGAAAAGAAATCAAAAGGAACTTATCAAGGTTGAACTATTTGTATTCCTACATGGAAAAACAATAACAGTGACTGATGAAACCTTCCTCAGTATGAAAATAGTGGAAGAAGAGTATATGGGCATATGAATACATATATGAATGTGTGTATATATGTTTACAGTTATACATGGATAGAGGGCTTTGAATTTAGTGGGAAGGGATGATATTTAAGGGGTGAATTTATGATGTGAGAGAGGAAAGTGGCAAGAGAAGATGGGAAGAAACAGGGTAGGGTTAACTATCTCATGTAGAAGAAGCAAGGGGAAGTGTTTGCAGGGGAGGGAAAGAACAGGAAGGCAAAAAGACAAAACCATATCCTCACTGAATTTGGCTCAAGGAGAGAATCACATACATACTAAATGGGATATCTCACCCTGCAGGAGAGTTTGGGGAAGGGAGTTGAGAGGGGATATGATGGAGGGGAGGGCATTATGGGGGGAGGGGAGTTTGGAAGTACTCACTATCGAAGAGCCCAGGATCAAAGTAGGGAATGGACCAGGTGGGGGGTGGGATAGATGGGAGGGAATTATAAGCAACATTTTACAATATATCTACTATGATAATATTTTGCATAGCTATACATGTACAACACATGTATGATTGCTTATCTTCCCAGAGGGAATGGGTGACAAGGGAGGAAGGGATTGGATCTGAAACTCGAAGTTTCAAAATTAAATGTTTCAAACATATATATATATATATATATATATATATGTACTCTTTTTAATGCAATTTTGCTTGTAATTGGGAGATAAGATGTTCAGGCATTGGGGCAAAGAGTTTCACCTCGACCTACTGGTAAAGTAGAAGGGGTTATGGAAGAAGATATGGGAGAGAGCACTTTGGATGAGGGCAAATCTTGTGGGACTGCTATTCTGGGGTGGTGGGTGGGGAAAATGGGGAAATAATTTAACTCAAAATGTCTTGGAAATGAATGATGTAAACCATTTAATAAAGCATTTGTTAAAAAATTTCAACCCCCCCCCCCCAAAAAAAAAGAAGAAGAGATTTGAAAAAAAAAATTTACCTGATATAGAATTCACTCAATTCATACTGTAGTTTATTTGATGCCTAACTTCTTTACTTTATTTAAAAATTTTAAAATATAAAGTATTTTCTTAAACAAAGGTCAAATATTAAGGAAGAAGCTAAAGGGTAAAAAAGAAAAGAAAACTTTCTGGGAAGACCCAAGATGGCAGAGTAGAAATAGAACTTCCCCATGGCTTTAGTTTCCACCCCCTCCAATTCAGGTAAAAAATGACTAAAAAATTTTTAGAGCCATAGTACCCACAAAGCAAGAGAGAGAAACAAATCTACCTCTGAAGGCAGGCTGGCAAGTCTGTAGGAAGGAGCTATGGCACTGCATTGGCATCCGATCCCAGCCATGCATGAGCCATGCACTTTTGGCCCCAGAGTAGCCCCAACTAGGAAGAGGCAGAGCAGACTACAGAGGAATGAAGCACCAGCAGCTATGATGGTTTCCAGACTTTTTTCCCAAATGCTTCATTACCTTCTGGTTTACATCATTCATTCCTGCCAGATTCTGAGTTGCAACTTTCCCCCCATTTTTCCTTACCCACCACCCCAGAATAGCAGTCCTACAGGATATACCCTTGCCAATCTGCTCTCTCCCATGTGTTCTCCTATACCTCCTTCCACTTTACCATTAGGGTGAGGTGAATCTCTGTGCCCCAATGCTTGAACATCTTATCTCCCAATTACATGCAAAATAGTATTAATAATATTATGTATATGTATTTGCAACATTTAATTTTGAAACTTCAAATTTCAGATCCAATCCCTTCCTCCCTTGTCACTCATTCCCTCTGGGAAGATAAGCAATCATATATGTGTTGTACATGTATAGCTATGCAAAATATTATCATAGTAGATATATTGTAAAAAGTTGCTTATAATTACCTCCCGTCCATCCAACCCCCTACCTGGTCCAACCCCTACTTCGCAAGTGGGTGCCTCCAACCTCCCCTGCCCCCAGAATGCCCTCCCCTCTATCATACTCTCTCTCATCCCCCTACCCCCTATTCTCCAGGAGGGTGAGATATCCCATTTAGTATTTATGTCATTCTCTCCCTGAGCCAAATTCAATGAGAATAATATTTTGCCTTTTTGCCTTCCTGTTCTTCCCCTCCCCTGCAGCCACTTCCCCTTGCTTCTTCTACATGAGATAGTTTACTCCACCCTGTCTCTCCCCATCTCCCCTCTCCACATTCCTCTCTCACATCTTAACTTCACTCCTTAAGTATCATCGCTTCCCACCAAATTCGACCTGTGCCCTCTATCCATGTATACCTGTAAACATATACACACATTCACATATGCATTCATGTGCCCATATACCCTTCTTCAACTATTTTCTTACTGAGAAAGGATTCATCAGTCACTGTTATTGTTTTTCCATGTAGGAATGTAAAAAGTCCAACTTTGATAAGTTCCTTTTGATTTCTTTTCCCTGTTTTCCTTCTCAAGCATCTCTTCTATTCAACTCTTGATTTTTTCCTAAAGAATGCTTGAAAATCCTCTATTCCACTGAATGACCATACTTTCCCCTCAAACAGGATACTCAGTTTTGCTGGGTAGGTAATTCTTGGTTTTAATCCTAGGTCCCTTGCCCTGTGGAATATCATATTCCATGCCCTTCAATCCCTCAGTGTAGAAGCTGCCAGGTCCTGGGCTATTCTGATTGTGTTTCCACAATATTGAAATTGTTTCTTCCTGGCTGCTTGGAGTATTTTCTCCTTGATCTGGGGATTCTGGAACCTGGCTATAATATTCCTGGGAGTTTTCTTTTTGGGATCTTTTTCAGGAGGTGATCTTTGGATTCTTTCAACCTCTATTTTGCCTTCTGGGTCTAAAACATCAGGGAAATTTTCCTTGATAATTTCTTGAAGGGTGATTTCTAGATTCTTTCTTTGATCATGGCTTTCAGGTAGTCCAACAATTTTTAAATTATCTCTCCTGGATCTATTTTCCAGGTCAGTGGTTTTTCCCATGAGATATTTTACATTGCCTTCTATTCTTTCATTTGTTTGGATCTGCTTAACATCATCTTGATTTCTCATAAAATCATTAGCTTCCATTTGCTCCAGTCTAAATCTGAAGGAATGAATCTCCTCAGTGAGCTTTTGAGATTCTTTTTCCATCTGGCAAATTTGGCTTTTTAAGGCATTCTTCTCCTCATTGCCCTTTTGAGCCTCCTTTGCCATTTGAGGTAGTCTATTTTTAGGGTGATATTTTCCTCAGTCAGGCTGTTGACTCTCATTTCATACTTTTCCTGCATCCTTCTCATTTCTCTTCCCAATTTTTCCTCCAATTCTCTTATTTGTTTTTCAAAATCCTTCTTAAGGTCCTCTAGGGCTTGTAACCTGCTCGTATTTTCATTTGGGGCTTTTGGTGCAGGAGTTCTGACCTCCCAGCCCTCCACCTATTCCATGTTTCTATCCTCTTTGCCCATGAAATAGGAGTCTAATATTGCATTTTTCTGGTTATTTTTTTTCTTTTCCTAGCCAGGTTTCCACTTAATTACTTGATTTTGGACTTGTTGCCACAGTAGCACTCTGCCACCAGATAGAGGATCTTCTGTCCCAAATGTTGGGGTCTTCTCAACTGCTGGAGGTATTAGTTGGGTGCCCTCCCTGAAGCCTCCACACACTCTGGCAAGCTGGTGACATACCCCAAGACCTGCACCCCAGACCACAATCCATATCCAAGAAGGTTAAAGAAAGAGAGATTACCCCCAAGACTGATGGCCATATCCGCCTACAGTTTGCAGGCCAGGAGCTTAAGCTTCAACTGAAGCTGAAAAATGTTGCCTGCAAAATAGCCCCCAGGGAAGAAGTGGATGTGCTCCCCAATATGGGTTCCAAAGTCCTTAGGGCACTAACATCTCACTTTGTCCTAGGCATCTACATGTTGGTAATTCTGGAAACCACACAGCTACTGGAGTTCTGGGGTCCCTGAAGTTGGCTGCTGCTCTTGTTGCCCTTTGGCTAAATCTTCTGACTCACATGGTCCTGGGCACTGCTGCCAGAGTGCTTTGCTGCCTGTTCCCTGCTGGGCTGCTGGGCTGTCCTCAGTAGGAGGTTAGCTTCTCTGTGTCATTCTGTGGGTTCTGGAGCTCTAGAGGTTGTTCAGAGTCCTCTTTTATATAATTTTGAAGTGGTGTGGGATGAAGCACCATGGAAGTGCTATTTCTACTTTGCCATCTTTGCTCTTCCCCCCCCCCCCCCAGTTTCCAGACTTCTTAACCCATAAGTGGCAAAAGACAAAATAAAGGTCAGTGTGGAACTTTGTTGGAATAGGGGTGGACAGAAGAGCATGGTCTGGCCCCTGCCCTCAAGGCAAGAAATGGCTGAGGCATGGCAGCAGCCCCACATAACTGCCTCAGGTGCTTCTGCATTGCAGATTGTAGGGAGACCAAGCAAC
This sequence comes from Gymnobelideus leadbeateri, assembly GCA_011680675.1. Classification (NCBI taxonomy): domain Eukaryota; kingdom Metazoa; phylum Chordata; class Mammalia; order Diprotodontia; family Petauridae; genus Gymnobelideus; species Gymnobelideus leadbeateri. The sequence goes on along the minus strand of WOXC01003002.1, from coordinate 946,457 downwards.
CATTCAGAGGGTAATCACATTGCTTTAACCTGCTTGGATCTGGATAGTGGTCATGGGTGGTGGTCCTGGGGTGTGAGGCCAGGTGCCAGAGACTACGGGGGCTGCAGAGAGGGCACTTTCCTAATTGCTCTAGCAACTTTGAACACCCCAGCTTTTTGGGACAAAGCTCTCTCCATTCTGAAAACAGTTCTACCATGGTAAAAAGTTCAAAACTCATGGAAACATGAGCAAGCATAGGAAATGCAATCCTACCATAGATTCCTTTTTAGGGTACAAAAAGGATCAAAGCATGGAATGGGAGGGAGACAACAAAGTCAGAACTCCTACATCAAAAGCTCTCAAGAGAAATATGATGGGTACAGGCCATGGAGGCGCTCAAGAAGTATTCTGAAAACCAAGTAAGAGACGTGGAGGAGATTGTGGGAAGGGCAGCCGGTGCTGTCGATGCCATTTTAGGGAAGTCCTGTAGCTGCGGCCTTCGCGTCTGAGGGGGGGGTGGGGGTGGGGGGAAGCCCTTCGTGGACGTTGTGAACACGGAAGACCGGTCTAAGGCCTACCGGGCCCGCTCCCAGACTTCCGATCTCGGCAGAGCTCTCAGCCAGTGTCCGGAGACAGCGGGGAGAGAGAAGTAAGGGAGCGCGAGGTGGGGGGGAGGGGGGCCCGTAGAAGAAGGCGGCTGAGCCAACAGCTTTGTCGGCCCGCAGAGACGGAGCTCGTCCCGCTCCAAGCACACCAAGAGCAGTAAGCAGCACAAAAAGCGGAGCCGGTCCAGATCGCGGTCCCGGTCGAGATCGCGGTCCCGGGAACGCGTTCGGAAACGCTCCAAGTCCCGGGAGAGCAAGAGGAACCGGCGCCGGGAGTTGCGCTCTCGCTCGCGCTCCACCAACACAGCCATGTCCCGCCGCGAGCGGGAGAGCGAGCGCGCCTCGTCCCCCCCGGACCGCATCGACATCTTCGGGCGCACAGTGAGCAAGCGAAGCAGTCTGGACGAGAAGCAGAAACGTGAGGAGGAGGAGGAGGAGAAGAAGGCAGAGTTCGAGCGGCAGCAAAAGATTCGACAGCAGGAAATAGAAGAGAAACTCATTGAGGAAGAAACAGCGAGAAGAGTGGAAGAACTTGTGGCAAAGCGAGTAGAGGAAGAATTGGAGAAAAGGAAGGATGAAATTGAGCGAGAAGTTCTCCGGAGGGTAGAAGAAGCTAAGCGCATCATGGAAGAGCAGCTGCTCGAAGAACTCGAGCGACAGAGACAAGCTGGGCTCGCAGCACAAAAAGCTAGAGAGGAGGAAGAGCGTGCAAAACGTGAGGAACTAGAGCGAATACTGGAAGAGAATAATCGAAAAATTGCAGATGCACAAGCCAAACTGGCTGAAGAACAATTGAGAATTGTTGAAGAACAAAGAAAGATTCATGAGGAAAGGATGAAACTAGAACAAGAGAGACAACGTCAACAAAAAGAACGAAAAATTATCCTGGGCAAGGGGAAGTCCAGGCCAAAACTGCCCTTCTCAATAAAAACCACCCAGGATTAGATTGAAAATTCTGAACATTTTACAAAGAGAAATGGAAAAACTTTGTATGGTAGCTTCATGTTGAAGTGTTTTTTTTTTTTTTTTAAATTTGGAAAATCTGGAAAGTTAGCTTGTTCTGATAGGGGCTGTGCTCTGCAACTTTTTTTTTTCCTTATTAACTTCCATTAAGTCAAATCCTTATCAGATCATTGTTGTCTTCTGAGGAGTGATATTTTTCACCCATTTTAATTCTGTATTAGTGGTCTGAAGCAAATCAGGTCACTATATAAATTATGGACGGTCTGATAAGGTTTTTACTGACTCACTCACCTCAGAGTCATACTCTGTTTATTAGACCATAATGCTGGTTTTGCTGACTTTTTTCTTTTTTTTTTTAAACACAAAAAAGGGAAAAGTTGGTAATTGCATTGGTAAATTCCCAGGGTATTACTGGACCTATGTGGTATATTGTTAAATCAGTGTCCTATGATACTGTTCCACTGTTGCGCTTGATGTTCCTGATACAAGTAAGGAATAAGTTGGTCAACTCTGCTATAAATATATATATATACATATATATATATATATATAGTTCAGTATTGAATATATATATATAGTTCAGTATTGTCTCTGTTCAGTTTGCTTTTCTTATATTGACTAAATCCAACCAGCATTCCCCATTGTGTAAATAAATCAATTTGCTGAATAAAATAAGTCTTAAATTCAAAACACACACACACACACACACACACACACACACACACAGAGACGTGGAGGAAAAATTGGGAAGAAAAATGAGAATGGTGCAAGAAAATCAAGAAAAGTGAGTCAACAAACTGACTGAAGAAAAGAACATGTTAAAAATAGAATAACTCGGGGCGGCTAGGTGGCGCAGTGAATAGAGCGCCGGCCCTGGAATCAGAAGGACCTGAGTTCGGAGCCGGCCTCCGACACTTAATCCGCACAAACAAAAAACCTAGCCGTGTAACCTTGGGCAAGTTACTTAACCCCAATTGCCCGAAAGGGGCGGCTAGGTGGCGCAGTGAGTAAGAGGGCCGGCCTCGGAGTTTGGATGACCCGAGATCAGATCCGGCCTCAGAAAATGAGCACCCACGCATAAATCAAATGACTAGCCGTGTAACCTTGAGCAAGTTACTTAACCCCAATTGCTTAAAAAAAAAAAAAAATAGAATAACTCAAATGGCAAAAGAAGCCCAAAAGGGCAGTGAGGAGAGGAATGCCTTAAAAAGCAGAAATTGCCATATAGAAAAGGGATTTAAAAACTCACTGAAGGGAATATTTCCTTCAAAATTAGATTGGAGCCAATGGAAGCTAATGATTTTTTGAGAAATCAAGATATTATAAAAACAGATCCAAACAAATGAAAGAATAGAACACAATGTGAAATATGCCATTGGAAAAATCACTGACCCAGAAAATAGATCCAGGAGAGAGAATTTTAAAAATAATTTACTATCTGAAAGCCATGATCTAAAACATAGCTTAGACACACTCTTTCAAGAAATTATCAATCAAAATTGCCCTGATATTCTAGAACCAGAGGGCAAAATAAAAATGGAAAGAATTAACCAAGTGCCTCTTGAAAAAGATCCCTAAATGAAAAGTCCTAGAAATATTATAGCCAAATTCCAGAGTTCCCAGGTCAAGGGGAAATACTTTAAGCAGTCAGGAAGAAACAACTTGAGTGTTGTGGAAACACAATCAGGATAACACAAGACCTAGCAACTTCTACACTAAGGGACTGAAGGGTTTGGAATATGAAATCCTGGAGGTCAAAGGAGCCACAATTAAAATCAAGAATCACCTACCCCGACAACTGAGTATAATGCTTCAGGGGAAAATATGGCCATTCAATGAAATAGAGTATTCCCAAGCCTTCTTGATGAAAAAACTAGAGCTGAACAGAAAACTTAATTTTGAAATACAAGAAGCAAGAGAAGCATGAGAAGGTAAGCAGGGAAAAGAAATCATAAGGAACTTATTAAAGTTGAAGTATTTGCATTCCTACATGGAAAATTGATAATTGGAACTCATGAGACTTTCCTCAGTATGAAGAGAGTTGAAGGGAATATGTGAGTGTGTATGTGTGAGTATGTGTATACATACATATCTATGTATGTGTAGGAAAGTGTAGGTGTGTATAAATATATGTGAGGGTGTGCATGTGTATGGACATGTATACATAGACATAGGGCACATAATCATTTGAATAGGAAGGGGTGATATAAAAAAATAAAATTAAGAGGAAAGAGAGGAATATATTGGGAGAAGGAGAAAGGGAGAGATAGACTAGGGTAAATTGTCTCATATAAAAGAGACAAGAGAAAACTGTTACAATGAAGGGGAAGAACAGAAAGATAAAAAGGGAATAGGACAACCTTATTCTCATTGAATTTCATTAAATTTGGCTTAAGGAGGGAATAACATACACACTCAATTGGGTATTTTACCCTCCAGGAGCAGGATTTCTAACCTCACAGTCCTCTGACTGTTCCATGCTTGGATCCTCTTTGCCCTCAAAGTAGGAGTCTGAGGTTGCATTTTTCTGTTTAATTTATTTCCTTTGCCTTGGCATGTTGTCATTTAATTACTTGATTTTTGGGCTTGTTGCCACAGTATGGCTCTGCCACCAGACAGGGGAATTTTCGTCTCGAACGTGTTGGGGGGCAACTTCCATTTCTGGCAAGCTGGAAACCCACCCACGACATCCACCCCAGATCACAATACAGATCCAGGGAAGTTAAAGCAAGAGCGATTACCACCCCCCCCCCAACACTGATTGCTGGATCTCCCTACAGTTCACAGGCCAGGAGCTGGAGCTGCCTCTGAAAACTACAAAATGGCTTGTCTCCTCAGTGGCTTCTAGCCCCCAGGGGAGGAAGCCGACACATTCCCCAAATACTGGTCCCAAAGTCCATAGGGCACTAACCCCTCACTTTGTCCTAGACATGTCTATGTTGATAATTCTGGAATCGCCACAGCTGCTGGTGTTCTGGGGTCCCTCCAGCCGGCTGCTAGCCCTACAGCCCTGGGGCTAAAACCGCAACTCAGGCTGACCTATGCTTGGCTCCCCGATCTCTGTGTACTGCTCTGCTGGCTCCCAGACTGCTGCGCTGGTCCTTCTTGAAGGGCTGCTGGGCTGTCCTCAGTGGGAGGCTAGCTTCTCTGAGTCTTTCTGTGGGTGCTGGGGCTCCAGAAATTGTTCAGAGTCCCCTTTTACATAGTTTGGAGGTAATCTGGGGGCAGAGTGGCTTGGACACGTGTTTCTACTCTGCCATCTTGGCTCCCAGGATGTGAAGTCTTTGAAGACAATGATTATTTGCTCTTTTTCTGTGTTCCCATCTTTGGCACTGTGTCTGATATATAATTGCACTTAAAAATGCTTGTTAACATGGCTTAACTTTTCCACTTTTCTAATTCAAAACCTTTAACATCATCTCTGATTCTACTTTATTCTAGTCTTACTCACTAAAGAAATGTACATGTACTCTTTATCTCATAGTCTTCCATCTTCTCCAGCAAATTTTCCCAACATCCATTCTTCCTTTCACATCTTCATTGTGTTCCTGTTTATTGGTCTCTTCCCTGCTGCCTACAAATATGGTTACATAAAATATTGAGTGGGAAGCAACTTGCTATAGAGTTCATGTGACTGATGATGAAGGTTCTAAAACATATATAAGCTAAGAGATGTTCACAGCAAAGAAATTCAGACAAGGCCATAATTGATTCCAAGGAAGGGAATGAGCCCTCATATATCACCTACTATTTTTTAGGCATTGTGCTAGGTTTTAAAATATTCTCCGTTTTGATCCTCATAAAAACCTTTCACAATAGATGCTGTTATGATCCTTTTTTACATTTGAGAAAACTAAGGCAGATAGAGGTCAAGGGTTTTGTTGTATTTCAGTTTCTTCAGGTTATGTCTGACTCTTTGTGACCCCATTTGTGGTTTTTTTTTGGTGAAGATGCTGGCTTGCCTAGGGTCAACAAATTCATAAGGTTCTGAGACTGCATTTGAACTTATGTAGTTCTAGCTTCGGGTCCAGTGCTTTATCCATTGTATCTTATCATCTATTTGCCTCCTATGAGGCAAAAGAAAGGAAAAAATGGAAGACATATGGTGAGTTTGTCATATAATTGGAATACAGTGTTGTACTATGAGCCAGGAAGACATGAAATGAAATTTGGCCTTTGGCATTTATGTGTAATCATATGCAAGTTCTTAACCTCTCTGAGTTGCAGTTTCTTCATTGCTTAAATGAGGATTATAATATTTTGAAGCATTGTTGAAAAGTTTCAAGGGTTATAAAATATATAATTTTTTTTCAATTTTTTTTGCTATTTTTGAAGGGGGAGGGCATGGCAATTGGGGTTCAGTGACTTGCCCAAGGGCACACGGCTAGTAAGTGTTAAGTGTCTGATGCCAGATTTGAACTCAGTTCCTCCTAACTTCAGAGCCACTGCTCTATTTACTGCACTACCTAGAAGCCCCATTTACTTTCAAATTTTAAAGCCTTCGTAGATGTCAAATGATATTGTTGTAATTATTGTCATGTGAACAATGATAACTTGTGAGATGTGCCATAAAAGAAAACAGATAGGTATAACAAGAGTTTGTTCAGTCATGTTGTTGTTCATCCTTATTCTTTGAAGTGGACCCATGGCATCACAGGGTGCTGTCTTTACTTGTGTGTGAATTGGATGTTTTAAAAAGTTGTCAGTCTCATTCTCTTCCAGAGTCATCAAAGTCAAATGATAAGACAAAAGTCAAGATGACTGGCAATGGCTTGGGTTGCAGTGGATGACTTTGGCATCTTTGATCTCTGACCGAGTTCTAAGTGCTCCTTGGGCCATACTTTACACATAAACTGGGACTGTCTATATCTATCTACATCAATGAGATTGCAGAGCGGTTAACATAATTGTGGTAATGGAAGGCTTAATACAAGAAATTAATAAAAATTTAGGGATGACAGAAGGATTATAAAATCAAAATCCAAAATGATAATAGTGAGCTAAAAGAACAGGTTATATTTAAAACACATAATGCAAAAAAACCAATAATTTATTCCCTACTTGGGTCCAAACAGTTAATGGAACAAGCCCTGCTTGGGAGAAATATGGCTAGAAAGTCATTGATGTGAAAAAGGCCTCATACGTAGTACATGTTCGGTATTAATTTATAGAGTGATGGGGTGGCTAGGTGGCACAGTGAGTAGAGCATCGACCCTGGAGTCAGAAGGACCTGAGTTTGGAAGTTACAGCAATTATGTTTGAAGACTCAGATGTGTGATTCATTGCCAAAAGATTTGTTTGGACAAATACATGACCAAAAAGGGAAAAAAGTGTACAAAATGCAATCCTTACACAAGTTATTTGAAGAAATATATGTAATATTAACTATTTTCTCCTTTCTGTGAAGATGCACATTAAAGAAAAATAATAAGAAGATATTATAATTTTACTTTGAAATTAAAGTTTTCATTTTATCTCCATTTTCTTTATTTTATGGACAAAAAAACCCAGATTATTTCAATTCACCTTTAAGATCCTTGGTCCTTCAAGGTAGTTTTAAATTGTAGTCCTTTCTATTAAAATAAAAATAACTTGTAATATATATCTATATCTATATAAGCATATAGTATAGATATTAAATAACTATTTGAAATAAAAAATAAATTTAAGAGAGTCAGTAGTATCAGACCTCAAACTATATAATAAGGCACTAAAGAGAAAAAATATTTGATACTGATTAAGAAATAGAAAAGTAGCAGACTGTTTTCTTATTTTTGTTTGTTTTGTTGTGTTTCTCACGGTTCCTCCCATTCATTCTAATTCTTCTATTCAACATGATTAATGTGAAAATATGTTTCATATGTATGTATCAGTTTGCATGCTGTCTTGGGGAGTGGGGGAAATGAGGGAGAGAAAATGTAAAACTTATAAAAGTGAATGTTGAAAACTAAAAATAAATAAATTACCTTATATGAAAATTAAAAAAGAAAGGTAGATTGGTGGAATAGAGTAGACATACAATGTACACTAGTGAAGTATTACGGAAATCTTGTGTTTAATAAATGTAAAGATTTAAGTTTTGATCCTATTTCTAGGCATTAACAGACAAAAAAGATTCCTTGTTGATCATGTGTGAATGAGCTAAAGCTCAATGGTTTGATTTGCAGATAAGTAGTTAGGATAAATGTGCATACATCTGAATACTTTTTATGATTGATCAATTGAGAAAATAATACCTTCTTACTTTTCAATGAATGAAGATAAAGCAACAGATATAAAGAAAATAATTGGATTATATAATGTTGAAATTAATGCCATGGAAGATTTATTAGTTTGCAAAATGGTATAATATTAGAAGACCATTTCAACATAATTGATGGATGAAAAATTGATTTAATATAATGTGCACTGATATAGCATACATGATGTTAGGCAAAAAGGAATTCTACAAGCATTAATTTTTAAATACTGTCCCTCATACAATTTGAAGACACTGAATGCCTTATCGACAGTCACTTGAAAGAGTGCAGAACGGCAGACAGTTTTTTAAGTTCTTTAAAACAAGTCTATTAAAAATGAAGTATCTTAGTAAAAGCATATGATTATATGAAAGCTGAACATAGGGCATTTCTATATTCTTGAGAAGCACAATGACTTTCTTGTGGTAAAGTACTTCAAAGGGTATTTGAACTAAAAGAAGAAATTGACATTTTTTTTTCTTAGTGAGAATAATAGAAATGTAGTAAATTCACATTCATGACTAAAAAGTTCTATTGAAACTTGAAATGTCCTAAATATTTTAGAAAAGTGGTAAGTTCAAAATATATCAATGTAAGGAATTGTAAACATTTTTTCTACTCCAAAACTGAATGATTTGCATTTATGAAAAAGTGAGAGGTTTAAATAATTCCACTAAGAACTAATATCTTGATGTCTCTCAATTTCAAAATATATGCATGTTAAATAGATAAAGTAAAAACTGGTTTACATAAACATTTTTTCATTTTATTATAAATACATAGGTACTTCTAAATATAAATTATTTGGGAACCCATTTGATACAGACAGATATGATGTATTTAGTACTACTATATATGAACAATGGTTAGGAGAGATATCATGACAAAGTACAATGAAATAAATGTTTAAACCTGAAAATCCTACAATGTATGGGCTCCAATTACATAAAAAGTTCTCTGGTTTATCCAAAAGAGCTTTTTTGAATTTTACTATTATTCTTATTTATTTTACAGACGTGGGTATATGTGTGTATGCATATGTGTATGAATGTGTATGCATATATGTATGTAAATAGATATACATACACATGTTTTTATACATCTATGAAACAAACAGGAATAGGAATAACACATGAATATATGATAACAAATTTGATCACAGTTGAACAACAATGCAAATAATAACAAATTATATGTAACATCACATTTTAGAGGTGGAGCCAAGATGTCTGATTAAAAGCAGGGAATCACCTAAATACTTCCAAAGTCCCTTCTAAACAATCACAAAACAAATTATATAATATTAGAAGCAATATAAGGATGGGGTGAAACAAATTTCCATTCCTAGACAACTTATAAAGCTCACATAAAATGTCTGTCTCTTTGGGGTTAGAGTGGAGTGCAGTCCAACAGAGGCCAAACCCCAGCAAGCCAGCAGTGGGCTGTATCCTGGCAAAACAAAAACAGAACATTTCTGGCAAGCCAGAAGCAGGTGGTGCCAAGGAAATGTACCAGTAGGTCTTAGGGTCAACTGAATCAGCAACAATAACTTCCCGAGCTCTCCACCCACAGACAGTAAGAGAGTCAAATAAGGAATTAAAAGGATATTACTTTTTGGAAGATCTGATAAAAACAAAAGAGCTTAGACCTCATATTTCAAGATATTTTTGAGGAAAACTGGCCTGATATTTTAGAACCATCAGCAACCATAATTTGTAAATGAGATAAACTAAAAAACCTTCTCAGTTCGATCAGGGGTTAAGCAAGGATGTCCATTATCACCATTACTATTTAATATTGTACATGAAATTATAGGCATAGCAATAAAATAAGAAAAAGAGAAATTGAATGAATTAGAATATCCAGTGAGGAAACAAAACTATTACTGTTTCAGATAATATACTTTGTATACTTGGAAAATCCTGGAGAAGCAACTAAAAAACTAATTGAAATAATAGTTTTTGCAAAGTCACAGGATATAAGATAGGCTCAAATAAATCCCCAGTTTTTCTACATATTACCAAAAATAAGTCCAACAGCAGATGATAGAAGGAGAGATTCTACTTGAAATAACTGTTGATAGTGTAAAATACTTGGGAGTCTACCTGCCAAAACAAGTTCAGGAATTATATTACACAATTACAAAACACTTTTAACATGAATAAAGATTGATCAGAATGACTGGAAAGCTATTAATTACATATGGGTAGGCCAAGTTAATATAGAAAAAATAACAGTTCTACCTAATTAATTTTCTTATTCAGTGTCATACAATTCAAATTAACAAAAAATACAGAACTGGAAAAAATAACAAAATTTATCTGGAAGTACAAGTGGTTGAGAATACCAAAGGAGTTAATGAAAAACAATATGTAATAATGTGACCTAGTCATATCAGATTTTAAAATGTTTAAAATAGTGAGAATCATCAAAACAATCTGGTACTGGCAAAGAGAGAGTGGTGGATTAGTGGAATAGATTGGTTTCACAATAGATAGCAGGTAGTTTCTGCCAAAATGTGTTTCAGATTTTCCTGCCATTTTTAATACATAGTGAGTGTTTGTCTCTGTATATTTGAATTTTTCAAACACTGTGTTACTAAGATCCTTACCTACTATGTACTGAATAATTATAAATGGTTTAGCTGATAAAGTTGTTATTTTTAACTGTCCTGTTTAAAATTATTGACTTAGGGTAGAAACAGGACTTCTGCACACCTCCAGCTAACCACCTCCTACAATACATGCAAAAAATAACTCTTAACAAATGTTAGACCTACAGAACCCACAAAGTGACAGAGAGAAACTAACTCCCCACTGAAGACAGCTGGGCAGGCTGGCAGGAAGGGGCCAGAGCCTAGTATCCCGCCCCCACCATGAGCCAGAAGTTTTAGCCTCAGTGTGGCCTTACTAGTGCTGGCTGGAGGGATGTTGGGAAAGTGGTTCACCAGAAGCTATTGGCGGTTGCCAGAATTATCAACCCATAAATGCTAAAGACAAAGTGAGAGGTCAGTGGACTTTGGGAACAGGGGTTCTGGAAGTGCAGTCTTGCCTCTGCCCCCAGAGGGAGAAGTGGCTAATGGCACCACATCCATGTAGCCACCAAGTTGTTACTTCAGAGCTCCTGGCCTGCAGATTGTAGGGGGACTAAGCAACAAGTATGAAGGGTAATTGTTCTTGCTTTAACCTGGTTGGATCTGGATTGATGTCTAGGGTGGAGATCCTGGGTGCATGACCGGTGTGCCAGAGTGTGTGGAGGTTTCAGAGAGGGCACCCAACTAATAGCTCCAGCAGTTAAGAAAACCCCAGCAATTTGGGACAAAGTTCCCCTCTCTGGAAGCAGAGTTCTATTGTGGCAAAAAAGCTCAAAAGTCAAGTAAGTGAGTGGCAAAATGAGCAAGCAAAGCAAGGAGAGCCATCCAACATTGACTCCCATTTTGGGGACAAAAAAGATCAAAACATGGAACAGGAGGAAGACAATGAAGTCAGAACTGCACCAAAAACTTCCAAGAAAAATAGAAACTGGCTACAGGCCATGGAGGAGCTTAAGAAGCATTTTGAAAACCAAATAAGAGAAGTGGAGGAAAAATTGGTAAGAGAAATTAGAATGATGAAAGAAAATCATGAAAAGAGAGTCAACTGACTGAAGAAAATAACACCTTAAAAATAGACTAACTGAAATGGCAAAAGAGACTTAAAAAGGTAATGAGCAGAAGAGTGCCTTAAAAAGCTGAATTTGCCAGATGGAAAAAGAATCTCAAAAGCTCACTGAGGAGAATCATTCCTTCAGAATTAGATTGGAGCAAATGCAAGCTAATGACTTTATGAGAAATCGAGATACTATTAACAGATAAAAAAAATGAAAAAAAATAGAAGGCAATGTGAAAAATCTCATTGGAAAAACCATTGACCTGGAACACAGATCCAGGGGAGATGTTTTAAAAAATATTGGACTACCTGGAAGCCATGATCAAAAAAATAACCTAGAAATCATCCTTTTAGAAATTCTCAAGTAAAATTGCCCTGAAGTTTTGGAAAAAGAGGGCAAAATAGAGGTGTAAAGAATCTATCAATAACCTCTTGAGAAACATCCCAAATAGAAAACTCCTAGGAATGTTATAGCCAGGTTCTGGAGTTCCCAGATCAAGGAGAAAATATTACAAGCAGAGAAGAAGCCACAATTAAATTAGAAAAATTAGACTAAAAAGTGATTAAAATATGCTCAATAATGCCTTAATGATAAGGTACTTGGAAAATGACTAGTTTTGAATCTGTAAGGGACCATAGACATAATCAAATATAAGGGAAACATTTTAGAAGTTAAGGAAATGAGATTCATGGAGATGAAGTGATTTGCCCAAGATGACAAAGATAATAAGGAAGATTTTTGAGTACAAGAAACTTTTATCATTCCTAGAGAGAAACAGACAGACAGACAGACAGACAGACACACACACACAGAAAGAGAGAGAGAGAGAGAGAGAGAGAGAGAGAGAGAGAGAGAGAATTTAAATAGATGGAGGACTATTCAGTGTTCATAACTAGATTGCACCAATATAGCAAAATGGCAATACTACTAAAGGTAATTTACCCTTTTTAATGTTACACCAATTAAATTATCAAAGAGAAACCCTCTAGAAGTTGATCAAATGGTGATAGAATACAACTGGAAAAATAAAAGTTTGAGAGGGCTTTAGGAGATATAAGAAATGTTGCCATGGAGACACAACTCCAAAATCAACTACCTAGTGATATCTGATGCTAAGACTCCTGTCATTACTTTGTGGAGATATCTGGGATTACAAGACAATACCACAGGTATTCATAGGTAATTACATGGGGAAAATTGATAACATTTAATCAGCTCCAAAAGGCAATGAGAAAGATAGCACAGGTGGATAAGATTTTCTCCTTCATTGTCTGTAGTAAAATGTTTAATTTTGTTTTCTATATCTTTAAAGGGACACAAAGGCACTAGAACATATCAAAAGGATGACAACCAGGGTGTTATGTCACTCAAAGCAACATTTGAAAGAAATGAGTAGTGTGGAGAAAGCAAAACATAGGGTGAATAATTTGATCATCTTCAATTATCTTACAAGCTATTGTGAGAAAAAGTTTGGACTCATCCTGAGTGACTGTAGAGGTAAGAATTGGGATCAATAGGTGGACTTTACTTTGAGATAGTTTGAAATTTAATATATAGAGGTATTTTCTACCAATTAGGTCTATTTAAAATCTGAAGGGATGGCCTTGTGGTTTTTCTGTCAATGGGAATGTTCAGATGAAATCTGGAATACCACTGGTCAAGGATACTATACTGGAGAATCCCCAAAAGGCTAGAAGTTAGAGGGCAAAATATTTAACTCCTCTGCATCTCAATTTTCTCAAGCTTTATACAGATAACTAAAATATTTTGTCATTGAAGGATCCATTCATACTATCATTCAACTTCTTTTACTCTCAATTCCATTTAAAGTGTCAGAACTGGTCTTAAGTAAAACTTTAGAAAATATATTTTTAAAAGTTTCTTTTATTTGTTGCTCTATAGAACTGTTTTACAAACTGTTCCTGAAATGCTTTTAAATATCCATAAATTCAAGACAATAGGAACGTTTTATGAGGGTTGCAAATTTTAGAGAAATGATCTGGGGCAAATAGATTTAATTCCACATGGACAGTTTAGTAGCCAAATGGAAGACAGGAAGTTGTAGATGCAGCTAAAGTGCAGTCTTTTCAGTGGGGATTTCTCTGAGTTGCTTAAGTGGTAACCTGGCAGCTAGCCTTGGTCAAAGTAAAAGCCATATTCTCCAAGGCTACATAAGAAGCATATGAGCTGTTAAAAACAGGTTGAGGCATTTGAATTCAGTGTACTATTGGGGAGGGGGGGAAGAAAGGATAGAAGGAAGAAAGAAAAAAAGGAAGGGAGGAAGGAAAGAAGGAAGGAAAGAACAAAGGGACAAAGTAATGAAGGAAAGAAGGATGGTGAATGGGACAGATGGAAAAGAAAGATGGAAGGTTACAGAAGACTTGAACATAAATTTGATATAGTTTGCCAGGTGAGCAGACTTGTATTCCTTTATTCACGCTCCACCAATTTGATCCTCAAAATGATTTTTAGCCTTGATTTGCTGGCAGACTGCCTGGTTTATTGGCCTTGCTTATAGATATGCTTTGGTTCAGGAGGGAAATATGAATCTTTTAATGATTTACAATATAGTTTACTGTACTTAGGAAAAGCAGGCAAACCTGGTTTTTCAGAAGCACAGTGTGGCACCTAGGTTTCTAAAACCAACTCAACAACAGGGAATCTTTAGTGGTCACTTAACTGAGCACTATGTTCAACAAAATGTTTATAATACTGAGTCTTCCTGCTCAGCATCACTAGATCTTCTTTGATTCAAAAGAAAAGTTAAGTCTATTATTACTCATCAAAAGAGATATTGAAGGAAAGGATAAGGGAGAAACTGGTGTCTTTCTCCATGAGGTCAGGAAATGTTTTATTTAAAATTTTCTATCTTTTTTGGTGCTTGATTTGGTGGCCTATACACAGGATGTGCTTAGTGAATTGAATCAAATAGAATTTAGAAGAAGCAATAGAACAAAATCGGTATTTTCTGACCAACAAATTAATTTTAAAAGTGAAGAGTTGTAAAGTTAATGGGATTCAAAGCAATTGTCTATAGTAAGCTTATAGAAGCTAAATTATAGGAACAGTGAAAAAAGAAAATTTGAAACATATCCAAAGAAGAAAAAAATCCCCCTCAAAACATAAAGGAAGCAAATGTAAATACACATATACTCACACAATATTATATGTGTGTATATATATATATATATATATATATATATATATATATATATATATATATATTTACTCACACACTTAAAAATAAGGGGCAAACTTGTAAAGTGGAGACACACAAATTCATTCATTAAAATGTTTAGTGCTACATAATTTCAATAGTTCATTGGCCTATAATCTCTTTCTCATGGGTCTTCCTTCCATCAATAGATGACTGAACCTCTTTATAGTAAGAATAACTAGAAACACACCTAATACTCTGTACTTTTAACCTTATATCATTTAATATATCTATCTATCTATCTATCTATCTATCTATCTATCTATCTATCTATGTGGTAAAAATTCCTTTTTATAAATTTAATTGAAATATATTCCTATTCATTAGTTATATACTATAAATACTATAAATTTGATTTTATATGTACTAATACTTGTACCTAGATGGTTAAAAAAGGAAAATGAGCCATTGTGAAGTTTAAAGATAAGTAATATAAAGGAAAAAGGATCAGTAGACAAAGGGAATTACATAGTAGTAAGATTTTATTTGTTATATAGCTTCAGAAAATAGTCATTAGAAAGACTTTGAAGCTGGAGAGAAAAAAATCATGATCAGCTAAAGATTGTGTACTTCAGAAAGAGAAATAGTAGGTAAAAGAAATTTGTATGATCTAAGAACAACATAAGTACTGCCACTCTTGATATCAGGGGTAATACAGCCTAAGCTGGAGGAGTGTATATGTATATGTATATGTATATGTATATGTATATGTATATGTATATGTATATGTATATGTATATGTATATGTATATGTATGTGTATGTGTATGTGTATATGTATATGTATAAATACACATACATATATATATATATATAACAGAAAAAGACTGCAACATTCACATAATTAAAAATTATCTTCAAAAAGTGATTAAAATATGCTCAATAGGCCAAGATGGCAGAGTAGAAAGAGCTCATCCAAGCCACTCTGCCCCCAGATACCCCCAAAACTATGTAAAAGGGAACTCTGAACAACTTCTGGAGGCCCAGCACCCACAGAACGACACAGAGAAGCTAACCTCCCACTGAGGACAGCCAAGCAGCCCTGCAGGAAGGACCAACGCAGCACTCTGGGAGCCGGCAGCACTCTGGGAGCCCGCAGCATGGGGAGCCGACCTGAGCCCAGGTCTGCATGAGCCGAGGTTTTAGCCCCAGGGCAGCAGGGCCAGCAGCCGGCTGGAGAGACCCCAGAACAACAGCAGCTGTGGCAACTCCAGAATTATCAACATAGACATGCCTAGGACAAAGTAAGAGGTTAGTGTCCTATGGACTTTGGGACCAGGATTTGGGGAATGCATTGGCCCCCTCCCCTGGGGGCTAGAAACTGCTGAGGAGACACGCCATTTTGCAGTTTTCAGAGGCAGCTCCAGCTCCTGGCCTGTGAACTGTAGTGAGATCCAGCGAGATCACCTCTTGAAAAAGATCCCAAAAAGAAAACTCCCAGGAACATTATAGCCAGGTTCCAGAATCCCCAGATCAAGGAGAAAATACTCCAAGCAGCCAGGAAGAAACAATTTCAATATTGTGGAAACACAATCAGAATAGCCCAGGACTACACTGAGGGATCGAAGGGCATGGAATATGATATTCCAGAGGGCAAAAGAACTGGGAATGAACCCAAGGGTCACCTACCCAGCAAAACTGAGTATTTTGTATCAGGGGAAAATATGGTCATTCAGTGGAATAGAGGACTTTCAAGCATTCTTGAGGAAAAATCCAGAATTGAATAGAAAATTTGACACCCAGACATAAGAAGCAAGAGATGCCTGAGAAGGTAATCAGGGAAAATAAATCAAAAGTAACTTATCAAAGTTGAACTATTTACATTCCTATATGGAAAAGCAATAACTGTTACTGATGATATCTTTCTCACTATGAAAATAATGGAAGAAGGGGGTGTGGTCATATGAATACATATATGAATGTGTGTGTATATGATTACAGTTATATATGGATAGAGGGCATAGGTTGAATTTGTTTGGAAGGGAGAATACTCAAGGGATGAAATTATGAGGTGAGAGAGGAAAGTGGCAAGAGGAGATGGAGAGAGACAGGGTAGGGTAAACTATCTCATGTAGAAGAAGCAAGGGGGAGTGGTTGCAAGGTAGGGGGAGAATAGGAAGGCAAAGAGGCAAAACCACATTCTCATTGGATTTGGTTCAGGGAGAGAATGACATACATACTAAATGGGATATCTCAACCTGCAGCAGAATAGGGGGTAGGGGGATGAGAGGAGGGATGATGGATGGGAGGGCATCCTTGGGGGGAGGGGAGGTTGGAAGTACCCACTATAGAAGAGGGACGGGATCAAGTAGGGAATGGACCAGGTGGGGGATGGGATGAGTGGGAGGGAATTATAAGCAGCCTTGTACAATATATCTACTATGATAATGTTTTGCATAGCTAGACATGTACAACATATACTGAATTACTTATCTCCCCAGAGGGAATGGGTGACAAGGGAGGAAGGAAATGGATCTGAAATTCGAGGTCTTAACATTAAATGTTTCATATATATATATATATATGCTCAATAATGCCTTAATGATAAGGTACTTGGAAAAGGACAAGTTTTGTAACTGTAAGGGACCATAGACAATCAAATGTAAGGAAAACATCTTAGAAGTTATGGAATTTAGATTCATGGAGAAGAACTGATTTGCCAAAGATGACAAATATAATAAGCAATATTTTTGAATATAAAAATATAAGAAACTTTTATTATTCCTAGGGTGACAGATTCTGTAAGTGGGTTGAATCAAAATTTTGGTAACTGTAGGAAGGCAGGACAAAGGTCTCCTATACCAATACATTGCTCATTCTGGAATTATTTATAATTCTGGAATTATTTATAGGGGCCTTGAATAATGACCAGGAGCATATTGGGAGCAGAATAGGATGTAGTCATCAAAATTCAGTTAAGAGGCTGAATTAAAGTAGTAGCTAAATAGAAATCAAGAGTTTAAAAGCAAGCTCTGCCTAAGATTTTTTTCTCACTGGCTGAGTACAACTGCAGATTTGACTCACCACAGAGGTGAAATATTCATAGATACAGGCTTACAGAGCTTACACTGTTCCTTTGTGGGGATTAGATGGATGATATTTAGTGGGGAATGGGCATATGGTGATTGAATACAACACAGTTTATAACTAGAAGAGATCTGCAAAATATTTGTGGAAGACCATTGGATGGCAGTAGAAAAGTGGCAATATATTAAAAGGTGAAACTAGTACCTTGAAGCATAATGGATGGAAAAACAAAGCATCAATATCCTACTTAAAGGATCATTACAGTTTGGACACATATTGAATATTGTGACTGCTATTAACCGAAACTATTCCCATTAGAAATATTGTCTTCCACCCATGCTTCCTCTTTCACCACTGATGTGGGTATTTTCGAGTTAATGTATACCTCATTATATGAGCAAATTTGCCTTGTTTGATATTAAATGTATTTTTGTTTGTTTTTCCTCTTGTTATTTTGGTTTCAAAAAGTGGTGGGGACTCATATGCTGTGGTTTGGAATAGTGGCTCACTCAACTTTGACATAACTCAAAACTGAGTATTCTTTCACTGACAATAACAGGGAAATTGGGTAGTTTTATGGGTTTGTGTGTGTGTGTGTGTGTGTATCATATATATATATATATATATATATATATATATATATATGTATTTATATATATATATATATATATATATACATATATAGAGAGAGAGACAGAGACAGAGATAGAGAGAGACAAAGAGAGACAGTGAGAAAGAGACAGAGACAGAGACAGAAACCGAGAAACCCTGA
Organism: Gymnobelideus leadbeateri; assembly: GCA_011680675.1. Classification (NCBI taxonomy): domain Eukaryota; kingdom Metazoa; phylum Chordata; class Mammalia; order Diprotodontia; family Petauridae; genus Gymnobelideus; species Gymnobelideus leadbeateri. The sequence continues at coordinate 928,008 of WOXC01003002.1, read as the reverse complement.
CTATATGAGGAATCTTTAAACATTTGTAACATTTGATGTATAATTTGATGGAGACCAGGGGATTCAACAGGATGGAGCTGGGATGGGAATCTAAATCTGATATGTATTTGCACATATCTTATTATCATTTCTCTTCTTACCAATCCCTCTTACCTTTAAAACTACTCAAATCTCCTTCATATATTCTGTCTCAAATAAATATTCCTAGTCAATATGACCATTGGCAATATCATAGTGAACTGATTAAACAGTTAACATAAAGTTTAGAAAGATCAAATGATGTATTGAGGAATAGTGTATCCTCATTAAAATGCTTTTTAATGTACTTAATTTCAAATTTTTTTTAAAGCAATTGGGGTTAAGTAACTTGCTCAAGGTTACACGGCTAGTCATTTGATTTTATGCGTGGGTGCTCATTTTCTGAGGCCGGATCTGATCTCGGGTCATCCAAACTCCGAGGCCGGCGCTCTTACTCACTGTGCCACCTAGCTGCCCCTTTAGGGCAATTGGGGTTAAGTAACTTGCCCAAGGTTACACGGCTAGGTTTTTTTTGTTTGTGCGGATTAAGTGTCGGAGGCCGGCTCCGAACTCAGGGCCTTCTGATTCCAGGGCCGGCACTCTATTCACTGCGCCACCTAGCCGCCCCTAATTTCAAATTTTTCAATAAATAGAATACACGATATCTTTGAATAAAGGAATGTCCTGTGTGCTCTTTGCTGCTTGTAGATGAAGAGTTGCTTTTTCCCTATGAATAATATCATGTGAATAACAACAATAGCAGCTGCTTTGGCAATGAGAACAAAACATTACTGGGCAAAGACTTAGGTTATATAGCACACAGCTAAATGTCATCAATCTACCTTTCCTTACTTTTGCAAGAAAATTCACATCCTTTCAGGCTTAATTAATACCTGAGATTTATGACTGAGAAGTCTCAGGAACATATAGCCCATTTCCTTCATTTTACAGATGATAGAACTGAGACCTAGACAAGGTTAAGTGACTCACTGCTTAAAGCCACAATGTTTGTTAATGACAAGTCCTGGACCAGAACACAAGTCTCTTGATTTCTAATCACACTGGACTGAGGAAAATGGATATTTGAAAATGGTTATACAGAATGCAAAAATGAAAGAGTTTTCAGGTATATTTTTCCAATCCTATAATAAAATGCACTCTATTTTAATGCGAAACTATAGGTAATGTCCTTGAAATAAATCTTCATTAATATGCTTCATGAAAACTTTGGAATGGAGGAAGGGTAGGATAAGGCTTTACTCTGCCCCAATTCTAAGGAAAATAAAAAAAATGTTAATAATGTTATTTAAAGTATTAAGATAATTGTGTAAGAACAGGAAACTATGATCACAAAAATTTCAGAGTTTTGTATCTTGGGCATGGAGAAGTTTCAAGTGATAGTGAAATTTAAAGTATAAATTACTCTGTGAGTGACTGATGTAGAATGGTGATGGAAGTCATAAGAGTTCAGGAAGATGATGAACTAGGAGTCATGGGTTTATAGGTCAGGAAGTGAAGAAAAATAAAAGCTGATTTAGTCTAAACCTGTTTTTTGTTTTTGTTTTTGTTCTTATTTTTAACAGATGAGACAACAGAAGCTATCAAGAGGTTAAATAAGTTCCCCAGGGTCCCACAAGTAGTAAGAATTTACTGCAAACCTCAATATGATTGATAAACCTTATTCCCGAAGTAAAATTATTTGAAGTCCTAAAATAGTTGCCTAGGAAATGTCAATATATTCCATATCATAACCTTCATTGGTATCCTTGAAAAAATCAATTTGATAAATACTATCTTTTATTACTAAGCATGAGACACTCTGTTGGCTACTGAGGGGATACAAAGAGCAATAGGACATGGTTCTCACACTTAAGGAGATTATTATCTAATAAGAAGAGAGAAGATGAACCCCAATAAAAAATACACAAAGTAGAAAGGAGAACTTAATGAGAAGTGCAAAATACAATCTGGGATAAATTATAAGAGGGAAGGATCACTCTGGCTGTGAGAATCCAAAAACACTATATAGAGGAGGCAGTATTTATGCTGGGCCCTTAATATGGGTACAATATATTCAGGTGGATACAGGACTGAGGTAGGGCTTGGATTTCAAGCATAAATAATGGCATGAAGAAAGTAGAGGGGCACAAAAACACAGTAAGTCCTTTGGAAATATTGAATAAATTAATTTGCACTTAGGCAAAGGGTGAGATATACTATTTAGTATGTATGTCATTCTCTCCCTGATACAAATTCAATGAGAATAAGGTTTTGCCTTTTTGCCTCCCTGTTCTTCCCCTCCCTTGTAACCATTTTCCCTTGTCTCTTCTCTATGAGAGAGTTTACCCCCATTCTGTCTCTCCCTATATCTTTCCGTTATATTCCTCTCTCACCTCTTAATTTCACCTTTTAAGTATCATCGCTACCTATTAAATTCGACCTGTGTCATCTATCTATGTACACCATTAAACATATGTGTGTGTGTGTGTGTGTGTGTGTGAAACATGATACTCAGTTTTGCTGGGTAGGTGATTCTTGGTTTTAATCCCAGCTCCTTTGCCCTGTGGAATATCATATTCCAAGACCTTCAGTCCCTCAGTGGAACTGCCAGATCCTGTGCTATCCTGATTGCATTTCCACAGTATTCAGATTGTTTCTTCCTGGCTGCTTGTAATATTCTCTCCTTGATGTGGGAATTCCGGAACCTGGCTACAATATTCCTAGGAGTTTTCTTTTTGGGATCTTTTTCAGGAGGTGATTAGTGAATTCTTTCAACCTCTATTTTGCCCCCTGGTTCTAAAACATCAGGGCAATTTTCCTGGAGAATTTCTTGAAGGATGATTTCTAGGTTCTTTCTTTGATCGTGATTTTCCTGTAGTCCAGTACTTTTTAAATTATCTCTCCTGGATCTATTTTCCAGGTCAGTGGTTTTCCCATGAGATATTTCACATTGCCTTCTATTCTTTCATTTGTTTGGATCTTTTCAACAGCATATTGATTTCTCACAAAGTCAATAACTTTCCTTTGGTCCATTCTAAATCCGAAGGAAAGATTCTCCTCAGTGAGCCTTTGACATTCTTTTTCCATCTGGCAAATTTGGCTTTTTAAGGCATTCTTCTCCTCATTGCCTTTTTCAGCCTCTTTTGCCTTTGACTTAGTATATTTTTAGGACATTATTTTCCTCAGTAAAGCTGTTGACTCTCCTTTCATAATTTTCTTGCATCATTTTCATTTCTCTTTCCAATTTTTCCTCCACTTCTCTTATTTGATTTTCAAAATCCTTTTTAAGCTCCTCTGTGGCCTGTATGCAGCATCTATTTTCATTTGAAACTTTTGGTGCAGGAGTTCTGACCTCCCATTCCTCCTCCTGTTCCATGCTTCAATCCTCTTTGCCCCCAAAATAGGAGTCTAATGTTGAATTTTTCTCTTTATTTTGTTTCCTTTGAATAGGCATGTTGCCACTCAGTTACTTGACTTTTAGGCTTGTTGCCACAATAGGACTCTGCCATCAGCCAGGGTAGCTTCCATACCAAACACTGGGGTTTTCTCAGCTGCTGGAGGTATTAGTTTGGTGACCTCTCTGAAGCCCCCACACTCCCTGGCATGCTGGTCACACACCCTAAGACCTTCACCCCATACAGAAATCCAGATCAAAGATGGTTGAATCAAGAGTGATTATGCCCAAGACTGATCACTGGATCCCCCTACAGTAAGCAGGAACTGAAGCTGTGGCATGTGTCTAAGGCTGTGCTGGAGCTTCTCAGTGGCTTCTTGCCCCCAGGGAAAGAGGCAGACGCGCTCTCCCAACTAGTGAGTCCCAAAGTCCACAGGGCACTAGCCTCTCAATTTGTCCATGGCACCTGTGTGTTGGTAATTCTGGAAAAGCCACAGCTGTTGGTTTTCTTGGGTCCCTCCAGCTGGCTGGTGGTCAGGCTGCCCTGGGGCTAAAACATTTGCCTCATGTGGGCCTATGCTTGGCTCCCAGAGGGCTCTGCTGGCAGCTCCCTGCAGGACTGCTGGGATGTCCTCAGTGGGAGGTTAGCTTCTCTGTGTTATTTTGTTGGTTCTGGAGCTCCAGAGGTTTTTTAGAGTCCCATTTTACATGAATTTGAAAATTGTGGGAGCTGGAGCTGCAGGGAAGAGTTGTTTCTACTCTGCCATCTTGACTACTCCTCTTTTCATCATTTCTTAAAGCACAATAATATCCCATTACATTCATTTGCCACAACTTGTTCAGTCATTCCCCAATGATAGTCATCACCTCAATTTCCAATTCTTTGCCACTACAAAAAGAACTGCTGTAAATATTTTTGTACATGTGTGTCCTTTTCCATTGTCTTTTGAGGATGGTGATAGACTGTGAGAAAGCATTGTAGGAGTGATGTCACTTTATTGTTTAGAACATCACTATGTCATCTATAGCAGAATCCACTTTAGAAAAGAAAATTTTGGTTGCAAAATTGAAGTATTACGGTATTAAGATCTTTCCACACATACTGGGATAGTTTTTTCCTGACACCATAACCTTCCACCACCCTTGAAACTTAAATAGTTCAAAAGAATAAGCTCTCATCTCTGAAAAAATCTTCCTTGTCCAGAACTAGATAGATAAGATAGATAGATAGATAGATAGATAGATAGATAGATAGAGACATAGACATATAAACACATACACATGTAGACATCTAGACATCTAGACAAAGATGTAGATGTAGATATAGATGTAGATGATATAATACAAAGAGTTACCAGTTACCCCCTCGGGGATATGGCCAACAGATCACTATGCCTGACAGAGCAAAAGAGAAAGAACAGCTAACTAAATGAGTTCCATACCCAGGATAAATATTCACTTCATTTTATGGCTAAGTAAACCTATTTTAAATAATTATAATATCATGCAAGTATATGTGATTCAGTTAATACCCTAGCACCTTGCCGTACTTCCTAGCAATTACCACACCATATGAACCATACCAAACTCTGGCCATCATTATCCTCCTCTTACTGCCTACACTCTGTTTTTGGAGCTTTAGTCTCTCATAGACTAATCTTTGTATTATCTTGTCAGTAATCAGGGCTCACATCATTTCCCTAATATTCCCAAGTATGCTACTACAAATGTATTTCACTCCCTTTATTTGTGGTCTTCCATCATTATAACATAAACTCCTTAAGGAAAGGGACTGTTTCACTTGCTTCTGTTTGTGTCCCCAGAATTTATCACAGTCCATGATACATAGTAGGTGTTTATTAAATTGTCATTCATTCATTCATTCACCTTTTATTCATACATTACCAGTTTGTGATTTACCTTGACAGAGGGAGGTACCATACTGGAAGTTCCCCCACAATATTTCAGTGCTTCTCTTATTTTAGTGATTGATAAAATGAATTAACAATTAATTAATGAATCAAAATGTTTGTGAATATCATAGCAAATGAAATGGTGTCTTGTTAGTCACCAAATATGGAGTAACATTGTGGACTTTCATTTCAAATTACTTCTGAAAAGCATAAATTTGTACAGCTGACAAAGATGGTACTTACTCTATTATCAGAAACACTTATTTAATCTTAAAAATATATACTTCCAGTAGTTGCTGTGAGGAACTATTTATTTAAAAAAAAACACCAAAACAGCACTTAATATTACAACTGAAAGACAAAAGTCAGTTGTGGGTGCTAATTCTAGGGGAAAAATAGATGTCTTGTGCAATTCAAATCCATACTAATATTGAATAATCAAACTCTAGTCCTCAAGAAATGTTGAGCTCAAGAAGAAAAATGAATTTTCTATTTCCAAATTTTGGAAAAATGTGATGGAAATGAGACTGCTCGATATAAAATTTGTTAAACTTTTGACAGCTGGGACAGATGTTAGTAAAACATATCATGGTATTAGGAAAGTAAGGAAAGATTTGAAGCTTATCATTCCTCATGTTAATATGATTTAGGAGATAGATTCATATCCAGTCTTATAGTGGGGAGGTGCATAACAGAAGATGAATGGGTGTAGTAAGTTCACATGAAAAGGTTGCTTGTTGCCTGTAGCTTTGGGACATTTCTGGTTACTACTTAAAGAAAGGAAGATAATTTAAAAAAACTCAGAATTCATACAGCATTATACATTAAAATATGTGCCATATACATTTCTTAAACTATCTACAGATGCTTGATAACAAACATTATGTTGTATGAAAGTGAATGACATAGAGGCAGTGAATATGTTTTTTGTTGATTTTAGAGATTTATAAAAGTTACTGAAATCTGATTCAAGGTTTATACCACTCTGTAATTAAAATATTTTAATACCTAAATTTAATTATTCCATCAAAAGGTGCCTTATAAGTCAAATTCCTATCTTGCTGCTTTATAGAAGCATCTCTTCCATGAAGCTATACCACTGTAAGAGAAATATTAAGTCAATTTTCAACTTCGGATAAATAATTGTGTCCTAGACATATTAATAAGTACAAATGACAGATTTAAAAGTGCTACTTTATGGTTTACCTAGAACTTTACATTCATTAAATAAAAAAGAAATGAAATGAATGAACAGTAAAAATCTCAATCTTTTTAAAATTAATTTATTTATTTTTGTTTACAACATTCATTTCCACAATCCCTTGAGTTTCTAATTTTCTTCCCCTTTCTCTTCTCCCCCCCACCATGGCAGCATGCAATCAAATATAGCATCTACAAATACCTTCACATTAAACATTAGTCAGGTTGTAAAGAATTATAAACAATGGAATGAACAACGGGAAAGAAGAAACACAACAAAACAAGAAAAAGAAAGAGAGCAAGTAGTGTGCTTCAACCTGCATCCAGACCCTGTAGTTCTTTCTCTGGATGTGGATATCACTTTCCATCACGAGTCCTTTGGAGTTGTCTTATAACCTTACATTGCTGAGAGGAGCCCAGTTTATCAAAGTTAGTCATCACATTTATGTTGTGTCTGTAATTGTGTACAAAGATCTGCTGGTTCTTCTCTTATTACTCGACACCAGTTTGTATAAGTCGCTCCAGGCTGTTATGAAGTCCATCTCCTCCTCATTTCTTATAGCACAATCATATTCCATTATATTCATATACCACCACTTGTTCAGCCATTACCCATTTGATTTCAAATACTTTGCCACCACAAAAAGAGCTGCTATAACTATTTTTGTACATACAGGTCCACTTCCCACTTCTATGATCTCTTTGGGATTCAACCCTAGAAGTGGTATTGCTGGGTCAAAGAGTATGCACTTCTTTATAGCCCTTTGGGCATAGTTCCAGATTGCTCTCCAGAATGGTTGGATCTATAAATCTCATTCTAAGTATCAGTGGGGTTGAGAACATATTTTCACTGGGATTACAAATTTCTTTTCAAGTGTATTACATACAAATTTATGTTAAAATCTTAGAAATTTAGGATCAATTTAATGGTGTTTTTCCATGCACCTCACTGTATCCCTAGAATAAATGGTGGCCCTTTCATTTTGCATATATCTAAAACTTCTGAGCTTTTACTGGTACCAATTATAACTATGGTGTGAAAAATGTGCCAGTCAAATGTAGGTCAAAAACAAACTGCTATTCCTGTGTTGTTTCATATGAGCCTGGTTTGCATTATAAGTTAGCTAACGGTAGTGGCTTTTTGTTCTTATACCTACAAATGTAGTCCGTAATCAAGTAAGCTATTATTGCTAAAATGAGATTGGATTGGTTAGGAACACCTAGGGAAATTGAGGAGATTAGGACAGCAAGCAGTTAAATGGGAATTGAATGAGTCATACTGACCCCGTGTTCTGACTCAATTCTAGAACCAGTTCAGTTCCCATTCTATTTAATTATTGGTCTAGTCCAAATTTTGCCTTGTGAAAAAATTTATTCAATTGTGGGAGTTGAATGAAAAGCTTATTGTATTGTTCAAACCTAGCCCTTCACTGTGGAAAAGCTCCACTATCTCTACCTGCTGTCTAAAGAATCTTAACTAAGGACCTAGGTTATGCTGACTGGAAAGTTAATTGTATCTAAAGATTGATGTAAGAAGTTTTTTCACAATTGTTCTTCTCAAACAACCCATGTATCTTATCTGAAGTCCCATATTGGTCAATCACTTATAGTTCTATATGACTTTGATTGTTCAGAGACATTTGGCAGGGAGTGGGATACTTCTTTTTTTTTTTTCTGAATTCAGGGAATTGAGCCTCTTTACTCTCTCTTTCCCAACTTGGAAAGAGTCTATTTTTTCATCCAATTTGAAATTAGATCACCTAATGTATTGTTTCCTTTTAAGTAATTGGTCTTATTTGATAGACTTATTTTAAATGTTTAAAAGGCTATCTTCTCCATATTTAGGATTAAGTGCTAAGGCTGAGGGAGTCTGTTGGTCCCAATTTGTTGTTGCTATGCACTACTTAATAAATCAATACCCTCAGAAGATCAAACCTTTTTGTCCTCAGTAATTTCATCTTTTACCCATCACTACTCTCCCCCACTAAAAGTATATTTTCAGGGACTTTGGGGCCAATAACACAAGTGACTTCAATCAGCAAGCCAAAGTATTTCCATGCTTTGTGTCATGAAGATACCAAAAAAAAAAAAAAAAACAAAAAACAACTTTTGAATCTTTTTTTTTTTAATCCAGCACTTCAAGGATTAATCACTTTGATATGGGTACTAGGTCTGACTACACAGAGTACAACCACCCCATTACTCAGTAGACTTATCTTCAAGAGTGCTTAAGAAATTTATCGTTTTTTTATCTAAATGTGATGAGTCTTTTTGAAACTAGCTAGTCTTCAACAAAAGGAATATAGTGCAATATAGGTTAATACTCAAAACTTTTCAACTTGGAAGCAACTTATAGTTGGAACTCTACTGATGTAACACCAATTTCAATTCTGGAAACATATCTTTGAAATGTGAACAGTGACTTTGGAATTTTCAACAGTGATAACTTAATTGCAGTTGCTTGAAAAGCCAATAATTTATGGCTGTGTGTGTGTGCATATGTCTGAGATCTATGAAAAGTCTGTGAAGAAACAAAGTTTTTAAATTATTTTTTTATTAAACAAATGCTTTATTAACTTCTGGTTTACATCATTCATTTCCACCAGATTTTGAGTTACAATTTTATCCCCATTTTCCCCTACCCACCACCCCAGAATACCAGTCCCACAAGATAACCCCTCATCCAATCTGCTCTCTCCCATATCTTCTTCCATACCCCCTTCAACTTTACCATTAGGGCAAGGTGAATCTCTGTGCCCCAATGCCTGCACATTTTATCTCTCAATTACATGCAAAATAGTATTTATAATATTATAATATATATATAATTTATAATAGTATTTATATATATTTGAAACATTTAATTTTAAAACTTCGATTTTCAGACCCATTCCCTTCCTCCCTTGTCACCCACTCCCTTTGGAAAGATAAGCAATTCAGTAAGTGTTGTACTTATATAGCTATGCAAAATATTACCATAGTAGATATGTTGTAAGAGACTACTTATATTTCCCTCCCACCCATCGAACCCCCCACCTGGTCCATTCCCTACTATGATCCTGTCCCTCTTAGAAAGTGGGCACTTCCAACCTCTCCTCCCCCCCAAATGCCCTCCCCTCCATCATCCCCCCTCTTTTCTCCCTTACCCCTACTCTGCTGCAGGGTGAGATATCCCATTTAGTATGTATGTCATTCTCTCCATGAATCAAATTCAATGAGAATATGGTTTTGCCTTTTTGCCTTCCTGTTCTTCCCCTCCTCTGCAACCACTTCCCCTTGCCTCTTCTACCTGAGAAAATAAAAAAAAAAAACTTTTCCATGATAGAACTTTTTAAGACTTCTGTCTAATAAAGAAACTAAATTCTTGAAAGGCTTTGGATGCAATCCTTGCATCTGAAGAGTGAAACTGTCTTCCAGAGGTCAATAACTACAGTGATCTGAGGCAGCTCAGGCTGTGAACATTTTTATAGCCAAGATAAGATAAAAACTTAGATATTTATTTGCCTCAATATTGGTTTATGTTCTTAGGAAATTATATTGGAAGTAACTTTAAAAAAAAAAACTTTTTAAATCTAGGGGAAAAGATTTTAGGAGAGAGATACAGGGAAAGATAGAGATGGTATGTGTCCTTCATTTTGAAGGAAAATAATAGTTTGATTGGATTTAAGTGAGGCAGTTTCCCAAAGACATCAGCCTTACTTTCTGTTTCAGTCATCAAATTCCAGTGGCAAGACAAAATTCAGGATGACTAGCAATCATCCCAGATACAGTGGAAGATTTTGGCATCTTCAAAGTCTTCAATGTATGACCAAGCTCTAAGGGCTTCACCGCACCTGTTTCAGCAGTCTTCAAGGACTCTGGAACAAATTGTTCTCATTCACCCATTCTTTTGGAGGAAATCTTCACAACTTGGAACAGACATCTCCCAAACTTAGTGATGTGTTTGAGGTCTGTCAGTTACCCTCAACCCTAATTAGCTCAGCAGCTGAGATGGTATTATTGGAGATACTAGAGCTTCTTGAATTCACAGGTGATTGTTGAGTGAAAGTGGCCACGAAAGATGAATGGGAAGCTCTCAAAAGGGCTGGGTAAACCCTCATACCGTAGGTACTGGTCATTCTGGAACATCCCATACAACCCAACAGAGATAAATGTTTACAGAATAAAATTTTTCTAACTTATTTAACAAACTATATCTAATTGAAGGGTTGAAGGCTTAGAATTAAATGACTAAGAATAAGAGATATATTATACCTTAATTGATAAATTACTAAAACATTTATGAATGAATTATACTTTATAAGATTTTATAAAATGAAATATGCAATTAATAATTACCTATGCAGATAAACCCTTGGGTTACCTTGGAATTCAAGATGAAGAGAATAACTATGGTGATGTGTCAAGCATAGCAGAAGAATAAGCCTTGACCACCTACTTAGACATGGGTGACAGTGATAAAACCCCAAACCTAAAACTTTGCAGGTAACAGTGGACCGATCTCCTGGGCAGGGAGTCCAGAAGACCTGCATTCATTACCCCTCTCAGACATGACTACTGTATCACCATGGTAACTCACTTAGTCTATCCAATGTTATAGTGATTATTGAATTTTCGGTTTCAAATGGTAGCAATAACATTAAAAGTGTCAGACTTCTTTGAATCCCAAATTCATTTGGACTTAAAAAATTTCCAGCATTCTACCTTTTCTTATCATCAGAGACCTAGCTAGCTTCCAGTTTAAGCTTTGTCAATGACTCCTAAGTCACCTTAGATAAGAAAGCCCACCACCTCAATGGCATTGTTATTTCCTCAATTCTAAAATGATAGTGATGAATTAGATTGCTAACATTTTGTTCTAGATCTAATATAATATGATTCTGTGAAAGTATAGAGCTCTTATTTTTTCAGGCAAAAAACCTTTGATTAATAATTTATTAAATCCAATTCATTAATTTTTTTTTGCTATTTCTTATTTTTTTTATTTTTTCAAAATGCTTTACTAACTTCTGGTTTACATCATTCATTTCTACCAGATTTTGAGTTACAATATTTTGCCCATTTTTCCCTACCCCCCACCCCAGAATAGCAGTCCCACAGGATATCACTTCCTCCAATCTGCTCTCTCCGATATCTTCTCCCATACCCCTTTCAACTTTTTTCAGTAGGGCAAGGTGAATCTCTGTGCCTCAATGCCTGTATATCTCATATCTCAATTATATGTAAAATAATATTAATGAAAGTATTTATATATTTTGACATATTTGATTATAAAACTTTGAATTTCAGATTCATTCCCTTCCTCCCTTGTCAGCCACCTTTACTGGGAAGACAAGCAATTCAGTATATGTTGTACATGTGTAGCTATGCAAAACATTACCATAGTAGATACTTTATGAAACACTGACTATATTTCCCTCCCTCCTATCCCACCTCCCACTTGGTCTATTCCCTACTTTGATTCTGTCACTTATCAAAAGTGGGTGCTTCCAACTTCCCTCCCCCCTTCTGTCCCACCCTCCCTTCCATCATCCCTCTTAACATCCTCTTCCCCCCTACTCTCCTTTAGGGTGAGATATCCTATTTAGTATTTATGTCATTCTCTCCTTGATACAAATTCAGTGAGAATAAGGTCTTGCCCTCTTGCCTTCCTGTTCTTCCCCTCCCTTGTAACCATTTTCCCTTGCCTCTTCTCATTCTGTCTCTCCCCATATTCTCTCCTTATATTCCTCTCTCACCTCTTAATTTCACCTTTTAAGTATCACCCCTTCCTATTAAATTCAACCTGTGCCCTTTATCTATGTATACCTATAAACATATATACACACATTCACATATTTATTCAGATGCCCATATACCCTTCTTTAAATGTTTTCATACTGAGAAAGGTTTCATCAGTCACAGTTATTGTTTTAGCATGTAGGAATGTAAATAGATCAACGTTGATAAATTCCTTTTGATTTCTTTTTCCCTGATTACCTTCTCAGGCATCTCTTGCTTCTTGTGTCTGAATGTCAAATTTTCTATTCAATTCTGGTTTTTTCCTCAAGAATGCTTGAAAGTCCTCCATTCCACTGAATGACCATATTTTCCCCTGAAACAAAATACTCAGTTTTGCTGGGTAGGTGACCTTGGATTCAGTCCCAGCTCTGTTGCCCTCTGGAACATCATATTCCATGCCCTTCAGTCCCTCAGTGTAGAAGCTGCCAGGTCCTGTGCTATTCTGATTGTGTTTCCACAATATTGAAATTGTTTCTTCCTGGCTGCTTGTAGTATTTTCTCCTTGATATAGGGATTCTGGAACCTGGCTACGATATTCCTGGGAGTTTTCTTTTTGGGATCTTTTTCAGGAGGTGATCTGTGGATTCTTTCAACCTCTATTTTGCCCTCTGGATCTAAACATCAGGGCAATTTTCCTTGAGAATTTCTTGAAGGGTGATTTCTAGGTTCTTTCTTTGATCATGGCTTTAAGGTAGTACAATAATTTTAAAATTATCTCTCCTGGAACTATTTTCCAGGTTAGTGGTTTTTCCCATGAGATATTTCACATTGCCTCCTATTCTTTCATTTGTTTGGATGTGCTTAACAGTATCTTGATTTCTCATAAAGTCACTAGCTTCCATTTGCTCCAGTCTAACTCTGAAGGAATGAATCTTCTCAGTGAACTTTTGAGATTCTTTTTCCATCTGGCAAATTTGGCTTTTTAAGGCATTCTTCTCCTCATTGCCCTTTTGGGCCTCCTTTGCCATTTGAGTTAGTCTATTTCTTAAGGTGTTCTTTTCCTCAGTCAGGCTGTTGACCCTCATTTCATACTTTTCCTGCATCCTTCTCATTTCTCTTCCCAATTTTTCCTCCACTTCTGTTATTCGATTTTTAAAGTCTTTCTTAAGGTCCTCTATGTCCTCTAACCCCCTCATATTTTCCTTTGGGGCTTTTGGAGCAGGATTTCTGACCTCACAGTCCTCCTCCTGTTCTATGCTTCGACCCTCTTTGCCCCAAACATAGGAGTCTAATGTTGCATTTTTCTGTTTAATTTGTTTCCTTTGCCTAGGCATGTTGCCACTTAATTACTTGAATTTTCAGGCTTGTTGGCACAGTAGGACTCTACCACCAGACAGGGGAGCTTCCATCACAAACATGTGGGGGGACAACTTCCTTTTCTTCAAAGCTGGATATCCACCCCACAACCTCCACCCCAGACCACAATCCAGATCCAGGGAGGTTAATGCAAGAGAGATTACCCCCCAAGAGTGATCGCTGGATCTCCCTACAGTTTGCAGACCAGGAGCTGGAGCTGCCACGGAAAACTACAAAATGGCGTATCTCCTCAGTGGCTTCTAGCCCTCAGGGGAGAAAGCAGATGCCTTAGTCAAATACTGGTCCTTCCTGCAGGACTGCTGTGCTGTCCTCAGCGGGAGCTTAGCTTCTCTGTGTCGTACTCTGGGTGCTGGGGCTCCACAAGTTGTTCAGAATCCCCTTTTACATAGGTTGGAGGTGATCTGGGGGGAGAGTGCCTTGGATGTATTGTTTCTACTCCGCCATCTTGGCTCTGCCCCCTCTACTTATATTCACTAAGCATTTTCATATCTCAATTTATTTTGTTGCTATTGCTACATTCATTTGTTCTAAAAAGAGTACCATACCATATGCTACTCTGTGATACCCCTGACTTCTTCCCAGGTAGGATCATTTGATCAGGGATCTTTTGAATGTATGCTACATTTCTCCATTCCTGTTTGATCTTCTCTCTTTTTTTTGTGTTCGATCAAGAAAACATCTATACCCCAACTTCACTTCAGAAGAAGCTATTTCAGCCTGGGTTCTCTTTATTATTTTGTATGTAATGTTCCTACATAAGAATCATTCAAATATTTGGGGACAAAAATCATGCCCTTTTTAAGACTTCTCCTCTCTAAAATAAACAAATTCATATTTTCAACTCATATAAATTTTTTTTCATGTGACATTGCTTTTAATTTCCTCATCCTCTTCCTTTGGACAGTCTAATTTCTTTGAATTTTGATATAAATCAGCTAAGTTGATAGAGTAGTAAGCCTGATCTCAGGAATATCTGAGCTCAGATCTGAACTTAGACCTCATTCGACCCTGGTAAAATCATTTAACCATGATCTGCCTTAGTTTCCTCATCTGTAAAATGTGGATAATAATAGCACCTACTTTTCATCATTGATCTGAAGAAAAACAGATATTATACTTTGGATTTTATAAAGCAGTATGGTAATAATAATTATAATTATGATTATTATATACAGATATGATTTTGTCAAAAAAAAGATTACAATGGGGCTACTCTCTTGCTATTACTGAAACCCAGGATCAAATTAATGGGGCAGCTATCAAGCAGAGGTCACTGAGCCAAGAACAACATGAAACTTTGTATATTATATATATATATATATATATATATATACACACACACACACACACATATATATATACACATATATATGTATATGTGTATATATGTATATATATGTTAAATTTTTAAGCTTTATCTTTTGAAGTCACTTTTATTCATGATGATTTTGTTCATTCATTAAGGTGCAAACTCTCAAGCTGTGTGCTAGAGAAAAGAAAAGTTGTGCGCTAACACAGGCAAACTCTGAAACTTGTCTCATATCCCAACATAATAAATGTTTAACATACATTGGTGATGGTGCAGTCTAGTGTTGCCAGGAACCCCAAAATACAAGGGTACAGACCAGGTCTTCCTAGAAATAATTTATCCACTCAAACGTTCTTTCACTCAGAGCAGTGAGGTTTTTTTTATAACACCAGTTGGGTAGGTGAGATTTTATTGCAAAAAGCAAGAATGGCAATGTAATTACATACTACTACAAATGCAGTAAGCTATTAGTGACTTTTTAATACTTGCTGTTCTTCATTGCCTTGTCTCTGGGTAACTTCATCTTGGGCTTTATGAAAGCCCTAAAAATGTGAAAACCTACTGTGTGAGTGAGGGCAATTGGAATAATATGAATATTTTATATTTTATTTTTTTAAATTTTGGTCTTTGTAAATTTGTTTGTTTGTTTTTAGTTTACAAGATTCAGTTCCACAATTCCTTGAGTTACAAATTATCTCTCCCTACCTCCTCTCCCCACCACGGTGGCATAAAATTAAGTGCAGAATCTGAAAATCCTTTCACATTAGACTTTAGTTAGGTTATAAAGAAGGATTGTATCAGATGGAATGAAAAAGGGTAAAGAGGAAGTAAAACTAAACAATAAAAAGAAAAAGATCAAGTAGTTTGCTTAAATCAGGATTCGAATTCAGTTTTTTCTAGTTCTTTTTCTGGATATAGATTTCTCTCGCCATCATGAGTCTTTTGGGGTTGACTTATAACCCTCCATTGCTGAGAAGAGTCCAGTCTATCAAGGTTGGTAATCAAACATATGTTGCATCTGTAATTCTGTCCAAAATTCTCCTGGTTCTACTCTTCTTACTCAGCATCAGTTTGTATAAACCTCTCCACGTAAATAAGAAGTTCATCTGCTACTCGTTTCTTATAGCACAATAGTATTCCTTTACATTCATATACCACAACTTGTTCAGCCATTCCCCAACTGATGGGCACCGCCTTAATTTCCAATTGTTTGCCACTACAAAAATTGCTGCCACAAATATTTTTGTACATATGTACCCCGGGCAAGTCACCCAACCCCAACTGGCCTCCAAAAAAAAAAAAAAGAATCATTCCTTCCCATCAAATTCAACCCGTGGCCTCTAGCAATGTATACCTATGAACATATGCCCATATAACCTTCTCCAATTATTTTCATAATGAGAAAGTTGTCATCAAACGCAGTTATTGTTTTTCCATGTAGGAATGTAAATAGTCCAACTTTGATAAGTTCCTTTTGATTTCTTTTCCTTGATTGCCTTCTCAAGCATCTCTTGCTTCTTTTGTCTGAATGTCATATTTTCTATTCAACTCTGTTTTTTTTCTTCAAGAATGCTTGAAAGTCCTCTATTCCACTGAATGACCATATTTTCCCCTGAAACAAGATACTCAGTTTTGCTGGGTAGGTGACCCTTGGCTTCAATCCCAGCTCTTTTGCCCTCTGGAATGTCATATTCCATGCTCTTCGATCCCTCAGTGTAGAAGCTGCCAGGTCCTGGGCTATTCTGATTGTGTTTCCACGATATTGAAATTGTTTCTTCCTGGCTGCTTGTAGTATTTTCTTCTTGATCTGGGAATTCTGGAATCTGGCTATAACATTCCTGGGAGTTTTCTTTTTGGGATTTTTTTTTTTCAGGAGGTGATCTGTGGATTCTTTCAACCTCTATTTTGCCCTCTGGGTCTAGAACATCAGGGCAATTTTCCTTGAGAATTTCTTGAAGGGTGATTTCTAGGTTCTTTCTTTGATCATGGCTTTAAGGTAGTACAATAATTTTAAAATTATCTCTCCTGGAACTATTTTTCCAGGTTAGTGGTTTTTCCCATGAGATATTTCACATTGCCTCCTATTCTTTCATTTGTTTGGATCTGCTTAACAGCCTCTTGATTTCTCATAAAGTCATTAGCTTCCATTTGCTCTAATCTAACTCTGAAGTAATGAATCTCCTCAGTGAGCTTTTGAGATTCTTTTTCCATCTGGCAAATCTGGCTTTTTAAGGCATTCTTCTCCTCATTGCCCTTTTGGGCCTCCTTTGCCATTTGAGTTAGTCTATTTTTTAAGGTGTTGTTTTCCTCAGTCAGGCTGTTGACCCTCATTTCATACTTTTCCTGCATCCTTTTCATTTCTCTTCCCAATTTTTCCTCCACTTCTCTTATCTGCTTCTTAAGGTCCTCTATGGTCTGTAACCCGCTCATATTTTCCTTTGCGGCTTTTGGAGCAGGATTTCTGACCTCACAGTACTCCTCCTGTTCTCTGCTTTGATCCTCTTTGCCTCCCAAATAGGAGTCTAATGTTGCATTTTTCTGTTTATTTTGGTTCATTTGCCTAGGCATGTTGCCACTTAATTACTTGACTTTTGGGCTTGTTGCCACAGTAGGACTCTGCCACCAGACAAGGGAGCTTCAATCCCAAAGTTGGGGTGTTCACAACTTCTGGTTCTGGCAAGTTGGATGCTCATCCCAAACCTCCCCCCAGATCGCAATCCAGATCCAAGCAGGTTAAAGCAAAAGTGATTAGCCTCCGAGACTGATTGCTGGATCTCCCTTTGGTTCACAGGCCAGGAGCTGATGCTGCCACTGAAGCTGCAAAATGGCGAGTTTCTCTCCTCAGCAGTTTCTAGCACCTGGGGTAAGAAGCAGATGTGTTCCCCAAATACTGGTCTCAAAGTCTGTAGGGCACTAAACTCTTATTTTGTCCTAGGCATGTCTGTGTTGATAATTCTCGAATCGCCACAGCTGCTGGTGTTCTGGGGTCCCTCCAGCTGGCTGCTGGCCTGGCCACCCTGGGGCTAAACTCGAGGCTCAAGTGGACCTGTGCTTGGCTTTCTGCACTGGGCTGTCAGCTCCCAGAGCACTGCACTTCCCCTCCCTGCAGGGCTGCTGGGCTGTCCTCAGTGGGAGGCTAGCTTCTCTGTGTTGTTCTGTGGGTGCTGGGCTTCCAGAAGTTGTTCAGAGTCCCCTTTTACATAGCTTGGAAGTGGTGTGAGTCAGAGCACCTTGGAAGTGCTGTTTCTACTCTGCCATCTTGGCCCTGCTCCCAATCTGTTCCAGTTCTTTCTTATATAACTACTACTTTAAATTGTTTTGGGATAAACCTGCCTTAGAGCAGTTCCTTTGTAGTTTAGGTTTCCCTTTAGAATAAAGTGAGACCATCATAAGTTGTTTAATAGTTACAATAAGGAGATTTAGGGCAGCTAAATGGGATAGTGGATAGAGTACTGGTCCTAGGGTAAGAAAAACTCATCTTCCTGAGTTCAAATCTGGTTTCAGACCCTTACTAGCTATGTGTCCCAGATCACGTCCCTTAAATCTGTTTGCCTTAGTATCCTCATCTGAAAAAATGACCTGGAAAAGGAAATGACACACCTATCCAGTATCTTTGTTAATGAAAACCCCAAATGGTTTCATGAAGAGTTGGGCATCACTGAAATGACTGTGGAACAAAAGGTTTGCTTAATTATTGCAAGAGAAGGCTATTCAACAAATATTCTTTTGACTCAGATGCTTGAATTCTTACTTATTAGCACAGTGGAAATAGAGTTTCTTTGGGCATTGGATATTGGACTTCCTACCACTATTCAAATGTTTCTACTTCCACCATTATTTTTCAGCTGGTAAACCCCATGTTGCCACCTCTAGGCTCTCTCTCTCCCCCACCTTCATGTTGTAACCTCTCATTCTTTAAAGTTCTCATGATACACATTTATCATCTAAACCAGATCTTGATGCATCTTTTCATCAACCTACACATTATCCTCCTGACCTTCCAACCTAAACTCCAGGAGTTCCTTATGACCTTCAGAATCACAGACACAGTTAGAATTTAGAATTTAAAGCTTTTTTTTAACCTAGCCCCTTTGTGCCTTTCCAGTCTTCTGATGCTTTACTCACTTCCATATATTCTATAAATCAATTGCCTTGGCCTACTATCTGTTTCTTGAATTATCATCTATCTCTGGCCTCCATATCTTTCCCAGGATATCCCAAAGCCTGGTATTCTTTACTTTCTCCCACTATATCATAGTTTCTTTTCTGAGATTTCTGCAAGGCCAGCTGAAAACCTATATTCTATGGGATTCTTTTACCAGCCCTTCAGCTCTAATGCCTTCCCTTATGAAAGTTACCTTTCATATAATAAATATGTAGATACACATAGCCATAGGCATATACATAAACATATATATGTATATATACACATACATATACATAAATACACACATATTAGTCATGGAGCAGCATGATGATGTAGTAGATAAAACCCAGAGTCAAGAAAGCCCAAGTTTACATATGCCCTTAGTCTCTTATTAACTCTATGACCCTAGGCAATTCACTTAACCATTTTTCGCCTCATTTAGTAAACTGAGATAAATGGCATTTATCTCAGGGTAGATATAAGGATAAAATGAAGTAATGTTGCATTATACTTTATAAATATAAAGTGCCATAGAAATTTCTTTGCTCATTACCTAAGTGCATAATATCTCCTCTATTACAACCTAATATTTTTCAGGGCAAAGTTTTTCTTTTCTTTTCTTTCTCCTTTTCTTTTTAAATAACCTGAACTTAGCCTGTCTACAGCAAACACTAAGTTCTTATGGATCTATGAAGTAGTATAGTTCTAAGAGTACAGGAGTAGGTCAGAAGACATGGCTTCATAGTTAATTTCTAAAATTCATTTCTTCTATAACCTTGGACAAGCTAATTTTAAAAAAGAAATTTCACTGCCTCACTTTCCTTATCTGTAAAATAAGGGATTTCCTTATCTGTAAAAAAAATTATATCTAAAATTTCTTCCTAATTTAATCTATTATCTCATGAACATCAACTTAGAACAACAAAACAAAAATAGCATAACTTGAGAGACTGAGGTTTCATCCGTTGATCACCATCATACTGAAACTAAAGTGTGAGGAAATCAGTAAACACATATGAACTTTTCCAGGATGAATTCATATAACTTTTATATATTTTCTGCTCCTGGTATGTGGATACATCTGAATAATTTCAATGTTTCTTGAAGTGATCATGGATTATTATGGAGATGTATAGATTTCCAGACTAACTGGTACAAATAATATAAACTGACTACTTAACATAAGTTAAATTGAATTACATTTTTATTTATACATAGAAATTGCAGGTTCCCTCTTTTTTCTCTTGCCTTTCAATAATATTAATTGAATTAAGTAATATTTACAAACACTCAAGGAATAGATAATTAAATTTAAAAACTTGCTTAGGCTGTACTTTTTCATTTAGTAGTAGGAAAAGAAATCATAAATAGGGTCACCTTTGCAAAATGAATTAGAAAAAAAAAACTAACATAAGGATCTTTTTGAAATGGATTATTTTAAGTGTGCACAGTGGCTGATTATATTTGATGGTTTAGAGTAATATTATGTACTTTCTGGAAAGTTTTAGTTCCTTTCTGATAAAGTAGGTAATTTTAAATGTGTGCCTTCCTGACAATATCAGCAAAATAATTCCATATAATCTGGCCTTCAATTCTGAAAACTTTAAAAAGTAAGTTATTCCTTTGAGATTTGCCAGAATAATCATTATGTTTTTATTGTTTTACCCCCTACCCACATACAAGGAGCCTCCATTAGACACTGAGTCTATATCTTTGGGCAAATTCTCTGTCCAGCTAGTTTTCTTAAGACAATGTTCATCATACAAATATATAAAAACTGTTTGCAATGAAATAATACCATCCTTCTTCATCTATTCAGTTAGTGCTTAGGGCACTTTGGAAACAACAATTGAATAGAGCAATTGAAAAGCATTTCAAATTAGGGGTAGAGAGAAAACAAAATACACAGTGTTTTATGGACTATTCTTGTGTGTAGAAAAATTACTTTAACAACCAAGCTGAATGATGGAAGAATTTCCATGCTTCTTTTTTATAATTCTTAATCATTCAGTAGGTATTTTTTTAGCCCTTACTATGTGCCTGTTACCATATTAAACTCTGGGGATACTGAAAGAGGAAAAAAATAATGGAAAAAAAAGCAAATCTCTGTCCTCAAAGAGCTCATAACCTAATGAGGGACACAATAAGCAATCAAATATGTATAAACAAGCTATAAAATGATAAGTAGGAAATAAATAATAGAAGAGAGGCATGAGAATTAGTAGCAGCTGGGAAAAATTTCCTGTAAAATATGGGATTAGAAAAGTCAAGGAAGTCATTGGGCAGAGATGAGGAGTAAGAACATTCCAGGAATGGTGGACAGATAAAGAAAATGCTCATAGCTGAAATCAATTATTACCATTACTATTCTATTATTATTATTATTATTATTATTAATTGTTGTTGTTCATGGAATAGCAAGGAGGTTAGTTTCAATGTAAGTATTTGTTTGTTATCTCCCCTACTAGACTGTGAGCTCCTCCTCAAGGGCATGGTTTGTCTTCATGCCATTGTATCTCCAGAGTTTAGCACAATATCTGGTATATAATAGATGCTTAAAAATTTTTGATTGATTCATTGGTTGATTTGATCTATACCATTGAATGGACTCACATTGATGATATCTCATATCAATGAATCATTGAAAAATAACAAATGACAATGTTAAAATGAAAATTTTGCAAATTGCTTTAAATATATTATCTAATTTGATCCTGGCAACTATTGAATGAGGCATGTACCAAAGATATTATTATCCCCATTTTTCATAGGATTAACTAATGATAATCATTAAGTGATTTTTCTGTCTTTAAAGAGTTAATAAGTATAGAAGCAAGACTGAGACCTAAATTTTTCTGACTCCCTTTCCACTTCTCTACCAACTCTACTGAGTTGCTTATTAAACAAGCTCCTAAAATCCTCAGGAGCTGCTATAGGTTGGCTGTATATTTTGAGGAAGCCTGGATGAAAATATATACATATATCTGTGCTCATCATTCAGGATCTATTGAAGAATGGAGAGATTGTAGATAGTAAAATCAGTGTTTTACTAAGCCATTTATTTTAAAGGGCATCTTGAAAAGGTAAAGTCACTAAGAAAGCTCAGATTGGGGATAGTGAAGCAAAGGTATCCAGTCTTTTCATTATTGTTTGACCAACTCAACACTTGTCATTGACACTGAATGGGGAGGCGAGGGGGATTATTAAACTATCCCTCCACTTAATTATTAAACTATTCCTCCCTTTCCAGAAACTTAGTCATGAGGCTATTTGTATAAACCAGGATGATGGTAAGAAATATGATGTGAAATGAGTTATTAACCGTATTTCAAATGAACATTGAACTAAGGGATTCAAAAGGAGATAGGAAAATAGCATAAAAAGAATATATATTTTAATAGATTTAGAAGAGAAGATACTATCCTAGTGAGTATATGTTACCTTCTGTAAGCAATTAGGGTACATAAAGAGGTTTTTTGTTTCTTTTTGGTGGGGGAAGGAGGTTAAGAAAGCTAAGCAGAGTAATAGTTATCTATTCATTGGGAAGGCTTACTAATCACTTCATTGCTACTTAATGTTAGATAAGGTATCATGGGACTCTGAAGAAACTCTTCCTACTACCTATGTGCACAGCTAAGAAAAGCAAATAATAGAAAAAGCAAGATAATAATGCTTGAGGCTGTTGTCAAATACTTTAAAGAAGGAAAAACATTCTACTAAGAAATCTTATAGTAAAAGGAATAGACTGGAATATGGACCACTGAAAAGCTATTTCTTACTAAATTGTTTAAAGATGGAACAAATTGCCAGTCTACAAAAATAACCCTAGAAAATAGTCAGGGTAGGGGCGGCTAGGTGGCGCAGTGAATAGAGCGCCGGCCCTGGAATCAGAAGGACCTGAGTTCGGAGCCGGCCTCTGACACCTAATCCGCACAAACAAAAACCTAGCCGTGTAACCTTGGGCAAGTTACTTAACCCCAATTGCCCTAAAGGGGCGGCTAGGTGGCGCAGTGAGTAAGAGCGCCGGCCTCGGAGTTTGGATGACCCGAGATCAGATCCGGCCTCAGAAAATGAGCACCCACGCATAAATCAAATGACTAGCCGTGTAACCTTGAGCAAGTTACTTAACCCCAATTGCTTTAAAAAAATAAATAAATAAATAAAAGAAAATAGTCAGGGTATCACAAATCCAGGGAAACAAAACCATCTACTATTGTACACTAGGAAGTTTGTTGGACTCTGATAAATACTATGAAAAAAATGGTCAATTGACAAAGTGAACTTTCAGAATAAATGCCACTCCCAAGTTGCAAATTTGCTCTCTGAGCTACATGATGATTCACATGATGAAATACCTGAGTTTTGCTGCCTATGATAGCATAAGAAAATTCAGCTTTCGGGGCAGAGTCAAGATGGCAGAGTAGAAACAGCATTTCTGAGGAGCTCCAGGCAACAACACTTCAAAATTATGTTATAGGGGGACTCCGGGATCTGCAAAATTACACAGAGAAGCTAACCTCCCACTGAGGAGAGTCCTGCAGCCAGCACAGAGCTCTGGTAGCCCAGCCCAGGACCCTGTGAGTCTGAGGTATTAGCCCCAGGGTGACAGGACCAGCAGCACACGGGAGAGACTCCAGAACATCAGCAGCCGTGGCATTTCCAGAATTACCAACACATAGATGCCTCAGGCAAAGTGAGGGGTTAGTGCCCTATGGACTTTGGGACTCATTAGGTGGGAGAACGCATCCACCTCTTTCCGTGGGGGCGAGAAGCCTCTGAGAAGCTTCAGAACACCAGTGGACACATACTGCAGCTTCAGTTCCTGCCCTGCTAACTGTAGGAGAATCCAGTAATCAGTCTTGTGGGTAATGGCTCTTGATTTAACATAATTGGATCTGGATTTCCGTCTTGGGTGGAGGTCTTGGCGAGTGTGACCAGCTTGCCAGAGCGTGTGGAGGCTTCAGAGAGAGCATCCAACTGATACCTCTGGCAGTTGGGGAAACCCAAGCATTTGGGACGAAGGCTGCCCTGGCTGGTGGCAGAGGCCTACTGTGGCAACAAGACCAAAAGTCAAGTAATTGAGTGGCAACATGCCTAGGAAAAGGAAACAAAATAAACATAAATATTCAACACTAGACTCCTATTTGGGGGGCAAAGAGGATCAAAGCATGGAACAGGAAGAGGTCTGGGAGGTCAGAACTCCTACACCAAAAGCCCCAAATGAAAATATGAGCTGGTTAAAGGCCATAGAGGACCTTAAGAAGGATTTTGAAAATCAAATAGAGAAGTGGAGGAAAAATTGGGAAGAGAAAGGAAAACGATGCAAGAAAATTATGAAAGTAGAGTCAACAGCCTTACTGAAGAAAATAAAACCTTAAAAATAGACAGACTCAAATGGCAAAAAGAGTCTCAAAAAGGCAATGAGGAGAGGGATGCCTTAAAAAGCCGAATTTGCCAGATAGAAAAAGAATCTCAAAGGCTCACTGAAGAGAATCTTTCTTTTGAATTTAGAATGCACCAAAGGGAAGATAGTGCTGTTAAACAGATCCAAAGAAATGAAAGAATAGAAGGCAATGTGAAATATCTCATGGGAAAAACACTGACCTGGAAAAGAGATCCAGGAGAGATAATTTAAAAATTATTGGACTAACTGAAATCCATGATCAAAGGAAGAACCTAGAAATCATCCTTCAAGAAATTCTCCAGGAAAATTGCCCTGATGTTTTATATCCAGAGGGCAAAATAGAGGATGAAAGAATCCACTGAATACCTCCTGAAAATGATCCCCAAAAGAAACCTCCTAGGAATATTATAGCCAGGTTCCAGAATTCCCAGATCAAGGAGAGAATATTACAAGCAGCCAGGAAGAAATAATTTGAATACAATGGAAATGCAATCAGGATAGCACAGCATATGGCAGCTTCTACTCTGAGGGACTGAAGGGCTTGGAATATGATAGTCCGCAGAGCAAAGGAGCTGGGATTAAAACCAATAATCAGCTACCCAGCAAAACTGAGTATCCTCTTTCTGGGGAAAACATGGTCATTATGTAGAATAGATGACTTTGAAGCATTCTTGATGAAAAAACCAGAATTGAATAGAAAATTTGTTCTTCAGATACAAGAAGAAATAGAAGCTTGAGAAGGTAAACAGGGTAAAGAAAACATCATCAACTTCTCAAAGTTGAACTGTTTAAATTCTTACATGTAAAAACAATAACTGTACCTGATTAAACTTTGCTCAGTATGAAAATAGTTGAAGAAGGGTATATGGACTATATGAATACTTATGTGAATGTGTGTATATATGTTTACAGGTATAAATAGATAGAGGACACAGGTCAAATTTAATAGGAAGGGATGATACTTAAAAGGTGAAATTAAGAGGTGAGAGAGGAATATAATGAGAGGAGATGGAGAGAGACAGAATATTGTAAACTACTTCATATAGAAGAGGGAAGGGAAAATGGTTACAAGGGAAGGGAAGAAGATGAAAGCAAAAAGACAAAATCTTATTCTCTTTGAATTTGGCTCAGGGAGAGAATGACATACATACTAAATGGGATATTTCACCCTGTGGGAAAGTGGGGGGGGGGGGAATGGCGGGGAGATGATGAAAGGGAGAGGAGGCTGGGGGAGGGGGGGAGAAGTTGGAAGCTCCCACTTTTGAAAAGGGACAGGATCAAAGTGGGGAGTGGACCAGGTGGGAAGTGGGATAGGAGGGAGGGAAATACAGTCAGTGTTTTACAATATATCTACTATGGTAATGTTTTGCATAGCTACACATGCACAACATGTACTGAACTGCTTATATTCCCAGTAAGGGTGGGTGATGAGAGAGGAAAGGAATGAATCTGGAATTACAAGTTTTAAAATTAGATGTGTAAAAATGTATAAATAGTATTATTAAGACTATTTTGCATATAATTGGGAAATAAGTTTTACAGGCATTGGGGCACAAATATTTACCTTGCCCTACTGAAAAAGTCGAAGGGGGTATGGGAGAAGATATGGGAGAGAGCAGATCTGATGAGGGGATATCCTGTGGGACTGCTATTCTGAGGTAGGGGGTAGGGAAAAATGGAGAAAAAAAGTTGTAACTCAATATCTGGCAGAAATGAATGATGCAAACCCCAATTTAATAAAGTACTTGGGAATCAGAAAAAAAAAATGAAAATTCAGCTTCAGGTCCTCTCTTCAGGACGGGTTAGGGAGTGGGGCATAATACCAAGTTTGACTCTTTACCAATAAATCCTCCTGGTATACAGATTCCTAAGGAACAAATGTCACCAATAAGTTTTCTACAAATTTGGGATTGGTGTTACAGAACAATTTTGCTTGTGAATAATGATTTTCTGGGTCAGGGGTGGGAAAACTGCAGCCTTGAGGACACATGTGGCCTTCTAGATCCTCAATTGGAGGATTGATTGAATCCAAACTTCACAGAACAAATCCCCCCTTAATAAAATGTTTTCTTTTGTAAAGTTTGAATTTAGTCAAAGGGCTGCACTTGTGGACCTAGAAAGTCATGTGTGCCCTCGAGGTCATAGGTTCCCTACCCCTGGACTCTTATACATAAAAAAAAAAAAAAATTAGGGCCTTAGTATGGAAGTGCTCACCCTGAGTGACCAATAGTTAGGTTAATAAGAAGTAATTTGCAATATAAACAAATGATACCATTGCTAGAGTAAGTATTACTGCTGCAAATGCTATTGTAAATTCTTTCAGTGTGACCTAATCAATAAAGAACTTACTTTGGCTTACAAACAGACAAACGAGTGAAGAAATATATCTGGGTTTAAAGACCTGATATATAACAGTTGTATGACCCTGGATAAGTCATTTAACTTTCCAATGAGTGCCCTACACATCTTTCTAAGACTGTATATACCCATTTGTAAAAGGAGTTCCTACACCAGGAACATTTTTTCAACAAATGAAATCACATATCCATACCAAAAAGAGTAGAGGAAGATAGCACATACAAGAGTTGAAAAAAAGTAATCTTAGCAGGGGTCAGGGCCAAGATGGCATAGTAGAAAGAGAACTTCTGAGCAGCTCCAGCTCCCCACTTCCCCAATCCATGTAAAAGGGGAATCTGAACAAACTTTGGAGCTACAGAACCCAGAAAATGACACAGAGAAGCTAACCTCCTGCTGAGGACAGCCCAGCAGCCTTTCAGGGAGCAGCCAGCACAGGGAACTGTGAACCTACCCAAGCCCTGCATGAGCCAGAGGTTTTAGCCTCGAGGGTGGGCCTGACCAACAGCTGGCTAGAAGGACTCCAGAACACCAGCAACTGTGACATTTCCAGAATTATCAGCACATAGATGCTAAGGACAAAGTGAGAGGTCAGTGCACTTCAGACTTTAGGACCAATACGGGGGGGAACACATCTGCTTTTGCCAGAAGGGTGAGAAGCCACTGAGATGCTTAGGCTCAGAGAGTGCTACATTGAGGTTTCAGCTCCTGGCCTGCAGACTGTAGGGGGACAAAGCAACCAGTCTGGGGTGTAATTGCTCTTGCTATAACCTGCTTAGATCTGGATTATAGTCTAGGGTACAGGTCCTGGGGTGAAAAGCTTGCCAGAGGGTGTGGAGGCTACAGAGAGGGCATCCAAGTAATACCTCAGGAATCTGAAAAAAAACCCAGCATTTGGGAAAGAAGCTCCCCTGGCTGGTGGCAGAGTCCTACTGTGGCAAAAAGCCCAGGGATCAAGTGACTGAGTGGCAATATGAGTAGGTAAAGTAAGTAAAATAAACAGAGTACCCCAATTTTACATTCCTACTTTGGTGACAAAAAGGATCAAAGCATGGAAGAAGAGGAAGACAGTGAGGTCAGAACTATTTCACCAAAAGCTTCCAAGAAAGATATGAGATGGTTATGTGCTGTAGAGGACATAAAGAAGAAAACAAGGTACCTGGAGGAAAAATTGGAGGAAATAAATGAAAATGATGGAAGAAAATTATAAAATGAGTCAACAGCCTGACTGAGAAAAATAACACCTTAAAAATAGACTAACTCAAGGGTAGAGTCAAGATGGCAGAGAAGAAGCAGCACTTCTACAGAGCTCCAGCCCACAACACTTCAAAATTATGTAAAACGGGCACTCTAAAAGACCTTTGGAACTCCAGAACCCACAAAATGACACAGAGAAGCTAACCTTTCACTCAGGACAGCCTGGCAGCCCAGCAGGGAGTGGCCAGCAAAGTGCTCTGGGAGGGGAGCCCAGGGCCTCATGAGTCAGAGGTTTTAGCCCCAGGGTGTCCAGACCAGAAGCCATCTAGAGGGACCCCAGAACACCAGCAGTTGTGGTGTTTCCACTATTATCAACACATAGATACCTAGGACAAAGTTAAAGGGCAATGCCTTAAGGACTTTGGGACTGGTTGGGAGAGCAAACCACCTTCTTCCCCTGAAGGCGAGAAGCCACTGAAGAGCCCCCACAGCTTGGTCCACTATGTTGCCACATTGCAGCTTCAGCTGCTGGCCTGCATACTGCAGGGGGATCTGTCGATCAATCTGGGGGGTAATGGCTCTTGCTTTACAATTCTTGGATCTGGATTGCAGTCTGGGATGGAGGTCTTGGGGTGTGTGACCAGCCTGCAAGAGTGTGTGGAGGCTTCAGAAAGGCCACCCAACTAATACATCCAGCAGTTGAGAAAACCTCAGAGTTTGGGACGGAAGCTCCCCTAGCTGGTGGCAGAGTCCTACTGTGGCAACAAGCCCAAAAGTCAAATAATTCAGTGGCAAAATGCCTAGGCAAAGGAAACAAAATAAAAAGAAAAATTCAACATTAGACTCCTATTTGCGGGGCGAAGAGGATCAAAGCATGGAACAGGAGGAGGACTGTGAGGTCAGAAATCCTGCACCAAAAGCCCCAAATGAAAATAAGAGCTGGTTATAGTCCGTAGAGGAGCTTAAGAAGCAGATAAGAGAAGTAGGGCAAAAATTGGGACAAGAAATGAGAAGGATGTAAGAAAAGTATGAAATAAGAGTCAACAACTGGACTGAAGAAAATAACATCTTAAAAAATAGACTAACTCAAATAGCAAAAGAGGCTCAAAAAGGCAATAAGGGAAAGAATGCCTTAAAAAGGCAGATGGAAAAAGAGTCTCAAAAGCTCATCGAGGAGAATCATACCTTCAGAATTATACTGGAGCAAATGGAAGCTAGTGACTTCATGAGAAATCAAGATGCTATTAAGCAGATCCAAACAAATTAAAGAATAGAGTATAATGTGAAATATCTCATGGGAAAAACCACTGACCTGGAAAATAGATCCAGGAGAGATAATTTAAAAATTATTGGACTATCTGAAAACCATGATCATAGAAAAAACCTAGAAATCATCCTTCAAGAAATTCTCAGGGGGCGGTGCCAAGGTGGCAGAGTAGAAACAGCATTTCCAATGTGCTCTGCCCCACACAAATTTCAAACAATGTGAAAGGAGATTCTGAACAACTTCTGGAGCCACAGCACCCACAGAATGGCACAGAGAAGCTAACCTACTGCTGAGGACAGCCCAGGAGCCATGCAGGGAGCGGCCAGTGCAATGCTCTGAGAGCAGGCAGCACAGCACATGGGGAATGGACAGCGCAGCTCGCAGAGCCCAGCCCAGGTCCGTGGTTTTAGCCCCAGGGAGGCCGTGCCTTCCGCCGGCTGGAGGGACCCCAGAACACCAGCAGTTGTGGCCATTCCAGAATTATCAGCACAGAAATGCCTAGGACAAAGTGAGAGGTTAGTGCCCTATGGGCTTTGGGACTAGTATTTGGGGAACTCATGGCTTCCTCCCCTGGGGGTGAAAAGCTGCTGAAGAAACAGAGGCACAGAAGCCATTTTGCAACATCAGCAGTGGCTTTAGCTCCTGGTCTGCAAAATGTAGGGAGATCCAGCAATCAGTCTGGGGGTTAATCTCTCTTGCTTTAAACTGCCTGGATCTGGATTATGGTCTGGGGGGGAAGTTTGGGGTGGGTATACAATTTGCCAGAGTGGGTGGAGGCTTTACAGAGGCCACCCAACTGGCAGAAGTTTTGAAGACCCCACGTTTGGGCGGAAGCTCCCCTGTCTGGAGGCAGAGTCCTACTGTGGCAACAAACCCCCCAAAAAAGTAATTAAGTGGCAACATGCCTAGGCAAAATAAACAAAATAAATAGAAAGGTTCAACATTGGACTCCTATTTTAGGGGCAAAGAGGCTCAAAGCATGGAGGAGGACGGTGAGGTCAGACCTCCTGCACCAAAAGCCCCAAATGAAAATACGAGCTGGCTACAGGCCATAGAGTACCTTAAGAAGCAGATAAGAGAAGTGGGGGAAAATTTGGGAAGAGAAATGCAAAAGATGCAAGAAAAGTATGAAATGACAAGTCAGCAGCCTGACTGAGGAAAATAACACCTTGAAAATTAGACTAACTCAAATGGCAAAAGAGGCTCAGAAAGGCAATGAGGAGAAGAATGCCTTAAAAAGTCAAATTTGCCAGATGGAAAAAGAATCTCAAAAACTCACTGAGGATATTCATTCCTTCAGAGTTAGACTGGAGCAAATGGAAGCTAGTGACTTTATGAGAAATCAAGATACTATTGAACAGATCCAAACAAATGAAAGAATGGAAGGCAATGTGAAATATCTCATGGGAAATACCATTGACCTGGAAAATAGATCCAGGAGAGATAATTTAAAAATTATTGGACTACCTGAAAGCCATGATCAAAGAAAGGACCTAGAAGTCATCCTTCAAGAAATTCTTAAGGAAAATTGCCCCGATATTTTAGACCGAGTGGGGGAAATAGAGGTTGAATGAATACACTGATTGCCTCCTGAAAAAGATCCCCAAAAGAAAACTCCTAGGAATATTATAGCCAGGCTCCAGAACTCCCAGATCAAGGAGAAAATATTACAAGCACCCAGGAAGAAACAATTTCAGTACTGTGGAAACACAATCAGAATAGCACAGGACCTGTCAGCTTCTACACTGAAGGATCTAAGAGCATGGAATATGATATTCCAGAGGGCAAAAGAGCTGGGATTGAAGCCAAGGGTCACCTACCCAGCAAAACTGAGTATCTTGTTTCAGGGGACAATATGGTCATTCAGTGGAATAGAGGACTTTCAAGCATTCTTGAGGAAAAACCAGAGTTGAATAGAAAATTTGACATTCAGACAAAAGAAGCAAGAGATGCTTGAGAAGGCAATCAAGGAAAAGAAATCAAAAGGAACTTATCAAAGTTGGACTATTTACATTCCTACATGGAAAAACAATAACTGTGTTTGATGAAACCTTTCTCATTATGAAAATAATTGAAGAAGGGTACATGACATATGTTTACAGGGATACATGCATAGAAGGCACAGGTTGAATTTGACGGGAAGGGATGATTCTTATTTATTTTTGGAGGGCAATTGGGGTTGTTTGACTTGCATGGGGTCACCTGGCTGGGTTTTTGTTTGTGTGTTGGGTGTCTGGGGCCGGATTCGGGCTCGGGTCCTTCTGGCTCCGTGGCCGGAGCTCTGCTCACTGTGCCACGGTGAGAGAGGAAAGTGGCAAGAGAAGATGGAGAGAGGCAGGGTAGGGTAAACTATCTCATGTAGAAGAGGCAAGGGGAAGTAGTTGCAGGGGAGGAGAAGAACAGGAAGACAAAAAGGCAAAAGCATATTCCCATTGAATTTGGC
Source organism: Gymnobelideus leadbeateri (assembly GCA_011680675.1). Classification (NCBI taxonomy): domain Eukaryota; kingdom Metazoa; phylum Chordata; class Mammalia; order Diprotodontia; family Petauridae; genus Gymnobelideus; species Gymnobelideus leadbeateri. Next base: position 896,263 of record WOXC01003002.1, on the reverse strand, counting down.
TCAAAGAGAGAATCACATACATACTAAATGGAATATCTTACCCTCACTCACTCCCCTGAGTAAGGGAAAGGGGGATGAGAGGGGGGATGATGGAGGGGAGGGCATTCTGGGGGGAGGGGAAGTTGGAAGTACCCACTATCAAAGAGGGACAGGATCAAAGTAGGGAATGGACCAGGTGGGAGGTGAGACGGCTGGGAGGGAAATATAAGCAATCTTTTACAATATATCTACTATGGTAATGTTTTGCATAGCCATACATATACAACACATACTGAATTGATTATCTCTTCAGAGGGAGTGGGTGACAAGGGAGGAAGGAATGGATCTGAAAATCGAAGTTCAAAAATTAAATGTTTCGTAAGATGTCCAGGCATTGGGGCTCAGAGATTCACCTTGCCCTAATGGCAAAGTCGAAGGGGGTATGGGAGAAGATATGGGATAGAGCAGATTGGATGAGGGGATATCTATTGGGACTGCTATTCTGGGGTGGTGGGTAGGGAAAAATGGGGGAAAAATGTAACTCATAATCTGGTGGAAATGAATGATGTAAACCAGAAGTTAATAAAGCGTTTGTTTAAAAAAAAAAAAAGAAATTCTCAAGGAAAATTGCCCTGATGTTTTAGATCTAGAGGGACAAAATAGAGGTTCAAAGAATCCACCAATCACCTCCTGAAAAAAAAATCCCTAAAAGAAAACTCCTAGGAATATTTTAGCCAGGTTCCAGAATTCCCATATCAAGGAGAAAATATTATAAAAAGCCAGGAAGAAACAATTTCAATATTGTGGAAACACAATCAATTTAGTGCAAGATCTGGCACCTTCTACACTGAGGGACTGAAGGACATGGAATATGATATTCTGAAAGGTAAAGGAGCTGGGATTAAAACCATGGTAACCTAACCAGTAAAACTGACTATCATGTTTAAGAGGAAAATATGGTCATTTAGTGGAACAGAGGACTTTCAAGGATTCTTGATGAAAAAACCAGAGTTGAATAAAAAATTTGACATTCAAACATCAGAGGCAAGAGATGCTTTTTTTTTATCCAAGCCCTTTAATATTTCACTTTTTAATACCTTGAGGCACAAGCGACATTAAAAAATTCATCTTTTATAAGACTGAAAGTTCTGTATAGTGCTTGCCTATGTAATAAACATTCTTGAAATTTCTATAACATTTTATATTCTGAGCAACACCTTTGTCCACAGGTTGAATTAAAGGAAATTAAAAGGTATCAAAAGCAAGCATGATGGTAAAATTATACTCCATTTGGGTAATTGCTAAAATCATCTGATAGAATAACCCTGCTTCCTTCAGGTAAATGTGTGCAAAATGTTCCTGATGCTTTACACAAAGTATGAAATTATGAAACAGATCAAAAACATTTGTCCATGCAAAATAACCTTTCCACCTTTGAAAGCTCGTGACTTTCCATTTCCAAATGTTTCATGCAGGTGTGTATATTCTACACAATTTTCTTAAATGTTTTTGTAAAGTGGGTTAGTGGGGATAAGAAAGGGGCACATTCAATTCACTTGACCATAATAGGCTTTGACATCACCAAAAAGGTCTAGGGTTTCATAAAAGATACAATCCTTTAGAAAGAGAATATGGACCAGTCCTATAGGTAGATATCTAAAAAATTCAGAACAACATTCTCCCCCTTCAAGATCAATTACTTTTCACCAAAGATATTTACCTAATGCCATGTGTAACTAGCATTAAAATGTGTACTTGCCCTAAAAATACAATTAATTTGCTTTTAAAAATCCACTTTTCATTCTTTCAGTGAACAAGAAATAAGGAAAACATTCCCATTATCAGTTTAATAAAACTTTTTTTACCACAGGGGCCCAATTTAACTTATATATCTTTTAGGATCAGAGATAACAAGAGCAAATGACTATTTTTACTGGGCCTTTGTGTCAAAAGAACATGGATAATGCTTTACTTTCCTGTATTCAATTTTATCCCATTCTTGCCTTCTTCCTTTCACTTATAGGTGTTTGGATGGTTTGTAATATAGGGTTGGTTTTTTGGTCCAGATTTCTCCACCACTATAAATCATCAATTTTCCCAAGATTTTTCTTCTTTCCCTTCAATGTCTAAGTAGTCTACTCCACTTTAGTATATTTATGACACCTCATTTCTTCCCAAGACAGTTACACTCTGCTATTCCCTTGTCTTAGCTCTTAGTAGCAAACCCTTTCCCCTAATTGTCTGAATCCTATTCGCAACACTCCTTTAAAATGCTCAGACCAGCAAGCCAGAGGAGCTCCATAAGAGTCTTAATTCCCCTTGGCAGAATGGCCTCCTTTCTCCCCTACTTTTAGTTCCCAAATCATCATTTTATGGTTTTTGTTTCTTAATATTATAAAGCTAGAGAATATTATAGAATAAGATCTCAATGCTACTGAGAACATGTGACTTTTTAAAAGAAATTTTTTATAAACAGGTCATAGCATATTATTGGGGCCACTCTATAGTTCAAAAAGGCCTAAGAGTGTTCAGTCTAGAATATTCCAATATGTACCAGATACTAGGCTTTAGTTTTCAAACTGGTCTTCCTATATATAGGAAAAAAGAGCTCAATCAGTTTATTTCCTCTGAAAAAGTCTTCATCCACCATGTCAAATACCGGTGTTTCAATGTTCAAAAAAAGTAAATAAACCAATGATTTGAAGGTGTAGAGGAGGAGAAATGAAGACCACGGAGATAAGTGCAAAATAGTAAGGGCTGAGTCAAACTTACTCTAAAATGACACAGTATCAGGGTTGGAGGAGACTTCACCTTAGAAAGATAATCCAACACATACCTGAAAAGGAATTCCAGAAAGGTCATACAGTCTCCAATTTAAAGACCTCCAATGATGCAAATTCACAGTAACCTGAGATAACCCACTACTCTACTTTTGGATAGCCAACTGTCAGAAATTTTTTCTTCACTACTGATTTTTAAATTAAAAGAAAAATTCAGGCAATAGTAATAGGGTAAGGAAACAATTTTGGAACATGTAATTCGTATTTTTAACTGGTTAAGACAAACGTGTATGAAAAATACACCAAAATTAAGTAGCTTTAACGATGAGGAAGATAATCATAGAGCTGAAAATAACTTGTTATTTAATACAAATCTCTCATTTTACAACAGTTCTGTAATAAAAGAGTTTGTCCTATACCACTCACAGTTGTTAGTGGCAGAACAGAACTAGAATGCAAGCTTCTTGATTGTTGCTAGTTCAGTGCTCTTTCCAATAACTAATTTGCAAGATAAATATCCAGGACCCCTAAGTTTGTTTTAAATAAAATAATTTTCAAGGTTTTTCTGGATTGTTGATAGCTGTTGTTCTATACACCAAAAATAGCTCTTAAGTGTATCCATGATTATCTTTATGAATAGGAAATACTTTCACAGCTTGTTAGCTTTGGTAAATTAAAAAAAAAGTTAACAGTTTTCTATCAAACTACAAAAATTTACTAGGATAAACCAAATCCATCCATTAGCTCTCTAACATGGAGTGTTTATTTTAGTTTTATTGCCTTAACTTTTATTTTTAAAAAATGAGCACTGGGTATTTTTAACATGTAGTAGTGTCATGTCATATGTATCTTAGAACTGCATATTTTAGTAACAAATGAAATTAGTGATATTTAGATAATTCATAGTGTACTTATAAAATGAAAATTTTTTTTAATCAAAATACACTTTTCACTAAGATAAATAAATAAAATCCAAGCAAACCTACCTACACAAAGTTAGAATCAACTTTGGTAGATTTCAGTGTTATACATACTCCATAACTAGCATGTTTGCCCTTTCCCGCCCCCATTGCTGCTCATCTTATGGGCTAAGAATTATTGAAAAAAATTTTTATTAAGATTTTATTATGTTGAAATGATTCTCGTTCCACATCATCTTCGGCCAAGCTCTGTACACTCACAATTCTCTGGCTAATTGTTGGCAGCTTAGTCAGAAGCATCTGGAACACTGGTGATGGAAGAGTTTGCTGTAAAACTTGCAACAATTGCTGTGGCTGCCCACAGACAGCAATGGCATTTGTCAAGTTGTCAACACCCCTTTCATATTTACCTTGGGCTAGTATTTCCTCACCAAGTTGTATTTCTTCAAGAAAGAACTTCTGAACAGCTTCTGCATCTTTAAGATTAGGTAACTTGGAAAGCCCAGCTCTCTCTTGAGCAAGCTTCTGTTTCTTTCTTCGTTCTCATAGCCTGTTCTTGAAGTTGGGGTCCCTCCGTCTCTTGTGTTTGAAGTAAATACAGTAGCTGATGAAGAGGGCCCGAACACGCCGGCAGCCATAGCACCACTCCGGCCCACCATGTTTCCAGCTGCTGCTCTTGGTGGAGGAAGCAGCAGCGGCAGTGTTCCCCGATGACCCCCGAGCCGGGAGAGTATGCTTGCTCCGCACCCGTCGAGGGTGGAGCCAGCAAGAAAAAGCAATGCTTCCAGCCTACACAGAAACATTCATTTCATCCACTCCCACAGCCACTGAAGTCTGGCTGTGTGATGTGATCTCAGGTGGCTGGTGATTGCTGCTGGCAAAGACCAACCGATTAAAAAGGGAGGAGGGCAGTATTTTTCAACTCTGGACCAGGAGTGGGGAACCTGTAGCCTTCTACATCCCAAACTTGGGCCCCAATGAAAGACTCCTGGGCTGTCCCTGAGATCCTTGGAGAGCACAGCACTCACTACCTGGAGAACACCAGAGCAGGACAGCATATTATACAAACAGGGCCCCAATGTTTCCTGTTCATAGAGCCTCACCTAATTTAGGAAATGAATAAACAAAAAAGTCACCAACAAGAAAAAGACTGGAATGCCCAAAATAAACCCAGAAGAGAATCCCTCCAACTACAAGTAAAGCTTGAAAAAAATAAAATACAATACAGCTTGGCCACAAGATCAGCTAGAATCCTGAGTTGTTTTTTAAGTTTAAAATTATACTACAAATCAAATGAGAGCTCTAAAGAAATAAGACCAGAAATGAGTGCCTGAGGGGCTCGAAAGGTAAATTAACAGCTGGGTTCCAAAAGTACAAAGTAAGCAAGAAATTGAAACAACAAGAAATATCAAAGCCAAAATGTATCCAATCAAAAACAACTAACCATGGGGAAAAGGTTAACAAAAGATCATTTAAGTCATTGGAATACCTTAAAACTGACCAAAAAGAGGCTGGATATATTTCCTGAAACAAGGAAGGCCTGCTCAGAACTATCAGAACAAGAGAGCAAGACACAAAGCCCACCAGTCACCTTGTGAAGAAAACCAGACAATGTCAGTCAAAATTTAGAACCAAAAATAAAACTGGATTTTTTAGAAAATTAAAAAAAAAGAAAGAAAAAGCAATGCTTGAGCAGGTAAACAGGGAAAAGAAATCATCAGGAACTTATCAAAGTTGAACTATTTACATTTCTACATGGAAAAACAATAACTGTAACTGATGAAACATTTCTCCATATGAAAATAGCTGAAGAAGGATATATGGGCATATGAATAAATATGTGAATATGTGTATATATGTTTACAGGTATACATATATATAGGACACAGGTAGACTTTAATGGTTTGGGATGATAGTTAAGGGGTGAAATTGAGAGGTGAGAGAGGAACATAAGGAGAGGAGATGGGGAGAGACAGAATGGAGTAAACTATCTCATGTAGAAAAGGCAAGGTTAAGTGGTTTCAGGGGAGGGGCAGAACAGGAATGCAAAAAGGCAAAATCTTGTTCTCATTGAATTTGGCTCAGGGAGAAAATGACATACATACTAAATGGGATATTTCACCCTGCGGGAGAGTCAGGGAAGGGAGTGGGGGGGGGAAATAATGGAAGGGAGGGCAGGCGGGGGGAGGGAAGTTGGAAGTTCCCACTTTTGAAAAGGGACAAGATCAAAGTGGGGAGTGGACCAGGCAGGAGGTGGGATAGGAGGGAGGGAAATATAGTCATTCTTTCACAATATATCTACTATGATAATGTTTTGCATAGCTACACATGTACAACATATACAGAATTGCTTATCTTCCCAGTAAGGGTGGGTAATAAGGGAGGAAGGGAATGAATCTGGAATTTAAAAATTTAAAATCAAATGTTTTAAAATATATAAATATTATTATTAATACTATTTTACATATTATTGGGAGATAAGATGTGCAGGCATTGGTGCACTGGGATTCACCTTGTCCTACTGGAAAAGTCTAAAGTGGTATGGGAGAAGATATGGGATAGAGCAGATTGGATCAGGGGGTATCCTGTTGGACTGCCATTCTGAAGTTATGGGTAGGGGAAAAATGGGAAAAAATTGTAACTCAAAATCTGTTGGAAATGAATGATGTGAACTAGAAGTTAATAAAGCATTTGAAAAAAATAGACTAACTCAAATGGCAAAAGTGGCTCAAAAACGCAATGAGGAGAAGAATGCCCTAAAAAACCAAATTTTCCAGATGGAAAAAGGATCTCAAAAAGCTCTCTGAGGAGAATCATTCCTTCAGAATTAGGTTGTAACAAATGGAAGCTAGTGACTACATGAGAAATCAAGATGCTGTTAAACAGAACCAAACAAATGAAAGAATAGAAGGCAATGTGAAATATCTCATGGAAAAAAAGAACTGACCTGGAAAATAGATACAGGAGGTATAATTTAGAAATTATTGGACTACTTGAAAACCATGATCAAAGAAAGAACCTAGAAATCATACTTCAAGAAATTCTCAAGGCAAACTGCCCTGATGTTTAAGAGCCATAGGGCAAAACTGAGGTTGAATGAATCCAAGGATCACCTCCTGAAAAAGATCCCCAAAAGAAAACTCCTAGGAATATTATAGCCAGGTTCCAAAATTCCCAGATCAAGGAGATAATATTACAAACAGCGAGGAAAAAACAATTTCAATATTGTGGAAACACAATCAGGATAACACAGGATTTGGCAGCTTCTACACTGAGGGACTAAAGGGCATGGAATATGATATTCCAGAGGGCAAAAAAGCTGGGATTAAATCCAAGAATCACATTCCCAACAAAGCTGAGTATCATGTTTCAGGGGAACATATGCTCATTCAGCAGAATGGAGGACTTTCAAGTATTCTTGATGAAAAAAACAGAGTTGAATAGAAAATTTGACATTCAGATACAAGAAGCAACAAAAGCTTGAGAAGGAAAAGAATTCATAAGAAACTTATCAGAGTTAAACTATTTACATTCCTACATGGAAAAACAGTTATTGCAACTCATGAAACTTCTCAGTATGAGAATAGTTGAAGGGAATATATATGCATATCTATGTATTTCTATATATCTATATCTATATATATCATTGAATTTGAACTTCCTAACTAAAGGCTATAGCTTTGTCCCCATTGACTAAGAGAACTGACTGAGGGAAGCTATGGCCCTCTCTGCTGGGGAGAGGATTTTTTAAAGACAAATTCCTTAGTAAGTTTTGGACAGTATATCAGGCCACCCAAAAAATATCTGGAGACCTGAAAATCATATAGCACTTAGAGGTGATGCCCATTGAAGAACAGCTGAAATTAAAGTTCGAAAAGTAGTGTTAGACTAAAACATCCTTGGGATGGGGTATGGCAGGCCCAACAGAAGCTATGATGACCTCATCAAAAGACATTGACAGTATTGAAGTCTCAGGGTCATTTGTTTCTTTTTCACATATATGTTAAAGTCAGACATATTTCTCCACATAGATTTACTGGTCATACATGTTGTCTATGTGTGTATTTGATATATGTGATTCTTATTCAGTCATTCTTGCTAATGAGGTAATGAGCATCTGTGGGAATGTAAGTTCGACCTTGATGGGGTTTGAACATGTTCTGTTGGGGCAGCTAGGTGGTACAGTGAATAGAGCACTGGCCCTGGAGTTAGGAGGACCTGGGTTCTGATCCGGCCTCAGACACTTAACATGAAAAATAACTGTGTGACCTTGGGCAAGTCACTTAACCCCAATTGCCCTCTAAAAAGAAAAAGAAAAGAAAGGAAAATGTCCTGTTGCTATTTTTATTATTATTCTGTTTAATTAATTAATTTTCTTTGAACTGTGTGCCCTCTGACTTAATATTATAGCAGATTACTTGTTTACTACTGTAGTGTGTTTTACCTCACTCTCTGTCCCATAGCCAAGATCCTCAGGGCCTTAAGGAACCTGAGGAATCAGTGTCTCTCTTTGATCTGCCATTTACTTTTTCCCCTCATTTGTTAGGGGGCCAGTGACTAATACCTCAGTTTTATGTAAGTTGTTCTGTCATTTAGTCATATAGCCAACTCTTCCTGAACCTGAGCATTATATGATCCATGGCGTTTTCTTGGCAAAGATACTGGAATAGTTTGCCCTTTTCCTTCTATAGTGGATTAAGGTAAACAGAGGTTAAGTGACTTGTCACTGAAGACACAAGTCTTACACTTAAGATGTAAGACTTACATCAGACAGATAATAAATGTCTGAAGCTGTATTTGAACTCGGATTCTGCTGAATTTAGGCACAGTGTTCTATCCACCACTTACACCACATATACCACTTATTAGCTTCTTCATTCATATAACTACTTAAAATCAGTTGGCCGTTATGAAAGGATATTTACTTCAAGACATACTCAGAAAAAATATGCAGGGATTTCCACCAATATTTCCAGGGCATACTCATTTTTACACTGTCTTGGTCTCCGGTACATCATCTCAAAATTGAGCTCAGTTCTTTGATAGCATAATTTTTTATTTGTATTTTTTTATTTTATTTATTTGCTTCACTTTTTAATTTTTTTTATTTTTTTTAACAAATGCTTTATTAACTTCTGGTTTACATAATTAATTTCCACCAGATTTTGAATTACAATTTTTTTCCCCATTTTTCCCTACCCACCACCCCAGAATAGCAGTCCCACTAGATAGCCCCTCATCCAATCTGCTCTCTCCCATATCTTCTCCCATACCCCCTTTGACTTTACCATTAGGGCAAGGTGAATCTCTGAGCCCCAATGCCCGAACATCTTATCTCCCAGTTATATGCAAAATAGTATTAATAATAGTATTTATATACATTTGAAACATTTAATTTTAAGACTTCGAATTTCAGATCCATTTCCTTCCTCCCTTGTCATGCATTCCCTCTGGGAAGATAAGCAATTCAGTATGTGTTGTACATGTATCGCTATGCAAAAACATTACCATAGTAGATATATTGTAAAAGACTGCTTATATTTCCCTCCCACCCATCCCACCCCGCAACTGGTCCATTACCTATTTTGATCCTGTCCCTCTTCGATAGTGAGTACTTCCAACCTCCCCTCCCCCTAGAATGCCCTCCCTTCCATCATCCCCCCTCTCAACTCACTTCCCCCTACTCTCTTGAAGGGTGAGATATCCCATTTAGTATGTATGTGATTCTCTCCCAGAGCTAAATTCAATGAGAATCGGGTTTTGCCTTTTAGCCTTCCTGTTCTTCCCCTCCCCTGCAACTACTTCCACTTGCCTCTTCTACATGAGATAGTTTACCCTACCCTGTCTCTCCCCATCTACTCTTGCCAATTTCCTCTCTCACCTCTTAACTTCACCCCTTAAGTATCATCCCTTCCCACCAAATTCAACCTGTGCCCTCTATCCATGTATAATTGTAAACATATACACACATTGACATATATATTCATATGTCCATATACCCATCTTCAATTATTTTCATAATGAGAAAGGTTTCATCAGACACAGTTATTATTTTTCCATGTAGGAATGTAAATAGTCCAACTTTGATAAGTTCCTTTTGATTAAGTTTCTTTTCCCTGATTACCTTCTCAAGCATCTCTTGCTTCTTGTGTCTGAATGTCAAATTTTCTATTTAACTCTGGATTTTTCCTCAAGAATGCTTGAAAGTCCTCTATTCCACTGAATGACCATATTTTCCCCTGAAAAAAAGATACTCAGTTTTTCTGGGTAGGTGACCCTTGGCTTCAATCCCAGATCTTTTGCCCTCTGGAATATCATAGTCCATGCCCTTTGATTCCTCAGTGTAGAAGCTGCCAGGGTCCTGTGCTATTCTGATTGTGTTTCCACAATATTGGAATTGTTTCTTCCTGGCTGTTTGTAGTATTTTCTCCTTGATCTGGGAGTTCTGGAACCTGGCTATAATATTCCTAGGAAATTTTTTTTTTTGTCTACAGCCATACCACCCTGAACGCGCCCGATCTTGTCCGATAGCATAATTTTTACCAACTTTGTGTCTGGATGCGACAAATTTGCTGGATTAAATTTTCTGCTGAAATGAGGTCCTGAAGAGTTTTCCTAAAATAGTACTTATTATTCCTACTATCACCACAACTATCACCAAGGGAATGTTTGTTTCACAGGTGGAGAGTTTTGTTGGAGGTTACACAGTCCTTTTATCAAACATAATGTGTATATCTTGGTTTCTCATAGAGTCATTAGCTTCCATTTGCTCCAATCTAATTTTTAAAATAAATTTTTAGGTTTATTTTTAGTTTACATCATTCATTTCCAAAAGATTTTGAGTTGCAAATTTTTCCCTATCTTTCCCCTACCCACCACCCCAAAACACCAGTCTCACTGCATACTCCCTCCCCGAATCTGCTCTCTCCTATATCCTACCCCATCCCCTCTCCAACTTTCCAGTAGGGCAAGATGGATCTCTATGCCCTAGTACCTGTATATCTTATTTTCCATTTGCATGAAAAAAAAATATATATATATATGTACATGTATATATATATATATATATATATATATATATATATATATGTATATATATACATATATAAACATTTTGTTTTAAAACTTTGAATTCAAGATTCCTTCTCTTCCTCCCTCATCACCCATGCTTACTGGGAAGATAAGGAATTCAGTATAGGTTGTACATGTGTAGCTATGCAAAGCCTTTTCATAGTGGATATATTGTGAAAGACTGACTATATTTCCCTCCATCCTATCCTGCCCCTGACTTGTTCTATTCTCTTTTCAAAAGTGTGTGCTTCCAACTTCCCTCCTCACTAACCAGCCTTCCCCTCCATCATCCCCCTCTCATCCCCTTCCCTGCTACTGTCCTGTAGGGTGGGATACCATATTTAGTGTCTATGCCATTCCCTTCCTAAGACAAATTCAATGAGAGTAAGCTTGACTCATTCCCTTTTGCCTTCCTATTCTTCCCTTCCATTGTAACAGTTTTCCCTTGCCTCTTCTATATGAGATAAGTTACCCCATTCTTTTTCTCCCCATCTCCTCTCATTATATTCCTCTATCACCTCTCAATTTCACCTTTTAAGTATCATCCTTTCCTATTCAATTTGTCCTGTGCCCTTTTTCTATGTATACCTGTATAGATACATACACACACTCACATATGCATTCATATCTCCATATATATGCATATATATATATATATATACACACATACATACACACATATATACACATTCATATATATAATATACACACATACAAAAGTTTCTATTCCTTTCAACTATTCTCATACTAAGAAAAGTTTCACAAGTTAAAATTATCATTTTTCCATGTCAGAATATAAATAGTTCAACTCTGATAAGTTTCTTTTGATTTCTTTTCCCTGTTTACCTTCTCATGCTTCGCTTGCTTCTTCTATCTTAATGTCAAATTTTCTATTCTACTCTGGTTTTTTCATCATGAATGCTTGAAAATCCTCTCTTCCATTGAATGACCATATTTTCCCCTGAAATACGATGCTCACATTTGCTGGGTACGTGAGCTCCAATATAATTTTGAAGGAATTATTCTCTTCAGTAAGATTTTTAAATTATTTTTCCATCTGGGCAATTTCACTTTTTAAGGCATTCTTCAACTCATTGTCTTTTTGGGACTCTTTTGCCATTTGAGGTATTCTATTTTTTAAGGTGTTATTTTCTTCAGTATTTTGGGGGGTTTATTTTCACAGGTTGTCGACCCAGGTTTCATATTTCTTTCATCATTGTTATTTCTCTTCACAATTTTTCCTCCACTTTTCTTACTTGATTTTCAAAATCCTTCTTGAGCCCCTCCTTGGCCTGTAACCAGTTGAGATTTTTCTTGGAAGCTTTTCATGCAGGAGTTTTGCCTTCATCAACTTCTCCTGGTTCCATGTTTTGATGTTTTTTGTCTCCCAAAAAGAATTCTTTTGTCTGATTGTTCTTACTCTGTTCGCTCATCTTGACAGCCAATTTCTCTACTTTTGAGCTCTTTGTCATGGTATAACTCTGCTTCCAGAATAGAGACAACTGTGTGCCAAATCACTGTTTTTTTTTTCTGTTTACACACACATTCACATATGTATTCATATGACCACACACCCGTCTTCCATTATTTTCTTGGTGAGAAAGATATCATCAGTCACAGTTATTGCTTTTCCATACAGGAATGTAAATAGTTCAACTTTGATAAGTTCCTTTTGATTTCTTTTCCCTGATTACCTTCTCAGGCATCTCTTCCTTCTTGTGTCTGGATGTCAAATTTTCTATTCAATTCTGGTTTTTTCCTCAAGAATGCTTGAAAGTCCTCTATTCCACTGAATGACCATATTTTCCCCTGAAACAAAATACTCAGTTTTGCTGGGTAGGTGACCCTTGGGTTCATTCCCAGTTCTTTTGCCCTCTGGAATATCATATTCCATGCCCTTCGATCCCTCAGTGTAGAAGCTGCCAGGTCCTGGGCTATTCAGATTGTGTTTCCACAATATTGAAATTGTTTCTTCCTGGCTGCTTGGAGTATTTTCTCCTTGATCTGGGGATTCTGGAACCTGGCTATAATATTCCTGGGAGTTTTCTTTTTGGGATCTTTTTCAGGAGGTGATTGGTGGATTCTTTCAACCTCTATTTTGCCCTCTGGATCTAAAACATCAGGGCAGTTTTCCTTGAGAATTTCTTGAAGGGTGATTTCTAGGTTCTTTCTTTGATCATGCCTTTCAGGTAGTCCAATAATTTTTAAATTGTCTCTCCTGGATCTATTTTCCAGGTCAGTGTTTTTTCCCATGAGATATTTCACATTGCCTTCTAATCTTTCATTTGTTTGGATCTGCTTAACAACATCTTGATTTCTCATAAAGTCATTAGCTTCCATTTGCTCCAGTCTAACTCTGAAGGAATGAATCTCCTCAGTGAACTTTTGAGATTCTTTTTCCATCTGGCAAATTCGACTTTTTAAGGCATTCTTCTCCTCATTGTCCTTTTGGGCCTCCTTTGCCATTTGAGTTAGTCTATTTTTTAAGGTGTTGTTTTCCTCAGTCAAGCTGTTGACCCTCATTTCATACTTTTCCTGCATCCTTCTCATTTCTCTTTCCAATTTTTACTCCACTTCTCTTATTTGATTTTTGAAGTCCTTCTTAAGGTCCTCTATGGCCTGCACCCCACTCATGTTTTCCCCTGGGGCTTTTGCAGCAGGACTTCTGACCTCACATTCCTTTTCCTGCTCTATGCCCCCAAAATAGGAGTCTAGGGTTGCATTTGTCTGTTTCCTTTGCCTTTGCATGTTCCCATTTAATTACTTGACTTTTGGGCTTGTTGCCACACTATGGCTTTAAGGCCAGATAGAGGAATTTTCATCCCGAACATGTGGGGGGCAACTTCCGTTTCTGACAACCTGTAAACCCACCCATGACTTCCACCCTAGATCACAATCCAAATCCAGGGAGGTTAAAGCAAGAGCGACCACCCCCCCCCACCCCAAGACTGATCGCTGGATCTCCCTACAGTTCGCAGGTCAGGAGCTGGAGCTGCCTCTGAAAACTACAAAATGGCGTGTCTCCTCAGTGGCTTCTAGCCCCCAGGGGAGGGAGCCAAAGCATTCCCCAAATACTGGTCACAAAGTCCATAGGACACTAACCTCTTACTTTGTCCTAGGCCTTTCTATGTTGATAATTCTGGAGTTGCCACAGCTGCTGTTGTTCTGGGGTCTCTCCAGCCGGCTGCTGGCCCTGCTGCCCTGGGGCTAAAACCCTGGCTCACACTGACTTGGGCTCAGCTCAGCTCCCCGCACTGCATGCTGCTGGCTCCCAGAGTGCTTCATTGGTCCTTCCTGCAGGGCTGCTGGGCTGTCCTCAGTGGGAGGTTAGCTTCTCTGTGTCGTTCTGTGGGTGCTGGGGCTCCAGAAGTTGTTCAGCGTCCCCTTTTACATAGTTTGGGGGGAATCTGGGGGCAGAGTGTCTTGGATGAGCTGTTTATACTCCGCCTTCTTGGCTCCGCCCCCCTGGGTTTTTTTCAAATGTTGTCAGAGGTCAGAGGAGGGTGCTTTCTCTACAGACACCACAAGCTCTCACATAAAGGTGTTTCTCACCCCAGGACCACCACTCATGATCCTGATCCAAATCAAAGCAGGTTAAAGCAAGAACAATTACCCTCTGAATGGTCACTTAGTCCCCCTGTGATCTGTAGAGCAGGATTTCTAGAAGCAGCCACATGGTAGCAACTGCAGCCAAGCCTCTGCCACCTCTTGCCCTGGTGGCAGGGATAGGACAGCACTTATCAATAACCCAGTTCCAACAGACTTCCATACTGATCTTTTACTTTTTCTTTGCTGTTTATGGGTTGAGAAGTCTGGAAACCACCACAGCTGCCAGTGATTCACTCTCCTGGAGTCTGCTTTGGCTGTTCTGGGCTACTAGTCAGGGCTGCCCTGGGCTCAGCACGGTTCACACTGAACTTCACTCAGCTCCGACTTTGGTGTGATACACCCTTTCTGTCGGCTTACCAGACTTGCTTCAGAGGCTGATTTGTTTCTGTTACTTTGTGGGTTCTGTAGCTCTAAAATTTGTTTAGAATCACATTTTACAGGTATTGGAGGTGGTTGTGGCAGGAGCTCATAGAATTTCCTGCTTCTGCTCTACCATCTTATCTCTACCTCAGTCTATCAGATATAATGAATAACTGAGACACCAAATTCTTCACATAGAATGATGTTATAACAGATATTCTGCACATTCATTAGTCTCCCATTACACTAACAAAAAATAAACATGTGTGGGGGCATCTAAGCTATGCTTTGGAGAAGATCATGACCCATGTAATGCATAGAACCTGAATTACTTTGAATAGGCTGGTTGTGGTAATGCAAAATATTCAATGTCACGTACATAAAGATAGGTATTACATATGCATATATGGTATATATCCTAAATGATATATATACAAAAAGAAAAGAATCTTAACCTATGTTAAGAGATTTGGTAAAAGAGTAATGTTCCATAAGGAAAGAAATAACACTATAATATAATATAATATAATATAATATAATATAATATAATATAATATAATATAATATAATATAATATAATATAATATAATATAATATAATATAATATAATATAATATAATATAATATAATATAATATAATATAATATAATATAATATAATATAATATAATATAATATAAAATATAATTAAAATGATATAATTATTACAATATAAATATGCATGTGCATGTCTAATGGAGTCTATATAAATATGTGTATATAATTACATATTTCAGCTACATACATACATACACATCTTTATATACATCCCTTCACATGCATGCACACATATACATATATAATTATACACACACACATACATGGCAGCTAGCTGACACAGTGGATAAAGCTCCAGGCCTAGAGTCAAGAAAAATTGAGTTCAAATACAGCCTTATTCACTTACTGTCTATGTTGATGTAGAGATGTCAATCAACCTTGTTTGCTTCAGTTTCTTTTTCTTTAAAATGAGCTGGAGAAAAAAATGACAAACTCCTCTAGTATCTTTGCTAAGAACATTACAAATGGGGTCACAAAGAGTTTGTCATGATCAAAACAACTGAATAACAACAGCACACACATATAGAAATTATATATACACACATACATATGCACATATATACACATATACACATCTGTACATGTGTATATATTATTGATTCATGAGAGTGCAGGTATATAAGTCAATGAGGAGGGCACTGGAACCTGATTCTTTTTCTGGGGAAGTCTATTGTTAGTAGCTTGAATTGGGAGAGGTACTATTGAAGCTACTGTAACTATCTTATTGGTGTAAAGCAAACTATAATATGATGAGGCATAGAAGGGAATTCAGAGTAGAACAAAATAGATGACAGCTGAGGTCAATTTAATTATTACAGTGACAGTACATATAGGCAAGCCTTAATTTCTTTGAAAGGAGGAGGGAATGAAGTCAAAAGAAGCAGTGGAAAGGTTAGAGTTGAAGGACACCCAAGTTCACTCCCAGAACTTCAGAGTTAATTAAATCTACTTCATAGTCAAGACTTACTGTCTAGTGTAAAGTAGTGTGTTGCTATGACAACATTCACAGATACATTTTTGGCAAATACCTTTTTGATTTACCTGAAGTGCAAATGTGAATTCATGATATCTTCAAGGCTGCATAAGGGGACAGAGTGAGAGTTTAAAAACAAGAAATCACATTCATTGAACACACAAAGCAATAGATGTAATGATAAGCTATTTCTTTGAACTCCACTGAATCATACAAATAGTCGTGTGAGCTTCAAGCCATCAGCCAACATTTCCTACCTTCAGACAATTCAGACCCAAGGAAGAAAAAATTCTACTTACTTGGATAAAAGAATCATGGAATTAGACTAGAAGAGATTTGAGAAAGATATCTAACCAATGCTTTCATTTTATAAATGAAGAAACAGATGCTCAGTGAGGTCAAGGGACTTGTCCAAGGCCAAACAAGCATTGTGTATTATAGGCAGCATTTAAACTGATGTCCTTTCATTCCGAGATCCAGCTAATTATTCCCAGTATACCACTTCTTTCTTTAAAGCTTAGCATCCCAGAGGTGAGATCTAGAAGACAAAAAATCCCTCTTCCATCTACAGATGAAGAACAAGGCCCAGAAAAAATGACTTAATTAACATCTTTTAAGTAAGGAGGATTTTCTTGTCCCTTTTAGATTGTAGTTTCTCAGGATCCATAGCTATAGCAATGCCTAGTTTCAAGATGCTAGCTAATAAATCCCAGAATGGTCCCAAGGATCCTAGACAGTAATTCTTAGAATTGTGGTGATAAATAATTCTATTGAAACTGTGCCATGAGATATGGGGTGACATAACTGATATTTACTACACTTTCACAGAAGTATAATATTGCTAAAGTTAAACTGTGAGATTAATATTGAAAACATGTCTTCTTTGTGTCCCTATAAAGGATGTGGGCACTGGTCAGTGAGTGGGGAATTAGGAATTTAGGGGAGTGTACAAGCTATGTCTGTATCAACTGACCATATTCAAGACATAGGGGTAGTTGCTCCCACCTTCTTCTAGCACCTTCAGAAAGGGTGATTAGGGAATGCTGTTGGAGTTGGTGCTCCCATTATCACCAACCCTTTGAGAAGACTAGGCTAGAATAAACTAAGATTATTAACCCCTCCATATCTGTCTTCCTGTCTGACCAGATAAAGAGTGAACCTGTTAGAGGCTGGAGTGTGAAAACTCTAGTGCCTCTTGTGTATTATCTGTGAAAAGCATCTTTAAAGACATGCTTTCATTTGGTAAGGTCCATAATAGACAGATAATTTATACAAATATTGATCGTTGGGGGGTGGAGCCAAGATGGCAGAGTAGAAACAGCATTTCCAATGTGCTCTGCCCCACACAAATTTCAAACAATGTGAAATGGGAATCCGAACAACTTCTGGAACCACAGCACCCACAAAACGGCACGGAGAATCTAACCTCCTGCTGAAAACAGCCCAGCAGCCCTGCAGGGAGTGGCCAGCGCTGCGCTTGGAGAGCAGGCAGCACAGCGTTCTGAGAGCAGGCAGACTGGAGCAAATGGAAGCTAATGACTTTATGAGAAATCAAGATACTATTAAACAGATCCAAACAAATGAAAGAATAGAAGGCAATGTGAAATATCTCATGGGAAAAACATTGACCTGGAAAATAGATCCAGGAGAGATAATTTAAAAATTATTGGACTACCTGAAAGCCATAATCAAAGAAAGAACCTAGAAATCACCCTTCAAGAAATTCTCAAGGAAAATTGCCCTGATGTTTTAGACCCCGTGGGGGAAATAGAGGTTGAAAGAATCCACCAATCACCTCCTGAAAAAGATCCCCAAAAGAAAACTCCCAGGAATATTATAGCCAGGCTCCAGAACTCCCAGATCAAGGAGAAAATACTACAAGCAGCCAGGAAGAAACAATTTCAATATTGTGGAAACACAATCAGAATAGCCCAGGACCTGGCAGCTTCTACACTGAGGGATCGAAGAGCATGGAATATGACATTCCAGAGGGCAAAAAAGCTGGGATTGAAGCCAAGGGTCACCTACCCAGCAAAACTGAGTATCTTGTTTCAGGGGAAAATATGGTCATTCAGTGGAATAGAGGACTTTCAAGCATTCTTGATGAAAAAACCAGAGTTGAATAGAAAATTTGACATTCTGACACAAGAAGAAAGAGATTCTTGAGAAGGTAAACAAGGAAAAGAAATCAAAAGGAACTTATCAAAGTTGGACTATTTACATTCCTACATGGAAAAACAATAACTGTGTTTGATGAAACCTTTCTCATTATGAAAATAATGGAAGAAGGGTACATGGCATATGTTCACAGGTATACATGGATAGAGGGCACAGGTTGAATTTGATGGGAAGGGATGATTCTTATTTTTTTTGGAGGGCAATTGTGGTTGGGTGACTTGCCCAGGATCACGTGGCTGGGTTTTTGTTTGTGTGTTGGGTGTCTGGGGCCGGATCTGAGCTCGGGTCCTTCTGGCTCTGGGGCTGGTGCTATGCTCACTGCACCACCTAGTCACCCCAAGGAAGGAATGATTCTTAAGGGGTGAAGTCAAGAGGTGAGAGAGGAAAGTGGCAAGAGGAGATGGAGAGAGTCAGGGTAGGGTAAACTATCTCATGTAGAAGAGGCAAGAGGAAGTAGTTGCAGGGGAGGGGAAGAACAGGAAGGCAAAAAGGCAAAAGCATATTCTCATTGAAGTTGGCTCAAGGAGAGAATCACATACAGACCAAATGGATTATCTTACCCTCACTCACTCTCCTGAGTAGGGAAAAGGGGAAGGAGAGGGGAGATGATGGAGGGGAAGGCATTCTGGGGGGAGGGGATGTTGGAAGTACCCACTATCAAAGAGGGACAGGATCAAAGTAGGGAATGGACCAGGTGGGAGGTGAGACGGGTGGGAGGGAAATATAAGCAGTCTTTTACAATATATCTACTATGGTAATGTTTTGCATAGATATACATGTACAACACATACTGAATTGCTTATCTTCTCAGAGGGAGTGGGTGACAGGGGAGGAAGGGAATGGATCTGAAAATCGAAGTTTTAAAATTAAATGTTTCATAAGATGTCCAGGCAGTGGGGCTCAGAGATTCACTTTGCCCTAATGGCAAAGTTGAAGGGGATATGGGAGAAGATATGGGAGAGAGCAGATTGGATGAGGGGATATCTAGTGGGACTGCTATTCTGGGGTGGTGGCTAGGGAAAAATGGGGGGGAAATGTAACTCATAACCTGGTGGAAATGAATTATGTAAACCAGAAGTTAATCAAGCATTTGTTTAATTAAAAAAAAACAAATATTGATTGTTTTGATAAAAATAATACAAGTATGGTACATGGGGCAAACAAAAGCAAAGTCATTAGGAGCAAAAAAAAAAAAAACAACCAACCAAATAAGCATACAAAAAAACCCTTGTATTTATTTGTGTTAGCCCTTTTATATAAACAAGACCAATCTTCAATTCATCTGTCTGCAGTCATCTTAGCAATGCTTTAGGGATATCCTAATTCTTATGGTTCTTCATCAGATATTCTGCTTTTTATATTCGGAGTATCAAAAATATCAGTTTAAATGTTTATTGTGTTTCTCTCTATATAGTTTATACAGGTTAGATCAGAGTTCTTCAGAAGGATAGATATTGATTTTGGTTGTATAGCTCAAATAAAACTAATCAATGATATAATTCTGTCCCTCCCTCTTCATAGTGACTCTTCTAAACATTTTTATATCTCCTCAAACTTCCTGTAAGTCCCCCTCTAACCTACCTTCTCAGCTTTCCTGATTTAGATGAGTAAGGTTCCAAAAGGACAAGAATTGAAAGGGTATTTCAGGAATATAAGCATTTCCTGAATTTCAATGAATAGAAAGAATGAGCAAAGGCCATTTGATTTGAAGACCCGTTTGGCAAAATTTGGTATATAGAGTACATGAAAGGGAGTAATACAAGGTTACTTGGTGTGTGTGGGGGGGTATGTAATGAGACATTAATAGTATTTTTTGCTGATGTAGACTAGTTTTCTTTTTTTGTTTTTCTTTCTTATTTTCCTTCCTTCTTTCCTTCCTTCCTTCCTTCCTCCCTCCCTTCCTTCCTTCCTTCCTTCCTTCCTTCCTTCCTTTCCTCTATCTTTCTTGCTTTTCTTTGTTTTTGTCTTGAAAGTGGTATGAAATATGTATTGGATGGAGAAGACATAGAGGTAGAGATACTTAAAACCAAGCATTTGCTTTAATGATAATAATTGGAAACTGTCCTAGGGTGGTACAAGTAGAAAGAGAAGGAAAGAATCATATGAAAGACTTGCTGTGGAGATGAGTTAGAATTTGGCAACTGGTTAGTTATAAGGTACAAAGGTGATAGAAAAACATTAAAATACAATATAGTTTTAAGCATGGGAACTTGGGTGAATGGTTTTATTAGAGACAAAAATATAAAGTTGTAATGATAGGCAGGTTTAAAAGAAAAGAAATATGAAATCTAAGCTTGAAATAGGATAAGTCTGAGGTGTCAGTGGGATATCTGGGTAGCGCACTCCATCAGGTAGTTGGAGAATCCAATCTAGAATGTAGAAGATAAAGACTTTCTGGAGATAAAATTATGGAAGTCATTGACACAGGTATAGTTGAAGCTGTGGGAACCAAAGAGATTACCAAGGGAGAAAGTACAAAGAATGATTTTTAAGGCACCTTTATTTTCTTCTTTTACTATTTAAAATAGACACTTTTATAAAGATTGATAACAATTCCTCTGCCCTTTTTCTTAGGTTATAGCAAATTGTAAGGTGAATTGGAAGAGAGAGGTAGTAATTAATGTTTAGATTTTATTTGAAAAGCACAGAACACTAAATACTAGTAAAAATCAGCAGGGGAGTCACACGAAGTAAGAGATAATTAAATAAATATATAAATATATAATATGTATGTGTGCATGCATACAGATTTATAAACATGTATATCTAGGTGGATATATATACATACATGTACATATGTCTAGATACACAATATGTATCAATACATGTGTATATGCACATATATACATATGCACTCCATTGTCAAGACAGTCAATTACTGAAGTAATCAAATCAAAACAACAGGGATATTTGGAAAGATAAATGCAGAAATATACAAAAGGGAATGGATCTAAAAATAAACTTCTTTACTAAGACTGAAGATTTCAAATCAGGATTATCAGGATGGGAATTTCAGAAAGGATATTAAGTTTGGAATTAACCAAGAAAAAGAGAAAATAAAAGCTTTTTGAACATAAACTATGCAGAAGGGATATAAACTCTTGAATTATCTGAAATAAAGTAGTATGGAATCTCATTATAAATACCATAATCAGAGAGAAAAACAAATGAATCTCAAGAGGTAAAGAGAAAGGAATCTTAACCTGTATTAAGAGATTTGGTAGAGTAATGTTCTGTAGAGGTGGAGAGGAAGAAGGTAAACCATAGAGTCTTTGAAATTATGTAATACTGGCAAAAAAAAAAATCTTTCAGTGTTTCCCAATTGTTTCTCAGGTACAGTTCTTCTGCCAGTCTCTCAACTCTATCCATTTCTAAACTAAGATATTATGCAAAAAATTCTTTATTTACAGATTCCAAGCCTCTAAGATGTGATCCTATTTAAAATACTGTAATTAAAATCCAATTATTATGGTTTGAGATGAGTTGTATTACTGAAATATCTATACATTTATTCTTTGTGTAATATCTAGGGTAATATCCAACTACATTTGGAAGTTTATACTTTTTGATGAGTTCTAGATTTTAAATTGAATGTGATATATGTGTGTTTTTGTATGTACTTTCCTCTGAATTTTCTTTTGGTTTTTTAAACATTATTTGGTTGCTCACAATAACAACCACCGTTTCTATTAGATTTTGGAAAATAATAAAACTTTAAAAATTAGGTAAAAGTTCAAAACATTTTCTGAAATTTAATTTTTTCTTTTATTTCTTTATTTTCTTTGCGTGAATGCTAGAGAGTTAACTAAAAACACATGGGAATATGACAAAATAAAATTGCAACTATTATTTTCATAGAAGAAAGAAGTAAATATAATACATTATGTTTAATAATGTTCAGCCAAAAATGTGGTGAATCCTTTCAAATTTATTACATATTTTTCCTGTTACATGTTTTAATAATACCAAGCATTCTCTATTCTGAATTTAGTAACTGGGTTCAGAAAAAAAAAAGTCTATATGGATTTGACTAAGCAGACACATATTTTTAGGGACAAAAATATGCCTTAAATAGAGAGGTTAGTTGTAGTCACATCCTGGTGTTCTTCTAAAGAATTACATTTATTTCCAGTTTGTCTGGAATTTGTGAAACATTGCATTGCTTAGTACTTCCCTTTGGTTGACACCAAGAAAAGAACTAATAACAAGATGGTATGACTTATCAAAGGCTCTTTGACTGTGTCAACAGGAACTAAGTGTTTACCTTAATACAATTGTTATGGTAAGAAATTATCATCATATAATAGATAAGGTTTGTTTGTTTGTTTGTTTTTATTTTGGTCAGGTGTGAGATAGGACTTAGTAAATCAATTGTCTAAATATGTAAATGTGGCTTTGGGATGGATTAGATAGATATTATCTGTGGCCCATCCTGCTTAGCTAGAGAGAGAAAAGTCAAACACCATCCCTGAACTCCCAGAAGGCAAGCTAGGGGTACAGTATAGAGGTACAGGCAGCACTTACCTGTAATTTATAATCTATTGGAGTATTGCAATCTATCTCAACATCTAAATAGAATTTCTAGTTTCATAACCATCTTATTAGTTAGCTATTCACATCCCAGATGTATTTTTTCCCAAAGTCTTTGTTTGCAATCCAAAATGCAGTACTGATTTAAAAATTCTATCTGCCCTTGAGTTGTTCAGTTTCTAACTCAACACTTCATGAAAAATATTGGCGATTTCTTCATTTCTTTGGATGGAATCACTTGTACCCTCATGAAGTGATACCACAAAAGGCTAAAAGCTCTTTTCTATGGTATCTGAGAGAGGTATGAGGCTAGTATTATTTCTATCTTCTCCTTAATTCATGATGATAACAATTTATAAAGGTTTATGGTTTGCAAAGTTCTCATAAATATTATCTCATAAATATTATCTCAATCTATCCTCACAAAATCCCCCAGGGAGGGGGTAGGTGTTACTATCATCTTTAGTTTACAGATGAAGAAATTGAGGGACAGACACAATAACTTGCCCAGGGTGTCATAGCTAGTAAGTGTTTGAGGTCAGATTTGAACTCAAGTCTTCCTGACTCCATGGCAGCTAGATGGTGCAGTGAATAGAGTGCCAGACCTGGAGTCAAAAACACTCTTCCTGATTTCAGATCTGGTCTCAGACATTTACTGTTTGTGACCCTGGGCAAGTCACTTAATCCTGTTTCCCTCAGTTTCCTCAGCTGTAAGAAGAGGGGAAAAAGGAAATGGAAAATATTCCAATATCTCTGCCCCCCAATAAAGAAAATAAAAGAAAGAAAGAAAGAAAGAAAGAAAGAAAGAAAGAAAGAAAGAAAGAAAGAAAGAAAGAATGTATAGGAAACATAGCCAATTCTGAAGGCTCATATTTCTTGGTCTGACTTCAAGGTTATCTGTCTTGCTTCCTCGTGGCAGCAACTCAATTTGAAGCCCCATCCCCTCATCTTGCAAGAGGTCATTGACAGTAATTCTAACAATCCACAGGAAATAAAAAAAAGAAGAAGAAGTAGTAGGGTAGGACAAAGATGGGAAGGGCAGATAAAAGGACAGATAAAAATCTCATTGCAAATTAGAAGGGAAATAACTTTTTGTAGTTGAAAGGAAAAGACAATGAAAACTAGGAAGAGGTCAGTACATTCACTTTCAGCCAAGTCCTGACACATCTACCCTAACTTAAAGAAGTACTATCCTCTGAAGGATAGAGCCCGTAGATGGTACAGTGGATAGACTTCCAGACCTGGCTTCAAGAAGACATAAAGTCAAATCCAAACTCAAACACTGTCTAGCTGTGTGCCACTGGGCAAGTCACTTAATTTTTATCTCAGTTTCCTTATCTATAAAATGGGGATAATAATAGCACCTACCTGTCATGGCTGTTGTGAAGATCATATGAAATAATCATTGGAAAGTGCTTAGCATAGTGCCTGGCATATAGTAAGAGATGTAGACATGTTAACCATTATTATTACTAAACAAGATGATAATCTAGGACATCTATGCAGCAGTGAAACGGGGAATGACTAGCGACAAAAAGGAGAAAGAGATAAAGGACCAGGAATGCTAGACAAATACTGAATGATCAAAAGTTCAAGGAGGGAAAATAAGATATGAACCAATTCCTTTCACAAAGAAATAAAGAGACCTAAAAAGGCAGAAGGAAAAATGAGTAAAAATCGGACAAATAAGTCAATGATGAAATATTGTACTATGAAAGAAAAGGAACTAAAAATCATTGACTTAAAAAAAAAAAAGTTTCCCACCTAGTCCCCAGAGATCATGAGGGGAAAAAAAAAGCAAAACTATGGAATCTTTGTTTGGTGACAAAGAATAACAGAACATACAACCAGAAGAAGACAACAAAGTCAAAACTCCTCCATTAAAAGCTTCCTAGAAAAATATAAATTGATTGGAGGCCATGGAGGAGGAGGTCAGAAAGTATTTTGAAAATCAAGTAAAAGAAATAGAGGAAAAAGTGGGAAGAGAAAAGAGAGTGATACAAGAAAATCATGAAAAACAAATCAAGGGGCGGCTAGGTGGCGCACTGAGTAAGGAGCCAGCCTCGGAGTTGGGATGACCCGGGATTGAAACCGGCCTCAGAAAATGAGCACCCACGAATAAATAATGACTAGCCGTGTAACCTTGAGCAAGTTATTTAACCCCAATTGCTTAAAAAAAAAAGAAAAGAAAAGAAAAGAAAAAGAAAAAAGAAAGAAAAACAAGTCAAAAGTTTGCTAAAGGAAATCCCAAAAAATTCTGAAGAAAATAACACCTTAAAAATAGACTAACTCAAATGCCAAAAGAGGTCCTAAAGCCAAAGAGGAGAAGAATGCCTTAAAAAGCAGAATTAGCCAAGTAGAAAAGGAAACTCAAATATCACTGAAGAAAATAATTCCTTCAAAATTAGAAGAGCAAATGGAAGCTAACGACTTTATGAGGAATCAAGATATAATAAATCAGATACAAAAAGATAAAAAAGAAGACAATGTGAAATACTTCATTGGAAAAACCACTGACCTGGAACATACATCCAGGAGAAATAATTTTAAAATTATACAACCAAAGCTGTGATAATAAAAAAGAGCCTAGACATTACCTTTCAAGACATTATCGAGGAAAATTGTCCTGATATTCTACAACCAGTGGGTAAAATAGAAATTGAAAGAATACCCTGATCACTTTTTGAGAAAGATCCCCAAAAGAAAACTCCTAGGAACATTCTAGCCAAATTTGAGAGTTCCCAGATCAAGGGAAAAATATTACAAGCAGTCAGAAAAAACAATTTGAATATTATGGAAACACAATCAGGATAACACAAGATCTAGCAGCTTCTACATTAAGGGATTGAAGGGCTTTGAATATGATATTCTGAAGATCAAAGGAGCTAGGATTAAAACTAAGAATCCCCTACCCAGCCAAACTGAGTATAATACTTCAGGGCAAAATATGGATATTCAATGAAATAGAGAACTTTCAAGCATTCTTGATGAAATGTCCAGAGCTGAAAAGAACATTTGACTTTCAAGTGCAAGACTCAAGAGAAATTTGAAAAGGTAAATAGTAAAGACAAATCATGTGTGGCTTATGAAAGTTTAACTATTTGTATTCCTACATGGAAAAATGATACTTGTAACTCATAAGACTTTTCTCAGTATTAGAATAGATGAAGGGAATATATACATATATATGTGTGTGTCCATATATGTATATGTATACATATGTATATGTCTGTATAGACAGAGGGCACAGGGCATGTTGAATATGAAGGGGTGATATCTAAAGAAATAAAATTAAATAGTGAGAGAGGAATACATTGGGAATGGGAGAGATAGAATAGTGTACATTATATAACATAAAAGAGGCAAGAGAAAGCAGTTACAAGGAGGAGAAGAGCAGAGAAATAAAAAGGAATGAGTCAAACTTATTCTCATTGGATTTGGCTTAAGGAGGGAATAATGTACACAACAAATTGGGTATCTTACCCTACAGGAAAGTAGAGGGGAAAGGGATAAGAGGGTCAGATGATAGAAGGGAAAGCAGATTGCGGGAGAGGATAGTCAGAAGCAAACACTTTCAAAGAGTGACAGGTTCAAAAGAGAAACAATAAATGGGGTTTGGGATAGGACATAGGGAAATATAATTACTATTTTACAATATGACTAATACGAAAATGTTTTATATAATTACACATATATAACCTATATTAAATTGCTTGTCTTCTTAATGAGGGTGTGAGTAGAGAAGAAGGGAGAGAATCTCAAACTCAAAGTTTTAAAAACAAATGTTAAAAAAGTGCTCTTATATACAAGTGGGAAATAAGATATATAGGCAATATGGTAAAGAAATCCATTTGCCGGGGCAGAGCCAAGATGGCGGAGTAGAAACAGCTTGTCCAAGCCTCTCTGCCCCCAGATTCCCCACAAACTATGTAAAAAAGGACTGTGAACAACTTCTGGAGCCCCAGCACCCACAGAACAACACAGAGAAGCTAACCTCCCGCTGAGGACAGCCCAGCAGCCCTGCAGGAAGGACCAGCGCAGCGGTCTGGGAGCCGGCAGCGAGCAGAGCACAGGAGCCTAGCCAAGCCGAGCCCAGGTCCGAGTGAGCCGAGGTTTTAGCTCCAGGGCGGCAGGGCCAGCAGCCGGCTGGAGGAACCCCAGAACACCAGGAGCTGTGGCGATTCCAGAATTATCAACATAGACATGCCTAGGACAAAGTAAGAGGTTAGTGTCCTATGGACTTTGGGACCTGTATTTGGGGGAATGCGTCAGCTCCCTCCCCTGGGGGCTAGAAGCCACTGAGGAGACATGCCATTTTGTAGTTTTCAGAGGCAGCTCCAGCTCCTGGCCTGCGAACTGTAGGGAGATCCAGCGATCAGTCTTGGGGGTAATCGCTCTTGCTTTAACCTCCCTGGATCTGGATTGTGATCTAGGGTGGAAGTCGTGGGTGGGTTTACAGCTTGCCAGGAACGGAAGTTGCCCCCCACACGTTCGGGAAGAAAATTCCTCTAGCTGGCCTTAAAGCCATAGTGTGGCAACAAGCCCAAAAGTCAAGCAATTAAGTGGCAACATGCCAAGGCAAAGGAAACAAAAATGCAACCCTAGACTCCTATTTTGGGGGCATAGAGCGGGAAAAGGACTGTGAGGTCAGAAGTCCTGCTCCAAAAGCCCCAGGGGAAAACATGAACAGGTTGCAGGCCATAGAGGACCTTAAGAAGGACTTTAAAAATCAAATAAGAGAAGTGGAGGAAAAAATTAGAAAGAGAAATGAGAAGGATGCAGGAAAAGTATGAAATGAGGGTCAACAGCCTGACTGAGGAAAACAACACCTTAAAAAATAGACTAGCTCAAATGGCAAAGGAGGCCCAAAAGGGCAAGGAGGAGAAGAATGCCTTAAAAATTCGAATTTGCCAGATGGAAAAAGAATCTCAAAAGTTCACCGAGGAGATTCATTCCTTCAGAGTTAGACTGGAGCAAATGGAAGCTAGTGACTTTATGAGAAATCAAGATGCTGTTAAGCAGATCCAAACAAACGAAAGATTAGAAGGCAATGTGAAATATCTCATGGGAAAACCACTGACCTGGAGAATAGATCCAGGAGAGACAATTTAAAAATTATTGGACTACCTGAAAGCCATGATCAAAGAAAGAACCTAGAAATCACCTTCAAGAAATTCTCAAGGAAAACTGCCCTGATGTTTTAGATCCAGAGGGCAAAATAGAGGTTGAAAGAATCCACAGATCACCTCCTGAAAAAGATCCCAAAAAGAAAACTCCCAGGAATATTATAGCCAGGTTCCAGAATCCCCAGATCAAAGAGAAAATACTACAAGCAACCAGGAAGAAACAATTTCAATATTGTGAAACACAATCAGAATAGCCCAGGACCTGGCAGCTTCTACACTGAGGGATCGAAGGGCATGGAATATGATATTCCAGAGGGCAAAAGAACTGGGAATGGAACCCAAGGGTCACCTACCCAGCAAAACTGAGTATTTTGTTTCAGGGGAAAATATGGTCATTCAGTGGAATAGAGGACTTTCAAGCATTCTTGAGGAAAAAAACCAGAATTGAATAGAAAATTTCACATCCAGACACAAGAAGGTAATCCGGGAAAAGAAATCAAAAGGAACTTATCAAAGTTGAACTATTTACATTCCTATATGGAAAAGCAATAACAGTGACTGATGATATCTTTCTCACCATGAAAATAATGGAAGACAGGTGTGTGGTTATATGAATACATATGGGAATGTGTGTGTATATGGTTACAGTTGTATATGGATAGAGGTCATAGGTTGAATTTGTTGGGAAGGGAGAATACTCAAGGGATGAAATTATGAGGTGAGAGAGGAAAGTGGCAAGAGGAGATGGGGAGAGACAGGGTAGGGTTAACTATCCCATGTAGAAGAAAAAAGGGGAAGTGGTTGCAAAGGAGGGGGAGAATAAGGAAGGCTAAAAAGGCAAAACCACATTCACATTGAATTTGGTTCAGGGAGAAAATGACATACATACTAAATGGGATATCTCAACCTGCAGGAGGATAGGGGGAAGGGGGATGAGAGGAGGGATGTTGTATGGGAGGGCATCCTTGGGGTGAGGGGAGGTTGGAAATACCCACTATAGAAGAGAGACAGGATCATGTAGGGAATGGACTAAGTGGGAGGTGGGATGAGTGGGAGGGAATTATAAGCAGCCTTGTACAATATATCTACTATGATAATGTTTTGCATAGCTAGACATGTACAACATATACTGAATTGCTTATCTCCCAAGAAGGAATGGGTGACAAGGGAGAAAGGAAATGGATCTGAAATTTGAGGTCGCAATATTAAATGTTTCAAATATAAAAAAAAAAAAAGAAATCCATTTGCCCTACAAGAAAGTAAGGGGGAAAGTGGTAAGATGGGGGAGTGAGAGAGAGAAGACAAGGAAGGGTGGACTGGGG
This sequence comes from Gymnobelideus leadbeateri, assembly GCA_011680675.1. Taxonomy (NCBI): domain Eukaryota; kingdom Metazoa; phylum Chordata; class Mammalia; order Diprotodontia; family Petauridae; genus Gymnobelideus; species Gymnobelideus leadbeateri. Next base: position 866,819 of record WOXC01003002.1, on the reverse strand, counting down.
AAAGGGGTAATCAGTATGTATTCCATCTTGAGGTGGGGGTGTAGAGGAGAGAGGGGTAGAAAATTAGGAACTGAAAATCTTGTGAAAATCAATGCTGAAAACTAAAAATAAATTCTTGAAAAAAGTTTGAAGGGATATGTTAGGGAAAATAAGTTGGAAATCAAAAGTTTTGCAGCAGAATTTAAAATACAAAAAAAGAATAAAAAATTCAAAAGCACCAAACACAATTTATCAAAAGAAGTAGAAGCTCTAGAAAAGAGAATAAAAGTTTTCAAATATGAAAATGGACAAGTAGAAGAATATTTCAATAAAGTTAAACCAAACCAACAACTTTTTTTTTTTGCTTTTTGGAGGGCAATTGGGGTTAAGTAACTTGCCCAAGGTCACATGGCTAGGTTTTTGTTTGTGTGGGTTAAGTGTCTGAGGTCAGATCTGAACTCAGGTCGTTCTGACTCCAGGGCCAACACTCCACTCACTGTTCCACCTAGCTGCCCCTAAACCAACAACTTTTAAAAGAATATATGTATTTATAAAAGACTAAATGATATACTTTTAATACAGGAAGCATTAAGATAACTTATGTATCATATATTTCTCAAAATCCAAATATCAATTGAAAAAATAAAACAATAGCAACAACATTTCAAATATGGACAACAAAATACTGAACAACCCAAGCCATAGATCACTACAAGAGGAAAATCTCATGTTCAAAACACTAAAATATATGTGATTAAATTATGACAAAAATACGTTTTGTAGGTAGTCAGGAGAGAAAGCTTCAGCAATGAAGGAACAACAAATTTAACATTTCATAATTACTACACAGTCAAATGAAATAAAAATATGATATAGTGGGTCAAACCCTAACCCAAAATTATGTCTTGCAAAACTGTGCCTAATCATAATTTTAAAAAAAGTTGGGCCTTTAGACAAAATTTGGGACATTTTCAAGAAGAAAAATGAAGAATACATTATTTTACTTTCAAAAACTACAAATAAGAGAAAGATAGAAAGGAAAATTAATATTCTTATTGAGAAAAGAGAATTGAAGCGAATTCTCTTATATTTATGTTGCTGTCATTAAAAAAAGGAATTTAATTGTGGATTAAAAAATAATAAGTGAATGAATAAATGAATAAAAATAGCTGAATGCACTGATAGTTGTGACAATATTTTTAATATTTGTTTAAAAACCAAAATGAAATGCACAAATACAAGTTGATATAGTGACCCTATTCTTAGTTTCTGAAAAATAATCCACTCTAGTATTTATATTAAATATAAGTAAGGTAAAACCTGTGGTAAGTTTAGAAAAATACCATGGGGGATCTAGTTGGCACAGTGAATAGAGCACTTGCCCTGGAGTCAGGAGGACCTGAGTTCAAATCCAGCCTCAGACATTCACACACACACACACACACACACACACACACACACACACACACAAAACCTAGCCCTGTGACCTCGGGCAAGTAAAGAAAAAAAAAAGCAAAAAGTAAAACCCAACAAAACCACAATATTCCATGAAGGACCGATTCTTTCACTTTGTTTATCAAATGTTAGTAAGATATTCTTTTGTACTAAGCATCCTATATTAAAAACGTACTATATACCTGAATGGGCTATCCCATTAAGTCACTAATACTGTTTGTATTAATTAATTTATCAATTTGATTTGTTCATTGAGTCGGAAGACAGATGAGCCACTTAAAAAGATGATGAAGTCACAGACAAGGTCACTTAAAATAGTAGGTTAAAAAGGAAGGAGGATCAATCTAACGTATACAAAAAGGAAGTATGAAGCAAGGGAGAAAGGTACTAAAGAGTAATTTTTTTTATCATTGTGTATTGGAATTTCTTCAGTATAAGAATAGCTATACTGATGTGAAATATTAATCAAATTCTCGGAAATTTCACTGAAGTGAAATTATATGTGCTTTATCAAAAGTAATGTGATAATTATAAGATATTCAAAATTTAGTAGAGCAATCTGGTGAATGACTAATAAAATTTCAAATCCATCAAGATAATTGAGCAAGAAGATAATTAAAGGAGGTATATAAGCAAGGTGCAGATTCGAAAAGTAATTGTGTTGGATTTGAAGTAATTCTTCAATAAGAATTCAATCCATTGTAAAATTGAAGTGAATACAACAACAACAACAACAACAAAAAGCTGTCATTGAAAAAAGGCAAAAAAATGATCTCGAAAGAATGATCAAACTCTTGTTCTTCTAGAGTCCATATACAATAACCTCTTGCCATGATCCATGAATAAGAATACATAATCTTTGAGGTATAACAAGAGGATAGCTACATAAAACTTAAGATTAAACTAAAAAGACCCGAAGGTCACACAATAATTGGATAAATTTTCAGTATTAAAATTTGTGTTGAATTGGAATTCAATTTGTTATATTGGAAATTCAAAGTTGAGTTGACAACTACCATACACAGATAGACACACAAACACATATGTTATTCTCAATTTATATATTTGAAGTAAATCTAAGATATGTTAGCTTAGGCAAGTTTCCAGTGCCTATTTTAGGAAATAGAGTTACCTACTAAAAGATTTAAAATGTCTCTAGAATGATGCAGTAATTAGTTGTAAGGTCTATGGAAAATATTTTCTCACGAGTGAGGTGCCCCCCCAATCCCTTGAAAATAAGCTTAATAGGAGGGGCAGTGCCAAGATGGCGGAAAGGAAGCAGTAACCTCACTGAGCTCCTCGGTCACTAATTCTCAAAGGGTGAATCTGCGCGGACTCCTGAGTGACAGAGCCCACTGGAAGACAGAGCAGGGCAGAATCCAGCCCAGGAGATTGCCCAGTGTGTCTGCACAGGTGGAGCGCAGATAGTGTGGGGTCTGCACAGCTCAGACCTAAGAGCTGACAAGCAGACTACACCAGAGAGAGAAAAAGTCCCAGCCTGCAGACTTACCAAGGATGAATCACAGTCATCTGGCAGAGGGAATGGATCATTGCAGCCAGATAGGAGAGTCGGGCCCCCAGTGGAGAGAGTGGCTTCTCAGGATGCATTCAACCCCCAGCCTGGAAGTAGAGAAACTCCCTGCCTGTATAATACAGGGGCTGGAATGTCAAAGTAAATTCTAGCTGCTCAGATCCTCCCATCCCTCCTTCATGAAGCAGAAAACCCAAAGATGAGTCTCCCACCCAGACTGAAATCCCAAGTTAATGGAAATAGCCTCAGGCTTGAGAGTCTCCAAGAAGGGGTGCAACTGAGACAGCCAGGAATCTGCAGAGAAGAGAGGGAGGGGTCCCAACAAGCCCCACCTCACCTCACCAACAAAATCCTACTTATAGCCCAGGGGTATAGAGGCAGGAATCTGAAGGGGTCAGACTCACCCCCACCTACACATCTACATTCCTCACTGACTTTCCTGACTTAGCCATAAACTAGCCACCCAGAGGTATTCAAAGTCAAGGATCAGCCCCCAAACTCATAGCCTGAGAAACTAAGAAACAAGAATTCACAATGGGAAGGAAGGAAGCTGAAAAGGAGAAGGGGAAGGCAAGAAAGTCTATTCGAGCATACTATGCAGGGCAAGAACAACAAAACACACAGGACAATATAGACTCTCTGCCCACACCAGAGACCACAGAAGGAAACATGATCTGGTCTCAAGCCCAAATAGCATTCCTGGAGGAGTTTAAGAAAAATTTTAAAGACCAAATCAGGGAGGCAGTGACCAACTTGGAAAAATAAAATACCTCCCTAAAAAAAGGAACTTCAAAAACTAACTGAAGACCATAATTTGCTAAAAATTAGATACAATCAAACTGAAACTCAGAACTCTATGATGCAGCAGGAGTAAATAAGAAAAAAACGATTGAAAAATTGGAAGAAAATGTAAAATACCTCACTGGAAAAATAACTGAGCTAGCGAACAAATCCAGGATAGACAACTTAAGAATTATTGGTCTACCAGAAAGTCATGATGAAAAAAGCAGTCTAGACAACATCCTCCAAGAGATTGTCAAAGAAAACTGTCCTGAGGTCCTGGAATCAGAAGATAAAATAGCTATAGATAGAATTCACCAGACTCCTCCTAAAAGAGATCCCAAACTGAAAACTCCAAGAAATATAGTAGCCAAATTCCAGAATTACAAGATTAAATAAAAAAAATTCTACAAGCAGCCAAAAAGAAACAATTCAAATATCGAGGAACTACAGTTAGGATCACACAGGACCTAGCAGCTTCTACATTAAAAGAGAGGAGGGACTGGAATTTGATATTTCATAGGGCAAGAGAGCTAGGACTACAACCAAGGATTAACTACCCGGCAAAACTGAGCATAATCTTTCAGGCAAGGAGATGGACATTTAATGAAGTAAGGTACTTCCAGACTTTCCTGATGAAAAAGCCAGAGCTCAATAGAAAATTTGATCTCCAATTACAAGACTTCAGAAGGAAATAAAAAGGTAAACAAGGGTAACATAGACTCACACATGCATAAGTGCACACACCCAAAGCCACAAACACACGCTCATTACTTGGGATGCAACAAGAGCAAAATGTTCACATCTGTATATGTGGAGCTGATAACTGTCAATAATCGAATTATTTATGATTATCATGACCTTCAAAAGGGTTATACTTAGAGGGTGTGGGTATGAATGAACTCATATGGAGTCTAAAAAAAAAAGACTATTAAGGGGATCAAAGGTACTGTAATGGGAAAAAGGAAAGCATGAGTTAGGAAAAGGTAAAATATGCCATCTGAAGAGGCATCAAAACACACTATAGAAGAGAGGAAAGAAAGAGGGAGAAGAACATCATTTAAACAAAATTCTCACTGGTTCTGGTTCAAAGAAGGATCAAATTAATAAGTGGAGTTTAAGATTCTAACGTGAATAGACACATAAATTCATTAAATAGAAGAAAAGGAGGGAGGGAGAGGAGCACTGTTTGAAATTTACTCTCATTGGTTTGGAATCAAGAGGGGAGTAATTTACTCTGATAAGTATAAAAATTTATTGTGTCCTATAGATAGTGGGAGGGTAAGGGGGGGGTGAAAAGGAGGAGACTAAAGCGAGGGATTTGAAGGGAGGGAAATAGTAGTAAGGGGAGAGGGTAGGTTAAGAAGGGGAGTCACTGTGTGGGAACACTGAGGGAGGGGGCGGTCAAAAGGGAAAACTTCAAGGAGGGGAAGGGAGAAGGAAGAAACAAAAACATAAACAGGGGAGGGAATAGGATGGAGGGGAAGAGACAGAGAGTCATCATTACTGTGAATGTGAATGGGATGAACTCTCCCATAAAACAGAGGCGGGTAGCAGAATAGATTAAAAACCATAATCCTACAATATGCTGTCTACAAGAAACACATTTGAAACACAGGGATACCCACAGGGTAAAGGTAAAAGGTTGAAGTAAAATTTATTATGCCTCAGCTAAAGTGAAAAAAGCAGGGGTAGAATACTTATCTCAGATAAAACAAAAGCAAAAATAGATCTAATTAAAAGAGATAAGGAAGGAAATTATATCCAACTAAAAGGCACCATTGAGAATCAAGCAATATCACTACTTAATATATATGCACCAAGTGGTATAGCATCCAAATTCCTAGAGGAGAAGTTAAAGGAATTAGAGGAAGAAATAGATAGCAAAACTATACTAGTGGGGGACCTTAATCTCCCCATCTCTGAACTTGATAAATCTAACCTCAAAATAAACAAGAAAGAAGTTAAGGAGGTGAATAGAATCTTAGAGAAACTAGATATGATGGATCTCTGGAGAAAACTGAAAGGGGATAAAAAGGAATTTACTTTCTTTTCAGCAGTGCATGGTACATACTCAAAAATAGACTATGTACTAGGGCATAAAAACCTCACAATCCAGTGCAGAAAGGCAGAAATATTAAGTTCATCATTCTCAGATCATGATGCAATAAAAATTATACGCAATAAAGGGCCAGGGAAAGATAGACCAAAAACCAATTGGAAATTAAACAATATAATCCTAAAAAATTGGTGGATCAAACAAGAAATTATAGAAACAATCAATAATTTCATTCAAGAGAATGATAATAATGAGAAAACATACCAAAATGTGTGGGATGCACTAAAGGCAGTTCTCAGGGGAAGTTTTATATCCCTGAGTGCATACTTAATTAAAGCAGAGAGAAGGGAGGTCAATGAATTGGACATGCAATTGAAAAAGCTAGAAAAATAACAAATTGAAAATCCCCAATTTAAGTACTAAATTAGAAATATTCAAAACCAAGGGAGAGATTAATAAAATTGAAATTAAGAAAACTATTGAATTAATAAATAAAACTAAGAGCTGGTTTTATGAAAAAATCAACAAAATTGATAGACCCTTAGTCAATATGACTAAAAAAAGAAACAAGAAAACAAAATTATGAGTATCAAAAATAAAAAGGGGGGCGGCTAGGTGGCGAAGTGAATGGAGCGCCGGCCCTGGAGTCAGAAGGACCTGAGTTTGGAGCCGGCCTCCTACACTTAATCCACACAAAGAAAAACCTAGCCTTATAACCTTGGGCAAGTTACTTAACCCCAATTGCCCTAAAGGGGCAGCTAGGTGGGTGAGTAAGAGCACCGGCCTCAGAGTTAGGATGACCCGAGATCCGATCGGGCCTCAGAAAATGAGCACCCACGCATAAATAATGACTAGCCGAGTAACCTTGAGCAAGTTACTTAACCCCAATTGCTTAAAAATAAATAAATAAGTAAATAAGTAAATAAGTAAATAAATAAAAAAGGGTGAACCTACCTCCAATGAAGAGGAAATCAAAAAAGTAATGAGGAATTATTTTTCCCAATTGTATGCATATAAATATGACAATCTTAGTGAAATGGATGAATATTTACAAAATCACAAATTGCCCAGATTAACTGAAGAGGAAGTGAATTACCTAAATAACCCCATTTCAGAAAAAGAAATCAAACAGGCCATCAATGAACTCCCTAGGAAAAAATCTCCAGGGCCAGATGGGTTCACTAATGAATTTTATCAAACATTTAAAGAAAAATTGATTCCAATACTTTAGAAACTATTTGGGAAAATTAGTGAAGAAGGAGTCCTTTCAAACTCTTTCTATGACACAGATATGGTACTGATTCCTAAATCCGGAAGAGATAAAACAGAGAAAGAAAATTATAGACCAATTTCCCTCATGAATTTAGACGCAAAAATTCTAAATAAAATATTAGCCAAAAGACTCCAACAACCTAGCACAAAAATAATACACTCTGATCAGGTAGGATTCATTCCAGGAATGCAAGGATGGTTTAATATTAGGAAAATCATAAGTATAATTGAGCATATCAACAATAAAACTAGCAGAAACCACATGATCATCTCAATAGATGCACAAAAGGCTTTTGACAAAGTACAACATCCATTCCTATTAAAAACACTAGAAAGTATAGGAATAAATGGAGCCTTCCTTAAAATAGTTGATAGCATCTATTTAAAACCATCAGCAAGTATTATATGCAATGGGGATAAACTAGAAGCCTTTCCAATAAGATCAGGAGTGAACAAGGGTGTCCACTATCACCCCTCTTATTCAATCTGGTACTAGAAACACTAGCAGTAGCAATTAGAGAAGAAAAAGAAATCAAAGGAATCAAATTAGGCAAAGAAGTGACCAAGCTGTCACTCTTTGCAGATGATATGATGATATACTTAGAGAATCCTAGAGAATCAAGTAAAAAACTACTTGAGACAATAAATAAATTTGGCAAAGTTGCAGGATATAAAATAAACCCACATAAATCCTCAGCATTCCTGTACATCTCTGTACATTCTGTACATCTCTAATAAAACTGAACAGCAAGAGATAGAAAGAGAAATCCCGTTTAAAGTCACTGTAGACATTATAAAATATTTGGGAATCGACTTGCCAAAACAAACCCAGAATATATATGATCGCAACTAAAAAACACTTCTCACACAAATAAAAACAGATCTAAATAGTTGGAAAAATATCAATTGCTCGTGGCTGGGTTGAGCTAATACAATAAAAATGACAATTTTACCCAAACAAAACTATATATTTAGTGCCATACCAATCAATTTACCAAAAAGCTACTTTGTAGAGTTAGACAAAATAATAACAAAGTTTATTTCGAAAACCAAACGGTCTAGAATATCAAGGGAATTAATGAAAAGAAACGCTAGGGAAGGTGGACTAGCTATGCCAGATCTTAATCTGTATTATACACAACAGTCATCAAAACTGCTTGGTACTGGCAGAGGTGTAGAGTAGTGGATCAATGGAATAGATCAGGCACAGGAGACCCAGCAGTTAATGAATATAGTAATCTATTGTTCGATAAACCCAAAGACCCCAGTTTTGGGGATAAGAATGCACTATTTGACAAAAATTGCTGGGAAAACTGGAATACAGTATGGCAGAAAGTGGGCATAGATCACTCTCTAACACCATATACCATAATCAAGTCTAAATGGGTGCATTATCTAGGTGTAAAGGATGATACTGTAAGCAATTTGGGAAAGCAAGGAATAGTTAACCTGACGGATTTGTGGAGAGGGGAAGATTTTAGGACCAAACAAGAATTATAGAGCATTATAAAATGCAAAATGGATAATTTTGATTACATTGAATTGAAAAGCTTCTGCACAAACAAAGCCAATGTAACCAAGATCAAGAGGGAGGTGGGAAATTGGGAAAGAATTTTTACAACTTGTGTCTCTGATAAAGGACTCATTTCTAAAATTTATAGAGAATTGAGCCACATCTATATGAATACAAGTCATTCCCCAATTGAGAAATGGTCAAAGGATATGAATAGGAAGTTTTCAGAGAAAGAAATTAAAGATATCTATAAGCATATGAAGAAATGCTCTAAATCACTATTAATTAGAGAAATGCAAATCAAAACAACTCTGAGATACCACATCTCTCCAGTCAGATTGGCTAAGATGACAAAACAAGAAAGTGACAAATGCTGGAGAGGATGTGGACAAATTGGAACACTAATACATTGCTGGTGGAGTTGTGAATTTATCCAACCATTCTGGAGAGCAATCTGGAATTATGCCCAAGGATTATAAATAATTTCATACCCTTTCACCCAACAATACCACTTCTAGGGTTATATCCCAAAGAGATCATAGAAGTGGGAGGAAGACCCATATGAACAAAAATATTTTTAGCAGCCCTTTTTGTGGTTGCAAAGAATTGGAAACTAAAGGGGTGCCCATCAACTTGGGAATGGCTAAACAAGTTGTGGTATATGAATGTAATGGAATTTTATTGTGCTATAAGAAACGAGGAGATGACGGATTTCATAATTACCTGGAGAGACTTATACAAACTGATGCTGATTGAGAAGAGTAGAATCAGAAGAAATTTGTATACAATCACAGACATACCATATCTGTGATGACCAACTATGACAGACTGGACTCTTTTCAGCAATGCAGTGATATAAGTTAATCCCGAATGACTTAAGAAAGTGAGAAAGCGCCATCCAGAGATATAACTAGAAAGAACGGAGCCGGAATCCTGATGGAAGCAAACTAAATGATCTTGTTCTTTTCATTGTTTGCTTTTATTTCTTCCTTACCATCTTTCATCCCTCCTAGTACAATACGCCTTTGTAATTGGAATAATATCTAATATGAATGCATTTGCAGACCCTATAATGTACTATATGCTGTCGTGAGGGGAGGGGGGAGGGAAGTAAAGGAAATTTGAAAAGTCAAGGAACTATGGAATTGAATCTTGTTAACTGAAACTAAACTAATAAATTAATAAAAGAATTTAAAAAAAAAGAAAATAAGCATAATAAATCTCTTATTCCTAGAGGTTTAACAAACTGACATCTTAGTTTTTATTTTTAAGGAAGAGTTGTGTTCTGGATTCTAAGGGAGCCATAATTTCCTTGAGAAGGATCTTTTTTGGGGGGTAAAGGAGAGAGTCTTCAGAATTGTGATAGGAGACATTAAAAAAAAAACAATAATTAGGAAAATTTAAGCCTTGTGAGCTACAGCTAAATGTTCATAAAAGGCAAATATTGAATCTTAAGGCAATAAATTATCAATTCCTTTTTTTAATGGAGTTTGAATTTTTCCAAGCATTGTAGAAAACAACTTGGAACTCTAGTTATAAAATTAATTAATTGTACAGACCCTTGGACCCGGCAATACCACTAGAAGACCTATGACCCCAAAACATCAAACACATGACAAATCTATATGTGCAAAAATATAGAAATTCTTGTTGGGATAGCTGAATACAGATCTCTGGCATTTATTGGATTTCTTTCGCAGTGAATCCCTGGAAGGCTAATAATTTTCCCAAGAGCAAATCTTTATTTAGGAGCCTTGGGGAATATAAGGCATTATGATAGTACTTAGAAGCAGGTATGCTGAGTCTGTTTCTCCAGAGGATGTTGCTACTTATTTCCTTGCTCCTGTTGCCTTCACTACATAATGATTTCAGTTATAGGTACAGTGATGATGACATAATCATAGTGACAAATTTAGAGACATAGAGAACCCTTGAAATAATTTTGTGCAATCACCTTATTTCATAGAAGAAGAAATTGAGTTCCAGTAATGTTAAATGAGTTGACTAATGTCATACAAGTAGTAAATGGCAAAGCTGGAACTTGAATCTAGTTATAATTCTTGATCATGTGAACAGCAGGATGGGAGATTAGTCCCTTTCATTAAATCATTTCAAACGTCCAACATTCCAAAAAGAAGATAATTATTCACCAGGTATAGAGTAATTACAATTAAGTCCATGAGATAAAGGAGAGAGAACTTTGTCAAGTTAAAATTCTTATTAATTAACACTGGAAAAATCAATTCCTTCAGACATTCACTCAGCATCCTTCCCCCAATAGCATCCACATGGTTAAGCAGGAACAAAAGCAATTCACTTTCACCTGGGACTTCCTTCCTTACCCTTCACTTCAGAGAACAGGTTGGAACAATCTCAACCCACATTTCACCTCTCCAGGAATGGCAGATGCTGACTCTTCTCAGTGAAAAGTCCGAAAGGAAGGTAGGTGGGAGTTATGTTGAAAAATGTGTTTCAGGTCGGCTAGGTGGCTCAGTGAATACAGCACTGGCCCTGGAGTCAGGAGGACCTGAATTCAAATCCAGCCTCAGACACTTAACACTTACTAACCATGTGAGCTTAGTCAAGTAACTTAACCCCAATTGCTTTACCTTCCCCCACTCCAAACAAGCAAAAATAAATTTGTTTCTTTTGATTGGTACCCGGCCCTAAATTAGCAATCCTTTAGGCCTCAGGGGTACTCAGGTTGGCAAATTCTACGTTTCTCAAAGGGTAGAACTTGAGTGAGTCTATCAACCCAACTTCATAAACAAAGTGGGGAGGAGCAGGAAATGAGGGACTGGGAATCCCCCTACCCATCAAAAAAGCTTCACTAAAGGCAGAGAGGAAAATGATAAGCCAATAGAGAAGCTCCTAAAACGAGAAGGAAGTATGAATGGATTCTCAGAATATGAACACCAGAATACAAAGGCAGGAAGGCAAACAGGTAGGCAGGTGAGAAAGAAGGAGGAAATGCAGCAAGGTAGAAAGAAAGGAATGAAGGAAACTAGGAAGCATTTACTAAGCATCTACTATGTTCCCATGATAAGTTCTTTATTTTGTTTGTTTGTTTTGCTTTTCTTTGGAGGGGAGAAGGCAGGGCAACTGACGTTAAGTGACTTGCCCAAGGTCACATTGCTAGTTTTTTTGTGTGTGTGTTAAGCATCTGAGGCTGGATTTGAACTCAGGTCCTCCTGACTCCAGGGCCAGTTCTCTATTCACTGTGCCACCTAGCTGCCCAGGTAAATTCTTTAGAACTGTTATTTTATGTGATTCTTACAAGAACTCTGGGAGGGAGGTACTATTATTTTTACTATTTTATAATTAAGGAAACTAAGGCAGATAGTGATTGAGTGATTTGTCCAAGGTCACACAGCTCATAAGGGTCTGAGGGTAGATTTGAGCTCATATTTGACTGACTATGGAGCTCTATCAATAGCACTACCTCATTGGTTCTAGGAAAAGCAGTCTTAAGAAATGTAGAACATTATGTACCCTCAAGATACCATGAGGCAACAATAAAAAAAAAAAAAAAACTCTAGATAATTTTGAAAGAGAAATGAGCCTAAGCCACCTGACTCAAAGTCATTGTCCTTTCTCCTGTAAGTCCTGTCTTATAAAGGCTAGCCATAGGATGCCATATTGAATCCCAAGTAGTATCTGGATGGGAAAAGAGTGAACCTTGGATTGGGAGGAGTGATAAGAAGCTTATAATCAGACCCAGAGTTATACTGTCAGACTGTGTGTTCATGTACCTGGTATTTAGATCCCACATCTTGCTCTAGGTAGTGTGTGCACCGCAAAAACAGTGTGCAACAGAAATCCTTACCCAAATAATACTCAGAGGTTTCTCAAGGTAGGAAGCAGAAAAGAATGGTTTATTATGATCTAGAGAAAGGGCCACCCTCCTGACAAATGGTCATGGAGGAGAAGCAATTTACAAAAGGAAATGGTGAAATTATAAAGCCCTAACACGGAATTCTCACCCACTGCCCTCCTGAGCCTTTTCTTCCAATGCCTGGAAGTTAGGTGTACAATCTAAGTGAGGAAATATTCATCAAGTACTGGAACAAGAAAACAGTAGATTACCCAATGTACATTTGAGACAGCACTTCAGCACTTCTGTCCTTATTTGGCATATCCTGTGTTGAGGTGGCACTGGGGAGGGTCTCCATTGCTCTAAGTCCCAGATTCCTGCAAGGTCAGGTCACTTCCAAACTTAGGCTTAATGGATGCTGAAGCCACTGCAGATTTGATTTTTCAGAATGGGGAAACTTTGCTGCAGATTATCCCTTGCAGTAGCAAGTAAAGATATATATGTATGTATACACACATTCACATATGTATTCGTATACCTTCTATTTCCTTCAACTATTTTCATACTGATAAGTTTCATCAGTTACAATGATCATTTTTCCATATAGGAATGCAAATAGTTCAACTTTGATAAGTTCCTTATTATTTCTTTTCCCTGTTTACCTTCTCATGCTTCCCTTGCTTCTTGTGTCTGAATGTCAAGTTTTCTATCCAACTCTGATTTTTTCTTCAAGAATACTTGAAAGTCCTCTATTCCACTGAATGACCTTATTTTCCCCTGAAGCATGATACTCAGTTTTGCTGGGTAGGTGATTCTTGGTTTTATTCCTAGTTCCTTTGACCTGCAAAATATCGTGTTACAAGCCCTTTGATCCCTCAGTGTTGAAGCTGCCAGATCCTGTGTTTGAATATTGTGTTCCCACAATATTCAAATTGTTTCTTCCTGGCTGCTTGTACTATTCTTTCCTTGATCTGGGAATTTTGGAACCTGGCTATAATATTCCTAGGAGTTTTCTTTTTGGGATCTTTTTCAGGAGATGATCAGTGGATTCTTTCCACCTCTATTTTGCCCTCTGGTTCTAAAACATCAAGGCAGTTTTCCTTGAAAATTTCTTGGAGGATAATTTCTAGGTTCTTTCTCTGATCATGGCTTTCAGGTAGCCCAATCATTTTTAAATTGTCCCTCCTGGATCTATTTTCCAGGTCAGTGGTTTTTCCCATGAGATATTTCACATTGCCTTGTATTCTTTCATTTGTTTGGATCTGTTTAAGACCATCTTGATTTCTCATCATGTAATAATTCTTAAGGGGTCTGCTGAACTTATTTTTTTGAGTTGTCTTTTTTCCACAAATACTGAAGCTGGAGCAGGGAAGTGGTTTCTGAATGTGTCAAGGATGAAATACCCCCAGCTCCATCTGACACAATTTGTTGTTTGCCCTCCAATTAGACTCCCTGTATGTCATTGGAAGTCAAGATAGGTGTTATTCTGTACCAGAGTAAGTAAATATTTCTGCAGCTGGCACCCTTGTAGATAAGCAGACCATCATATTTTCAAGGTCAAATAATTCCTAAGAGAGAAGAATGCTGCTTTTGCCATTGTACTTATTATTGACTTCTCTTCCTCTTCAGTAGTTTATTGGTCTTTTCCCCCTCCCTTATGATTTCCCCTTTTCCCAGTAATTTAAATGTCAAGACTTTCTCTATACTGCTGGTCTCCTTAGTATAGGGAGTTCCCACATGCGTGTGTCTTACTCTTATAATAAATATGACTTTGATGCATGTCTTATGGACCTGTGACATTGTTTTTGCTTAATATATTTCAGATGAAGTCTGAGAGGGGTCACTTTTTTATCCTTGGAAACTATACTTCTTTAAATGCAATCTAAAAATTCATTCACTTTTTTGGCTCTTTCATTACAGTGATGACACAAATTGAGCCTACAATTTACTAAAACCCTAAATGGCCTAGATATTTTACAAGAACTTCTAATTACAGCCCCCTGCCCCATTTTATACTTTAAGATTGATATTTCTTCTAATTCTTTCGCTTGACTTGAATTTTAGTTTATAAGCTGTTCTTAGAGTAGCCACAAAAGATAAAATACATCATTTCAGTAATTACATGAAATAGAAGAGCTTATATTTAAATAGTTTCAGTGTATTTAAGATAAAAAGACAAGACTTTGATTCTACAAGAAAGTATTTCTCCTAAATATTACAGATAGAGGTTTTATATACAAAATATACTGGGAACAAATATGTAACACTGAGCTACTCTCCAAAGGAAAAGTGCTTAAATGGGATAAACAAAAATTCTCCAAAAAACCTTTACAAACTCTTTACAATCATGAAAATCATTGCTGGAAACTGATGAAAAAGACAGTGTAAATCAAAAAAGTTCTGGGTTTTCTCCCCACATTCAGCAAATCATCAACAATAACAAGAGAAGGGAATAGTTTTGAAGTGACTGTTGAAAGACAAATGTAGTGATATTTTTGGTACTTGTAGAGCCATGAACTAGTTCAGACTGTGTGGAGATCAATTTGGAATTATGTTAAGAAAGAAAGAAAAATGTCCTACAAAATATACATAATCTTTCATCTAGGTCATTGTTTTTTCTAGCAATTTTTTTCTGACTAAGGAAGTTTGATCCCCTAATGTTCTGGCAACTCCTATAAAACCCTATTTCTTCTATTAGATATTCTCATCAGGGAGTATGCAACAGACTTCATTACTGACTATTAATCCAATGAAAACTAAATATGATTACATTTAGACACTTTAAAAAAAAGAAATCTATAATTTTTATCATGAGTTCAGAATGAAAAATGTGATTTACAAAAATCTACAAAAAAAGAATTTACAGGGTCAGAGGGCCAGGGTCAGAGTTATTCTGAGGAAGAGGCAATGAAATACAATGGATAGATGAATAAGCCTCAGAACAAAGAAGTTCTGGGTTCTGGAAATGGCACTGACACACAATGCATGTGACCATGGGATTGTACAGGAAGTTTTGTAACTGAGACTTCCCTATAACAATGAAATCACAGGTCCAGGACAAATAAAAGTAAAATTTCTTCTATCAGCAGATATATACATGTAACACAATATATATTAGGTAGAAAAAATATCCTTTGCGAGTACTTGTCATGTCCATCTTAAATTGCTTTTTGTGTGTGAATCAAAAAAAAGGTATATACTCAAAGATCTTCTAAAAAACAAATTATTTGTAAAAGAGAAAGAAACAAATCCTTGTGAGCAAATAGCCAATATGATCAGCAAAAGAAAAACACAACTGAACAGAGGATGTGAACCATGAACAAGGACTGTAAATCATAAACAAAAAGAAATAACCGTTTCTTCTAAAACAGAGACTAAGCACAAAAAGGTAAAAGATTAGACTGAAGTAAATGTACGATGACCAGTGGGAACCGTCAAGGAAGACTTAAGAGGAAAACTAAAAGGACTAACGCTAAATGAGATATGGGGGAATAAAATTTATGAATTGAGAAAAAAGTTATAACTATGCATTTGAAGCACAAAACTGCACTGTAGGGGAAAATATCTTGCTATCCTTACAGAAATTGCTGGTGGTCAATTTGGCAAGAATGAATGCTCATCCTCTGAAAAAAGTTAATTGAACCCTTTGGCAAGGACATCATTCAACATTAGATGAGCATGCTTCTGACTGCATCAGGGTCAAATGGATATCTGTCTGTAATAATAATTCACATGTGCAAAATAAAGCACTGTTTAGCTGCCAACCAAAAGGCAGAGGAAAAAATAGGAATCTGTAAGTCAATCTTTCAAAGGAGGGCAAGAAGAGTAATTGAAATATGTAAAGGCACCAGAAAGATAATGTTACATAAAATTATCAAAAGTCAGCAGAAATAATTTACCCAATTTACCTAGCAACAAGCATTGATGATATACTTATTCATCACAAGACTCTAGGGGTACTTTGTTCAAGGCTCAGGGGTAGAAAAAGCTGTGAATAGGAATTGTGAAATTTGTTGGTCAGGGAGAGAAGCAGAGAAGTCAAAGCTTCTTCTAGTATCCCATGGTTGCTGCTGATATGAGGCATACTTTGTGGTAGGGAACTTCAAGTACAGTGAATTCCTTATCAGTTTTTGGAAGCAAAAGAAAACAACGTCCCCTGAATAAAGTATAGTAAGACTCACAAGACAATGGGCTAAGGAAACTACTGTGAGATGGATGTGATAGGGACATTATCATTTTTGGGTAGGAGGGGAGGTCATGCATGTTTGAATGAATGTGATGTTGTAGGGTGCAGCCAGCAAACTGGGAGAGGAAATGAGGAAACAGGGAGGAATAAAATGGGGAGTCATTATTGTGGGGGTAATTATAGTTCTTTTTGTAAGCACAGTGAAGAACACACACATATGTATGTTTATACGTGTATATATATATATAGTGTATATATATATATGATATATATATGATATATATATATATATATATACAATGTGTGTATTTGCATACATATTATAGATGGATATAGCTATGTCTATCTAATCTATCCATCTATCTATCTATCTATCTATCTATCTATCTATCTATAAATGCCATGTTCTCTTCTTTGGAAAACTTGTAGGAGTAGAGACCAAAGGAGATAATGAGATTGGTATCACACAAACTGATCAACTAAAACTATTTTTCCCCCAAATTGCCAATGACCTCTTTAATGACACTTCTGATGTACTATTCTCACTTTTCTTATTTCTTGAATTTTCTGTAGCATTTGCCATGATCACACATTCCTCTTAGAGAGTAGTTCCTTTATGTGTTCTTACAACATTGTTTCAGCTGTGTGACTGTTCATTATTAGTCTTCTTTGTTTGATCTTCATGTATGCTCCACATGGGCATACCCCAAGGCTCTTTCTTGGTCCCTCTTCTTGTATCTCTTAATATCAACTGTTCTTAATTGGTGTCCAGGAGCAATGACAATTTATTTTTCTTGTTCTTATTCTCTTCATCCCCATCCTCCTCATCCTCCTTTTCCGAATCCTCCTTGTCCTCCTTGATCTCATCATTGTCTTCCTCCTTCTATTATTGTTATTTTTACAAAAAAAAGGTTTCAATATAATTAGTTTCCTTAGTAATTCAATATAATTTATTTCACACATTTAAAACATTATTCCAAGAAGGTGTCCACAGACTGTGACAGACTGCCAAAGGAGATAGTAACATCTCCCTTCTAACTCCCAACACAAGTTGAAAAACTGATCTACACTCCATGACTTTAATGATTTTATCTTTGCTCCTAGATCTGTATGTCCATCTGTAGTCTACTGATCTGTAGTTCCACTTTACAAACTGACCTTTAGGCAGTTTAAACTAGCATTTTTTGTCTAGAATGGAAGTCATTATTTCCCTCCCAAACCCATTCCTCTTCCCAAACTGTTTCCAACTTCAGGGTCGTTCTAGTATAACTGGAGCCTTGTAATTGTAGAATCGTTCATCTTCCCTGCCTATTATTTATTTGACACATGGAGGCCTGATGAGTCTTCTTCTAGCCATGTGTGACTAAGGGGCCTGTGCTGTTTTGTGACAAGGAGTCTTCTAAATGACTATAGAGCTGGAAGGACCATCTAAGACTATGCTTATTTTTACAAAAAAAAAAAAAAAAGATTGACATGACCTCCACTAGGTTTTGTACTCCTCTCATCTATACTAACTTTTAAGTGAAGAAGAATTCTGTACTTTTATGTTCTACTTTGGGACTGAGGCAATCTCAATTATCACAGCTCTCTTATCTTCCTTCTTGGCCCAGTTTGGCATTCAGTGCATGGTGTCTATTTCTTTACCATTAATTCTTCCTGATCTTAGGTGTAAGAGTATCCAGACACCTAGTGCCTTCCAAAAGGTTGGAATAGTCATTAGAGATTGTTCTCAGCCTCTAGAATACCTAATAGAGACCATAATATCTGTTAGCAGCGATCACTGTGTTGGGTGAGAAGCCAAACTTGTTTGAGCCAGAGGAATAGTACTGTGACCTGGCAGCAAAGACTTGATATTATATAAAGTGTTAGCCCAGCTAAGCAAGTGAATTAGTCATTCATTGACTGTTCCACCAAGATGCCAACTTGTTGAGTCCTCTGTGGAAGGAGAAAGGGACTTCCAGAGCCAGCGACAAACATTTCTGACATGCATGCCTCAGATTTTATGTTTTAGGATTGAGTTCACTCTCCCCAGTGACTAGTTTGAGGGTGTGTTTTCTAAGTCCAATCCTCACTACACCTTCTTAGTAGATATATTTTTTGTAAATGTTAATTTATGACAATTCTTTAATTCATGACTCATAATACTAGAATCCCAGACTCCTTAAATTTTCAACATCTCTAGGTGTTAAATCCTAATCCTAAGGGAAGGAATATCCAGCTGCCCTCTAACAAACCTATGATTCAAAATGGGGATTGGGAAAATAAACTCGGGGAGGATGCTATACTTTTTCATTAATTCATTAAAAAAAAACATTTATTAAGTACCTGGTGCCAGGCATTGTGCTAAGTACTGGAGATACAAAAAGAGGCAAAACTAACAAAAAACCCTCCCCCCCAATAAAACAATCCCTGCCACCAAGGACCTTACAATCTAATTGGGCATATAACATGCAAATATATACAAAACTAACTTTTCATTGGGATAAATAGGAAATGATTAAAAGAGGGGAAGCACTGGGAATTAAGAGGAGTTAAGGAAGGCTTCCTAAAGAAGATGACATTTTAGTTGGAAATTACATGAAGCTACAAAAATCAATAGTCAAAGTGGAAGAAGGAAAATATTCCAGGGATGGGTGACAGCCAGAGAAAATATCCATAGTTGAGAGATAGATTATCTTGGTCATGGAACAACCAGGAGACTAGTGTCACTGGATGGGCTGGGGAGTAAGGTGTAAGAAGATTGGAAAGACAGGAGTGGGCTAGGTTATAAAAATCTTTGGATGTCAAACAGAGCCTTCTATAATTGCTGCTGGAGGAAAATGCAAACATTCACTTTCATTCCCTCTCCTCCTCCCCTCCTTCATGTAAACATTTAACAAATCTTGTCATTTCTCTCTCTACAACAAGTTGCAATACAACATTTTCCCCATCAAGCTTGGGAATATTCTCCCACAGATACATTATCAATGGAGAGAGTTGGAAAACAAAGGGGTACAAATGATACAATACACATGTAGGGTATGATGAATGAGTGATGAGTGAACACTCATATAAGGTTTACTCATGCCTCTAAAATGGCACAAACATTGATTTTTTTCTTCTGATCCCTTTACTTTGCTCTCACTGTTCCTTACTCTCCTCTCTCTGAGGGTGGTATTTCTACTGGAGGACCTGCTATACCATTCCCTACTGGTTTTATGGTGATTGTTGGACAATGGCTGTAAAGCCAAGCATGAGCAGCTTTCCAGAGGACTGCTACTGTGAACAGCTTAAGGTTCTGATTATACAATATAGTGAACTCTCTATTTATTCAGTAACAAACTAAGACAAAACATTCACAGAAATCAAAGTGCAGCATTCACAATGTTATAACATAACAACTTATCGATAAAATGGCCACATACTTTTCACCAAAGTGGCCACATAGTTTTAAACAAAGTACATTCATTTAGTAAGTCCTTAATTCAATCATCCTTAAGGAGGCAGGGACACAAAACAGAAAGGTCAAAGTTCTCCACTCTTAGGTCACATTCTCTTAATCTCTCAGGCAAAAAGTCTTCTTTCTTCTTAATTGGAGATTAGTTTCCCATCATCCTTAATTCAATCATCCTGAAAAGGTACAGGATACAGAGTACAGAGTTATCTACCCCTAGGCCATAGTAAATCAAGATCTTCTCCATTTGCATTAAATACCCAGGGAGAGGTCTTTTCATCTCGACTGGAGGCTGGCTCTTAGTTTCTGTGGTTCCTCTTTCATGGTCCCAGCTCCTACCTAAATCCATCCAACTTTCACCTGGATTCAAAGACAGGCAGCTCCCAGTTTTTTGTCTGCTCCTTGTGCAGTCCCTGTTCCATATTGAAGCTCATGGTGTCCAGCCCACCTCAAGTACTTCACAGTTTATGTTCCTGGGAAGGCAAAGCTTTACAAAGCCACAATAACATTTTTTCACATTCCTGGCACCATCATCAATTCACTTTCTGCTTATGAAATCAATATAGATCCAACAACAAGGTCGTAGGAATCAACAAAAATCATCAGTATAGTCCCAGGACCTTTGAAAACATCAGTAAGACCCTCCTCCAGGATTTCTGTAAACATACAAGGGCTTCTGAAACAATGGTAAGGTCCCAGGACTTCTGTAACAACAGCAACACCCTCTATCAGCAGATGAATCTGACAAAATAACATCAAAACAGAGAGACAAAGTAGCAGCACCACAGCCATGCTTCCTCCCAGTTCTCTCTTCTCATTTCTCAATTCTTCACAATTCTCTTCTCAGTTCTTCTCAGTTACCAGTTCAGTTTTCTGTTGTCTTCTCTCTCCCCAGCGGTAGCAGCTCAGCCTCCATCCTGCTCGCTCCCAGCAATTTTTGCTTCCAGATGTTCTGATTCCCAGCAGCTCTGGCTGGCTCCTAGAATTTCTCACTGGCTCCCAGAAGCTCTCGGTCCCAGCAGTTCCCAACTTGCACCAGGCTCCCAGCATATCTCTCTCTCTCTCTCTCTCTCTCTCTCTCTCTCTCTCTCTCTCTCTCTCTCTCTCTCTCTCTCTCAGCAATTCTGGCTCTCTGGCTAAGGATTTTCCTTATATAGGGTATTAGCTCCTCCGTGTTCTTCTTCTTCCTGTTATATCTGCCAGTTCCTCTCACTGTGAGATCCACAAGTTTGGGATTTTAATACTTGATACAACCATGAACTTGAAACAAGGTGCTAAATACCTGTTTGCTTTCCAATACAAGGGGCAGGGAAGATCTTCAAAACCCCATTACCATTACATTTCTTCAGGTTAGCATTGCTTTTCAGAACTCATCAGAGATGTATCTTTGCTCGTCTCAGAGTAGTTTCTGCTTATTGCTTATATAACCTGTTTTGGGTAGTCTGCCCTCACCCCTTCATCACCACCTCTCCTGAAGTTATCTCTGAAGGGCCCTGTGCTAGACATTTTATTACTGTCTTCTGAGGTATAGTCCTTCTGACTTCCTAATAAAGGGATACTGGTTATTCTGTAGACTGTTATCATTTCTAGGTAACAGTTTTTCAGACTTCTCAAAAAAATTAAGATTTTCTTTCTTTTCTGCCCCTACATCTAAGCAGAGATAATGATCTTCTGTTATAGATAACCCTCTAACTGAAGAATAAACATTACTAAAATCCTCTCTGATTTAACATGCAAATGAACTGGATCCAGAAAAAAAATTAACTAAGAAAAACCATTACTCTACTCCCAACTAATCTCAATTACTTCTTTGTTATACATATATGTCTGTATTGATACCCCATTACTTAGATGCATTTTTTTTGACCAGTGAAAAATGAAAATCCTCCTTGTATCCCTATAGAAATAAAAAAAAAAAGTACTTAAGGGCGGCTAGGTGGCAGTAGTGAGTAGAGTGCTGGCCCTGGAGTCAGAAGGACCTGAGTTCAGATCCAGCCTCAGACACTTAACTCACATAAACAAAAACCTAGCAGTGTGACCTTGGACAAGTTATATAACCGCAATTGTCCTCCAAAAAGCAAAAAACAAAAACAAAAAAAACAAAAAAAAAAACAAAACTCCGTCCATTTAGTTTGAGGGCACCTTAATGGATTTTATACCAGAATGAATGATGCTTTGGGCTTCCCTCCCCTTTTGAATGAATGAATGAATGAACCTAGAATGAATGAAAAAATAATTGAACTTTTGATTCATTTTAATTTAGCCATAAATGTATATACTGTATGAAAATATACTGTGGCTACCTATAATATATTTATGAGTTGTGTGTTTTCCTATATGAAAAGTGCTTTCTTCCCAAAGATGTGTATATTCAATAAAAGTAGAAGGCAATTTTCAGTTTTAAACTGTCCTTACTGATTCTGATATCACCTTTAAACAACCTCTATTTTTAATCAAACTTTGTTTTAATTGTCTTCCTTATAAGATTAAAAATAATCAAATGGAAATTATCTAAGGGAATTGGGAAAGTTATCCATCTCTACATCTCTATCTCGTTATCTATTTCTCTGAAATGCAAAACAAATAGTACCAAATGTAAGGTGACTTATTCTTAATGCATAAAATTTGCTAGACACCTATTTTTTTTAGTTTTAATTAATTAATTTAATTTAAAAAAACAAGGATTTTTTTTTTTTGAGCAGGGAGGCAAGGCACTTAAAGTTATAAGATTTGCTTAATGTCACACAGCTAGCATCAGCTTGGATTGGAACTCAGGTCCTCCTGACTCCAGGACCCATGCTCTATTCATTCTGCCACCTAGCTTAGACACCCATTTCTAAGAAAGGAATGGTACTAGTTCCTGAAAATTTGCAAATATAAGGGTGACTTTCTTAAGGTAAAATACATACGTATTCCTATCAAATTCATGATAGGCTCATGAGGTAATAGATTTAAAAGTAGAAGGGAACTTAAGTGCTGATTTAGCACGAGCTTTGTATTAGAGAGATTATGAAAATCAGCTTCAGAGCAGTGAAGTGACTTGTCTAAAGTCAAACCCTATCAGAGCTAGAATTTGTACCCAGGTCCTGACTCCAAATCTGTATTATATTTCAAAAAGCTATTTTTGAAAAAGTTAAACTATATTTTCTGGACATTTTAGAAATATTTATAAAGAACCATGACTGCCTGATCTTTCTTCATGGAGGTTGTCTGGTAATGATTTGGGAACTGATCTATATTATTTAATCGAAAAGATAAGATAAAAGTTTTACTTTCAGATCAATAATGTGAAAAATTGAAAATGTGATCAAATTTAATAACTTTAAATGTCATTGAATTATTTTTCCAACTTTCATTATGACTATATAAAATGTAAAGCCCTTACCTCTTGCAAACTATCTTATCTTTACCACAATTTATATTTTTTGAATTTATCTCTGTTTTATCTCACAAGCAAGTTCAGACAAGAAAATAATTGGGATTTCACCCTGTGACCCCATGTGATAGCCTGAGCTATCCAGACTTTTCAAAAGGCAAGGCAACATGCTATCTCTTCTATCTCTACCTGGTGACCAGATTTCTTTGTTATTTAAAACCTTTTTGGGGATGATAAAAGTTACATAGAGTCTATATCTTGAAGATAGATTAAGGTGAATCTTCATTTGTTGATGCATGGGCTACTGATTGGTCCATGTATTCTACCAAATCATGGTGGAAAAAATGACAAGAAAATAAATCATGCTGTCCATTATCACCTCAATATATCTGAATGACTGCTTAGCAAAGTCCATTGCTCATGGATCATACATTCATCTAACACACTCAAGTTGAAATGATTTTATACCCAGTCAAACTGAAAAAGGGAAATTCAACCATTTCCAAGCTGGTTCAAGTTGACACATGGATTTTTTCCACCTTGTAATATTCAGACAATTGATGCAAAAGAGATTCTTTTGAAATGAATCATTTAGAAAATTGGTTCATTTTTTTTACCTTTTTTCTGTGTGATGAAACAATCTACACATGTCTATAGAAAACCTGGAAAATAATTAGTTTAAGCAAAATTTCTTGGCACTGGCCTTCATGAGCTATTACGTGGTGGTAGAAACATTGTGTATCAATCATACTGCAACTGGATATGCTAATGAAGACAGCTAATACAATAGTAAAGGCTTTTGTATTTCTGTGATGTTGTCCATATACATACATACATATATATTGGTGTACAGATAGGCATCTTAATGAAAAATCTAGGTATCCTTCAGTTATTTAAACAGAAGCTTAGTTACATGATTTACTGTCACACCTAATTTTCTTTTCTCTCCTACACTTGCTACCCCATTTGTCTTGTGCATTCATGACTTAAATAGTGAATTGTGAAGGATTATAAGAAATAAGTCACTGAGGAGAGAACATACTCCCAAGTATGACTATTTCTCATATAACACATGATAGGATCCAATAACACTGGGATGTATAACCTAATTAAATCTGACAGTAGAAGCTAAAATTAATGTACAACTTTACTGGCTTTAAAATCTGTCAAGCTTATATATATATATATATATATATATATATATATATATATATATATATATATATATATATATATATATATATATACATATATATATATTCTCATTAATAAATAACACAGATTTATTCTTTTTTTTAATTCCAAATTTTCACCATGTAATCTCTAGAACATATGTCAAGTAGTCCATGTACTATTTATCAAAATAAATCAGAACCTCTATCAAAATAGAGAAAGCAGGGAGGTAAATCAGATTTTGAGGCTGACATTATATACTATTAGCTAGCCTGAAATATATCAATCTTAAACTTTGCCAATTTGCCATCACATTTTTTGTACAAATTCTTTATATGAGCCTTTTATTGTGGAGAAAAATGATATATTACTAAAAGTAAACAATATTTTAGAAGAAAAAGATTTTTTTTGTTTTTTTTTTTAGAAAGAACTGGTTTCTTTCAAAGATATAGGATCTTATTCTACATTCAAAGTTTCATCCAAATAATTCCATTTCTAATCTTAGAATTGGATACCTAATTCTAAATGAAACAAATGGAATTGTTTTATTTAATTATAAATTTTCATGTTAAATCAATTATAAATTTTTCATATGCAGATTTTATTTTTGTAAAGGTAAAATTGGAATTTATCATATCCAGTCCCTGATTTCATTCAGCATCAAGAAATAATATATGTTTCATGAAGTAGATACAGTCTCCGTGTGTTATGTATACCAATGGGATGTTTAAGGTATTAATTCTAGCTTCTAGACTGCTTCCAATATTTTTGATAGCTTTTGAAGTTCTATTCCTTTGCTTTTTTACTTATAAGTGATGATCTAGCTGCCTTCTGATGGCTCAAAGGTTTGATGTGTATTTATTCAATCAAGGTTTTGGCTCATGATGTCCTCAACTAATTTAAAAAAAATACCCCCCTTTGTCCTTGTTTCATTTTAATTGATATCTTTTATGAAATAATTTACTATATACATAATTTAGTTGTGGTATAATTTCATTATATATGATTTATATGATATATATGATTATATATAATGATGTTTGTTTAAGTGTAATATAATGAAATATATTTATAAGACATAATATCTAGTATAACACAATATAATATTTGGTTATGATAAATTTAGTTTGAATACAACATTTGAGTTATATTAACAATATTTATTTATAATGTCCATATAGATTTTGTGGAGAGCTCACACTCACACTGGGAAAGTAAAATCCCCATAGGGCAGGGAGATAGACTACTCCCTAAGGATTCTAGGGCTAATTTGAATGTTTTGAATGTTATGTCTTGAAGCCCACATTCTAGTGTGTTCTACCCTATGTCAATCACCAGTTACAGTTAGTTTCTCCCATATATCATTGATTAACTTTAATACAATTTAATCAGTTAAGGTCAAGTTATTTCTACATAGGGATGTTTAGTGGAAAAATAGGGATCCAAAGTGCATAATGTTGTCCCTCCCCCTCCTCAACTAGGGCATATCTGGTGTGGGGGTAGAGCCAAGATGGCTGTGTAGAAGCAGGAAAACACTGTGAGCTCCCCCCATAACTACCTCAAATATCTATAAAATATGACTCTAAACACATTTTAGAGCTACAGAACCAACAAACTTACAACAAGAAACAAATCTGCCACTGAAGGAATCCCAGCAGACTGGAAGTGCCCATCACAGCTACCTGGGAGGTGAGCCCAGCCCTACATGAGCCCACAGTTTTAGCCCCACAGCAGCCCCAACCAGAGGCAGCAGCAGATTTTGGGATAGTGGATTGCCAGTAGCAGTGGTGTTTTCTAGAAATATCATAAATGCCAAAGAAAATGTAAAAAGGTCAGTGTAGAACTCCGTTGAAACTGAGGGGGACTAGGAGTGCAGTCCAGCCATTACCTTCTGAGTTAGAAGAGAGGCATGGCAGCCATGTAGCTGCCTCCACATGGCTCTTTCAGAGCTCCTCGTCTGCAGATTGTAGGGGGGCAAAGCAAACATTCAGAGGATATTCACTCTTGCTTTAACCTGCCTGTATCTGGATCATGGTCATGGGTGGTGGTCCTGAGGTGTGTGACCAGTGAGCAGAGCATGTGGGGGCTGTAGAGATGGCATCCTCCTAATAGCTCTAGCAGCTGTGAAAACCCCAGTGATTTGAGACAAAGCTCTCCCATCTGGAAGCAGAATTCTACTGTGGCAAAGAGCTCAAAAGTCAAGTAATTGAGTGGCAACATGAGCAAGCAATGGAAGCAAAGCAAACACAGCAATTCAACTTTAGATTCCTTATTTGGGGACCAAAATGATCAAAGCATGGAATGGCAGGAAGACAATGAAGTCAGAACTCCTGCACCAAAAGCTTCCAAGAAAAACAAGCTGTTTACAGGCCATGGAGGAACTCAACAAAGATTTTATAAATCAAGTAAGAGAAGTGGAGGAAAAATTGGGAAGAGAAATGAGAATGATGCAAGAAAATCATGAAAAGAGACTCAACAACCTGACTGAAGAAAACAACACCTTAAAAAATAGACTAATTCAAGTGACAAAAGAGTCCCAAAAAGCCAATGAGGAGAAGAATGCATTAAAAAGCTGAATTTGCCAGATGGAAAAAGAATTTCAAGAGCTCACTGAAGAGAATAATACCTTCAAAATTAGCTTGGAGCAAATGGAAGCTAATGACTTTATGAGAAATCAGTTAAGGCACATCTTTATTCACTACCATGTGGACAGTAGGCTCAAATTTAAAGTGGTTTCTAGATAGCATTTTCCTCACCAGGTTAACTTCTGAATTTGACTTAGTTGCTAAAAGAGTCGCTCCTTGGTTCAGGACACTTATTGTGTCTCAGTGTCAACCCACTTCTTTTCTCCACCCTGCAATTCATTGTTCAGGGAATCTACTCCTCCTTATTCTCAACTATTGGCAAACTCTGATATGCACTCATTCTTGGACTTTTGCTACCTTAATCTTCCAAACTTTTGAAACTCAAAATATCATAGTCATATCCAATATTGTTTTACATAATATCAGGGAGAAAAGCTGCACAGAAGCACAGAACAGAGCAATCATGTATTCATGGTCACTGACAGGCTTAATTGGAGATGGTAGATATTTGTGCTTCCTCTCTCCCACCTTGGAGATTTAAATCAATCATTGCCTCAAACACAACCAGGAAACACTGAAGTTGCATCGTTATAGCCTCTTGGACATTTAACCAGGGTTTACCTTTTCTTTGTGCACAACTAGATCACCTGAGATGGAAACACTGATTCTGGGAGAAGTTCAATGTGTTCCTTTACCATGTGGGTAAGAGTAGACTTTTCTCATTCACTGTGAATATTTGCATAATTGAAACAGGTTGACTCTTTGAAATCTACCAGAATAAGACACTGGCTCTCTTTTTCCATAGGGCATCCAGAAAAGGTAAGGTGCTATTTGTGCACAGAATAGAACTATTGAGGGTAGAAGGGCTACCTGCCCTTCCTCTACCCTTTTACCCTGAGGCCCTGAGGAATGGATTTGGTATTTATAATAACTTTTTTGTAGTGTTAAAGAATTGGAAATAGATGAGATGCCTATCCATTGGGGAATGACTGAACAAGCTATGGGTGTATAGCAGACAGTTTAAAGGATGGAACTCTCTGTCTAATTACACCATTACTGTATTAAAAAAAATATTGAACAAATCCAAAAAAGTGGCCATTTTCAAACACCTCCTCCTTGTCCCTGAGATAAGGCTACATTGCATTAATTGACTGGGAAACTCATATGCCATGGTCCAAGTCAATGGCATCGTCCCTGAGTGTACCAAGACCTCAAAAGGCATCTACTCTATGGCTTTTCCACTTAGAGTAAAGCCTCCCAGAAGATTAGTTGTTTCCAGTTTGGAGAGTTTGCAATTGAGTAAAAGACGGTTTTTATTTTCTATTTGTTTATTTTCACTCACAGATGTGCAGTGTTAGCAGGTTTGGGGTTTGTTTGTTGGCTAGTTTTTTGGAGAGTGTCAGCAGTAGCTTCAAATATCATTAAGCTTCTCATTAATCCGTAGGGGGAAACTTGGTCTGCCTTGATAGTCTCTACCCAATGCATCAAGACTACAGCAAGCAGGGAGCAGGAACAGTACCTCATCTGCCTTCCCTTTTTCTACCTCTCTTCATCTTCATCTGTACACCGTCTTCAGTTCTGGAACAAAATTCTGTTGTACTTTCCCAAAGGAAAAGGCAGCCATTGCCTGGTCTGAGTTTTGTCAAAAATCCTCTGCTTCAGGGATTTGTTTGCAAAAACACATGGGAAAAAAAAATCATTTTTTCTGAGTTAATCACTACCTAATGTGATACAGGGAAAGATGGAGAAATCAGAGAAGCTGGGTTCAAATTCTAGCTCTTCCAGTTGCTGAGTTTGATTCTGGGCAACTCCCTTACCATTAGTAGGCCTCAGTTTCCTCATTTGTAAAATGAGGGAGTTGGACTTGAGGTTTGTTGCCATTCTACATCAATAAGCCTTTCCATAAACTTCCTAAAAAAACAACAATAATAACAGCAACAACAAAACAGTCCAGATTTAGGAGTCAGGGTCAAGTGAGCTGGATTTGAACTCAGGAAGATGAGGTCAGATGGCAGAGAAAAGTTAGATACTTGCCTGAGTTTTCCTTAAACTTCTCCAAAGTGCTTTACTGCCTCAAAACAAATTATTGAGTGGTAGAACTCACAAAGGGACAGGGTGAAACAATTTTCCAGTTCAACAAAATTTAGAAAGTTGGCAAGAAAAGCCTATTGCACTGGGGCAAGAGTGAAAATGGTTCAGTGTAGGCCGCATCCCAGTAAACCAGCAGTAATCCTTGGGGAACACTGAATCCGTGGTGGCAGTGATATTTTCCATACCTTTTAGTCCACAGATGGCAAGAGAGCCAGGAAACTGATTAAAAGGAGATAACATGGGTCTTTTTTGGTGGAACATGGGAAAAATAAAGGTGGAGAGAACACAATTTAAGTGGATATCTGAGAGTTGTTTGGACAGTGCAAAATGGGGGTGAAATGCAGCCTTGACTATTTAGTAGTCCTGTAACCTGCTTCATGATGTGATATTTGCTAATCAGTGTGCTGGCAAGTGGGAACAGTAGTTATAGTAATGGGTTGAATATTGTCATTGTGTAATCAGGGTGTTTTATATCTTTTAATATTACTTTTGTGTATAGGTAAGAAGTACTGCTCCCAAACCTGATTCTTATTATACAGGGCTGCATTTATGCTCCCCATTTGGGAACACCATAGGTACAAACCATAATCTAACTTCAAATAATACATCAACAAATTCTGATCTGGGGAATTAACAAGGTGAAGATTGTGATAAAAGGGAATCTATCCTCACTTTCATTCGAGACTAGGCTTCCCCAAGTTGAATCCAGTCCTAGGTACTTGCATTACTCCAGATCTACTTGTCAGAGAAAAGAGTGGGTGCAATCCCCTAGCAAGTCGGGACTCAATACCAGTTTATTTTTGTTACATTTTTTAAAAAGGAAAAGTCTTTAGATGGAGGATAATTCCAGGGGAAGTAGTTGAATAGTGAGAATGATTTGAAAAAAGAATCTCAATGACACATTAAATGTATACAAAAACATTAGAAAAAAGTACAAAATAAGATACAATCATTCAGGACTACTTTTCTAGTAGCATATAAAATATAACATATATTTTTAAAAATGTACTTTACAAAAGTATGCAATTTCATATGTTTTTTTGTTCTTTGAAAAAATGTCTTTTGATCTTTATAAGTTCATGATAGAAATGTTTTAAGAGTGTTTATATGCTTTAAATATAGCATATAAAGCATGTGTTCTGCTTGAGTAGTCATACTATCCCTATCCCTATAGTAAATGACTTACTTTTATGAACAAATCAAAGGTTTAATAAAGTCCTTTTTATATATCAATTTTCCCCACTTTCCTGTTATATAGTATTTGAACTACTTAATGATTTTATCCAATTATCAAAAATAATTGCTTTAATGAAAAGAAAATTATTTATTAGCTTTCTATGGTCCATTTTCTTTGATGAATTCAACTACTATACCTACAACTATAAATTTGACATATTGGACATTAAGAAAATGAACAAAAGGTGAATATGGAGAGAAGAAGTGAGGAATTGATTCTTTGGGAGAAAAAAGCAAGTAGTGCCAAAACCCTGGGCTTCGATTTATTCCAGAGGCTATATAGTCTGAAGAGGAAGAGAATGAAGCTCATCTTTGCCAGCATGATGGAGCTTTTGGGGTGTACTGATCCTCATGTAGCCAAAAAGATATAAAAATCCTTTACAATGTAGAAACTTAAAGGTCTTAGTGTCTCTGAGATGAGGGTGATACTCTAGCATTATTGTGGTCCAATCTGTCATGCAAAGATGAAACCTCTAGAACAATCAAAGGCTTGTAGAAGGCATGTGGGGCCAACTAGATGATAACTGGGAAGTTGGTGAGTTATTTTTCAAGAGACTTTTCCTGGAGAACTAGATAGAGTCTTAAGTTATTTCTGACCCAAATAATGTCTACTTTCTTTTTGAATCTTATTTAGGGTTTCTAACTGCTGAGAAACTGCTCTCTTTTTAAACTCATCACCATATTATTCACTTACATAGTAGGAGGAGCTATGGTCCAGCACATAAGAGGATAGAGGTATGTGACAAACATTTTAATAAGTATTTTTTGGATAGAACACTAGATTAATGATGGGCAACTGAAATTTGGTTATATGGCACAATGCTTTTCAGTTAAGAATAAGTTGCTTCCTTAGGCGTGAGGAATGAGATATTTTCCCCCTCGTCATTTGGGCCCAGAATCAAAAAGAACTAAGTTCAAATGCAACTTCAGATACCTAACAGCTGTGTGATCCTGAGCAAATAATTAAACTCTGCTTGCTTCAGTTTCCTCAATTATAAAAGAGAAATTATAATGGAACCTGCTTCGTAGGACTTTTGTCAGGATGAAATGATGTAATAGTTGCAAATCACTTAGCACAGTGTCTGGCACAGAGTTGTTGGAGTTCATCCTTCCTTTTCAAAGAAGATTGATGGTATCATTTTGTGATGTCTTGACTTGCATGGGAATTGGATTTGAGTGAGGCAGAGTGGCACAAATTTGTCAGCCTTACTCATTCTTTCAGAATCATCCAAATCCAGTGGCAAGATATATCAGGATTATTGGCCTTGGCCTGGGATTCAGTGGATAACCTTGGCATCTTTGATTTCTGACGAAGGTCGAAGTGCTCCAACAGAACATGCTTCAGCTACCTTCATGCATATTGGAACAACTTGTTCTCGTCTGCCCATTCCAGAGGAGGAGTCTTCACATACTTCGGGTAGACATCCCCCTAGCTCAATGATGGGTTTGAGGCCTTTAAGTTATCCTTCACTTCTCTACTGAGACAGTTTTAACAGGGTGTGGCCACTGCACATGATGTAGCTTCTTGGAGCCAGACATGAGAATTGGATGACCAGTGGGACACAGCCCTGGAAAGGGCTCAGTGAACCCTCATTCCAGAGATGCTAGTCCTCCCTTATTACCATGTATATATTAGATACTTAGTAAACATGTTTTCCCCCATTTGATTCCCTTCCTTTTGGCACTGGTTTATAATAGGAACCCCTGGTACTACCACTCATTATATCTTATCAAGTATGACCTTGGAAAACCCACAACAGGGGTATATGTTATATATCAGTGAAAATAACTTTAAGCTGGAAGTGACCTAAGTCATCATCTAGTGTAATCTTTTATTTTTCAGGTGAGGAAACTGGGGGGGGGGTTACCATATGGTGCTAAAAAATAATACTTTTGGACTATGCCAGTTAAATATTACAAGCCTGCATCATTATTCTATTAGATTCAGGACAAATGAACATCAAGGACAGCATTTCCTAATACACTTGAGTATAGTTCTAGAGTCAGAATGGGGACCAAGGGGAAAGAGAAGCATGCATTTTAAGTTGTTGTTAAGTCACTCTTAGAAATTCAAGATTATTTTGTTGTGTGAGCATGATCTATCAATTTTAGAATAATGAAGTGAAGCAAAGGTCGAATTTTTAAGAGATAGTAAGCAAGAAGTGATGACTATACAATAATCCTATTATCTTTCCACCACTTTAATTTCATTTTATTGAGTTTAACAATGTGAGGGTGAAAGGGTAACTGCATTCTTTTCTCTAACACCCATGTTTCTTCAGTCCCCAGAGCACAACATTACATTCAAGAACTGCTGTAATTGCATTAGTAACGAAAGTGTATTGTCCAAGTAATCATCACCTTCTTTTATACTTTGCAGACATAAGCTAAAATAGGTGGAAGGTAGTTTAGTAACTCTTTCTTGCTTAGTAGGGCTTTTCTGGCTTACACATTAAAAATAAAATAGCCTGAAAAGTACTATTTTATATAGCATTGTGTGGTATGAAGTTGGAGATTATTAATAAACTCAATTAAGTGATTATTACTGATTATTGTGTCAGAGAAGAACTCACAACTTAGACTGAACCTCTAAAGACTGACCTATTTTCCTCAAATACCTCTTTTTTTTTCACAAGGAATTAGGTGATAAGGCAGACTTCTCAATGCAAATTCATCTTAGTTAGAAAAGTAAAACAAAGCATTAAAACAAAAATAAGAGAAAGAAAACATTATCAGCATCATCTTCTTTTAAGGAAGAACAGATTGTAAATTTCATGAAGGACTCTTTTGTTGTTATCATTGTCTATTTAGAGAGCATACCAACGTGTCTTGCACACAGTAGTCACTTAATGAATGCTTGTTGTATTGCATTTCACTTGAAATTTGTATTTAAAATAATTATTTTTAGAGATTTTAATATTTAATATTTAGAGTGGATTATACTAATTAAAGGAATGCAAAGTAAAACAATTCCAAGGCACCACCTCCCAACTATCAGATTGTCTAATATGAGAGAAAAGGAAAATGGCAAATGTTGAAGGGGATGTGGAAAAATTGAGATACCAATGGAATTCTGAACTGATCCAACCATTCAGGAGAGCCATTTGGAACTATGCCCAAAGGGCTATAAAACCGTGCATACTCTTTGACCCGGAAATACTGCTAGTAGTTCTATATAAAAATATAATTAAACAAAGGAAAATGACATATATATACACAAAACCATTGATAAGAATCCTTTTTGTGGTGGCAAAGAATAAGAAATTGAGGAGATGGTCATCAATTGGGAATGACTGAATAGGTTGTTTTATATGTTGCATATGATTGTGATGAAATACTAATATGCTTTTAAGAAATAATGAGCATGATGGTTTCAGGAAAAGCTGGAAAAGGTATAGCTGGGTAGCCCAGTGGATAGAGCACTGGTTCTGGAGTCAGGAAGACCTGAATTCAAATGTGGCCTCAGATACTTACTAGTTGTTTGACCTTGGGCAAATCACTTAAACTACATTGCCAATGAAAAGGAAGGAAGGAAGGAAGTAAAGAAGGAAGGAAGGAAGGAGGGAAGGAAGGAAGGAAGGAAGGAAGGAAGGAAGGAAGGAAGGAAGGAAGGAAGGAAGGAGGGAAGGAAGGAAGGAAGGAAAAAGAAAACCTGGAAAAAACCCACATGAAATGATACAAAATGAAATAAGGAGAATATTGTACAGCAATATTGTATGATGATCAACTGTGAATGATTTAGCTATTCTTAGGCATATAACACTATAAAACAATCAAAATGAACTCATGATGAAAAATGCTAGCTACCTCCAGAGAAAGAATTGGAATCTGAATGTAGATAGAAACTTTTTAATTTTTTTTTTGCTTTTCTTCTGTGTTTTTTTTCTTTTATGTTTTTGTTTTCTTTTATGACATGACTAATACAGAAATGTATTTTTGCAGTTGCTTACCTTCTCAATGAGAAGAGAAAAGAAAGAGGGAGAAAAAATTTGGAAATTAAAATTAAAAATAATGTTTAAATGCCTTACGTGTAACTGGGGAAAATAAAATATTTTAAAAATATTTAGAGTGCATTTAAGTCAAAGTATAATAAAAAGTTAAATTGGATTTTTTTGTAAACACATCCTTGCCCCTTTGGTGCTCAGACATCCTTCCAGATAAGGAAGCTAAGGAGACTGCTTCCATGTATGTATAATGTTGGGGGGGGGGGGGGCAGGGTCTCCTACATCATTACAGAGCATGCACAATATCCTCTGATTGTTCCCTTTGGCCATGTTGACTGAGGTGTTCATACTGTGGTGACAAAAAGTCTCTCAAATGACTGCTAAGCAGGAACTCCAAGAATATATTACAGACATAATCCTTAACGTTCAGGTCTCTTTTTCTTAGTGACTTTTGTTTAAGAAACACTACTGTAGGGAGGAGCCAAGCTGGCAAAAAGGAAGCAGTAACCTCACTGAGCTCCTTGGTCACTTAGTCTCAAAGGGTGAATCTGAGTGGATTCTGGAGTGACATAGCCCACTGGAAGACAGAGGGTGGCACAGTCCAGCCCAGGATGTTGCCCAGTGTGTTTGTACAGGACGAGCGCAGAGCGTGTGGGGTCTGCACAGCTCAGACAAAAGAGCAGACAAGCAGACTACACCAGAGAGAAATAACCCCAGCCGGCAGACTTACCAAGGACGAGCCTCAGTCATCTCACCTTCTTCTCACAAGGGGATGGGACCGGTCATTGGAGTCAGGTAGGATAGTAGGGCCCCCAGTGGAGAGAGCGGCTTCCCCCGGGTGCATTCAGCCCCCAGCCTGGAAGTTTAGAGACTGCCTGCCTGTATAATACAGGGGCTGGAATGGCAAAGTAAATTCTAGCTGCTCTGATCCTCCCATTCCTCCTTCATGAAGCAGAAAACCCAAAGATAAGTCTCCCACTGAGATTGAAATCCCAAGTTACTGGAAATAGCCTCAGGCTTGAGAGTCTCCAAAAAGGGGTGTAACTGAGACAGCCAGGAGTCTGAAGAGAAGAGAGGGAGGGGTCCCAACTAGCCCCACGTCATCACACCAACAAAAGCCTGCTTATAGCCCAGGGGTATAGAGGCAGAAATCTGAAGTGGTCAGACTCACCCCCACCTACTCAACTACATTCCTCACTGATCTCCCTGACTTAGCCATAAACTAGCCACCCAGAGATATTCAAAGTCAAGGATCAGGCCCTAAACTCATAGGCTGAGAAACTAAGAAACAGGAAATCACAATGGGAAGGAAGGAGGCTGAAAAGGAGAAGGGGAAGGCAACAAAGTCTATTCGAGCCTACTATGCAGGGGAAGAACATCCACATACACAGGACAATATAGATTCTCTGGCCAAACCTGAGACCACAGAAGAAAAAATGAACTGGTCTCAAGCCCAAATAGCATTACTGGAGGAGCTTAAGAAAAATTTTAAAGACCAAATCAGGGAAGCAGTGACCAATTTTGAAAAAAGTCTCAAAAGTAAAATTAATGAATTAACTGGTGAAAATACCTCCCTAAAAAAGGACCTTCAAAATTAACTGAAGACCATAATTCGCTAAAAATTAGATGCTATCAATGTGAAACTCAGAACTCTTTGATGCAGTAAGAGTCAAACAAACAAAACAAGACGATCAAAAAATTGGAAGAAAATATGAAATATCTAGGGGGGGCAGAGCCAAGATGGCAGAGTAGAAACAGCTTGGCCAAGCCACTCTGCCCCCAGATTCCACCAAAAATATGTAAAAGGGGACTCTGAACAACTTCTGGAGCCCCAGTTCCCACAGAGCTACACAGAGAAGCTAACCTCCCTCTGAGGACATCCCAGCAGCCCTGCAGGAAGGACCAGTGCAGCAGTCTGGGACCTGGCAGCACACAGCGCCCAGAGCACAGGAGCCAAGCCGAGCCCAGGTCCTCCAGAGCCGAGGTTTTAGCCCCAGGGCGGCAAGGCCAGCAGCCGGCTGGAGGAACCCCAGAACACCAGGAGCTGTGGCGACTCCAGAATTATCAACATAGACATGCCTAGGACAAAGTAAGAGGTTAGTGTCCTATGGATTTTGGGACCGGTATTTAGGGAATTCGTCGGCTCCCTCACCTGGGGGCTAGAAGCCACTGAGGAGACACGCCATTTTGTTGTTTTCAGAGGCAGCTCCAGCTCCCGGCCTGCAAATTGTAGGAATATCCAGCGATCAGACTTGGGGGGTAATCGCTCTTGCTTTAACCTCCCTGGATCTGGATTGTGATCTAGGGTGGAAGTCGTGGGTGGGTTTACAGCTTGCCAGAAACTGTAGTTGCCCCCCACATGTTCGGGATGAAAATTCCTCTATCTGGACTTAAAGAAATAGTGTGGCAACAAGCCCAAAAGTCAAGCAATTAAGTGGCAACTTGCCAAGGCAAAGGAAACAGAAAAATGCAACCCTAGACTCCCATTTGGGGGGCATAGAGCGGAAAAAGAACTGTGAGTTCAGAAGTCCTGCTCCAAAAGCCCCAGGGGAAAACATGAACAGGTTGCAGGCCATAGAGGACCTTAAGAAGGACTTGAAAAATCAAATAAGAGAAGTGGAGGAAAAATTGGAAAGAGAAATGAGATGGATGCAGGAAAAGTATGAAATGAGGGTCAACAGCCTGACTGAGGAAAACAACACCTTAAAAAATAGACTAACTCAAATGGCAAAGGAGGCCCAAAAGGGCAATGAGGAGAAGAGTGCCTTAAAAAGTCGAATTTGCCAGATGGAAAAAGAATCTCAAAAGTTCACTGAGGAGATTCATTCCTTCAGAGTTAGACTGGAGCAAATGGAAGCTAATGACTTTATGAGAAATCAAGATGCTGTTAAGCAGATCCAAACAAATGAAAGATTAGAAGGCAATGTGAAATATCTCATGGGAAAAACCACTGACCTGGAAAATAGATCCAGGAGAGACAATTTAAAAATTATTGGATTACCTGAAAGCCATAAATCAAAGAAAGAACCTAGAAATCACCCTTCAAGAAATTCTCAAGGAAAACTGCCCTGATGTTTTAGATCCAGAGGGCAAAATAGAGGTTGAAAGAATCCTCAGATCACCTCTTGAAAAAGATCCCAAAAAGAAAACTCCCAGCAATATCGTAGCCAGGTTCCAGAATCCCCAGATCAAGGAGAAAATACTGCAAGGAGCCAGGAAGAAATAATTTCAATATTGTGGAAACACAATCAGAATAGCCCAGGACCTGGAAGCTTCTACACTGAGGGATAGAAGGCCATGGAATATAATATTCCAGAGGGCAAAAGAACTGGGAATGAACCCACGGGTCACCTACCCAGCAAAATTGAGTATTTTGTTTCAGGGGAAAATATGGTCATTCAGTGGAATAGAGGACTTTCAAGCATTCTTGAGGAAAAAAACCAGAATTGAATAGAAAATTTCACATCCAGACACAAGAAGGTAATCCGGGAAAAGAAATCAAAAGGAACTTATCAAAGTTGAACTATTTACATTCCTATATGGAAAAGCAATAACAGTGACTGATGATATCTTTCTCACTATGAAAATAATGGAAGACGGGTGTGTGGTTATATGAATATATATGGGAATGTGTGTGTATATGGTTACAGTTGTATATGGATAGAGGTCATAGGTTGAATTTGTTGGGAAGGGAGAATACTCAAGGGATGAAATTATGAGGTGAGAGAGGAAAGTGGCAAGAGGAGATGGGGAGAGACAGGGTAGGGTTAACTATCCCATGTAGAAGAAAAAAGGGGAAGTGGTTGCAAAGGAGGGGGAGAATAAGGAAGGCTAAAAAGGCAAAACCACATTCACATTGAATTTGGTTCAGGGAGAAAATGACATACATATTAAATGGGATATCTCAACCTGCAGGAGGATAGGGGGAAGGGGGATGAGAGGAGGGATGTTGTATGGGAGGGCATCCTTGGGTGAGGGGAGGTTGGAAATACCCACTATAGAAGAGAGACAGGATCATGTAGGGAATGGACTAAGTGGGAGGTGGGATGAGTGGGAGGGAATTATAAGCAGCCTTGTACAATATATCTACTATGATAATGTTTTGCATAGCTAGACATGTACAACATATACTGAATTACTTATCTCCCAAGAGGGAATGGGTGACAAGGGAGGAAGGAAATGGATCTGAAATTCGAGGTCGTAACATTAAATGTTTCAAATATATATAAATACTATTATTAATACTCTTTTGCTTGTAATAGGGAGATAAGATGTGCAGGCATTGGGACACAAAGACTCACCTTCCTCTAATGGAAAAGTCGATGGGGGTATGGGAGAAGGTATGGGAGAGAGCAGATTGGAGGAAGAGATATCTTGTGGGACTACTATTCTGAGAGGTTGGGTAGGGGAGTAATGCGGGGGAAAAGATTGTAACTCAAAATTTGGCGGAAATGACTGATATAAAACAGAAGTTAATAAAGCAATAAAAAAAGAAAAAAAGAAAGAAAGAAAAAAGAAAATATAAAATATCTCACTGGAAAAGTAACTCACCTAGAGAACAGATGCAGGAGAGACAATTTAGAATTATTGGTCTACCAGAAAGCCATGATGAAAAAAGCAGCCTAGACAACATCCTCCAAGAGATTGTCAAAGAAAACTGTCCTGACGTCCTGGATTCAGAAGATAAAATAGCTATAGATAGAATTCACCAGACTCCTCCTAAAAGAGATCCCAAATTGAAAACTCCAAGAAATATAGTAGCCAAATTCCAGAATTACAAGATTAAAGAAAAAAATCTACAAGCCTCCAAAAACAAACAATTCAAATATCGAGGAACTACAGTTAGGATCATACAAGACCTAGCAGCCTCTTCATTAAAACAGTGGAAGGACTGGAATTTGATATTTCTTAGGCAAGAGAGCTAGGACTACAACGGAGGAGTAACTACCGGGCAAAACTGAGCATAATGTTTCAGGCAAGGAGATGGTCGTTTAATGAAATAAGAGACATCCAGTCTTTCCTGATGAAAAAGCCAGAGCTCAATGGAAAATTTGATCTCCAATTACAAGACTCAAGAAAGACATAAAAAGGTAAACAAGGGAAACACAGGCTCACACATGCATATGTGCACACACCCACACCCACACACACATGCTCATTACTTGCGACACAACAAGAGCAAAATGTTCACATCCCTATATGTGGAGCTGATAACTGTCAATATTTGAAATCTTTATGATTATCATGACCTTCAAAAGGGTTATACTTAAACAGAGGGTGTGGGTATGAATGCACTAACCTGAAGCCTAAAAAAAAAAAAACTATTAAGGGGATCAAAGGGACTGTAATGGGAAAAAGGAAAGGATGAGATAGGAAAAGGTAAAATATGCCATCTGAAGAGGCATCAAAACACACTATAGAAGAGGGGAAAGAAAGAGGGAGAGGAACATCATTTAAAACCTATTCTCACTCGTTCTGGTTCAAAGAGGGATCAACTTAATCAGTGAAGTTTAAGAGTCTAATGTGAATAGACACATAAATTCATTAAATAGAGTAAAAGGAGGGAGGGAGAGGAACACTGTTTGAAATTTACTCTCATTGGTTTGGAATCAAACGGGGAGCAACTTACTCTGATAAGTATAAAAATTTACTGTGTCCTATAGATAATGGAAGGGTAAGGGGGGGGTGAAAAGGAGGAGATTAAAAGGGGGAATCAGAAGGGAGTGGAGAGGGTAGGTTAAGAATGGGGGTCACTGGATGGGAACACTGAGGGAGGGGGCAGGCAAAAGGGAAAACTTCAAGGAGGGGAATGGAGAAGAAAAAAAACAAAAACATAAAAAGGGGAGGGAAGAGGATAGTAGGGAAGAGACATATAGTCATCATCACTGTGAATGTGAATGGGATGAAATCTCCCATAAAACAGAAGTGGATAGCAGAATGGATTAAAAACCACAATCCTACAATATGCTGTCTACAAGAAACACATTTGAAACAAAAGGATACCCACAGGGTAAAGGTAAAAGGTAGGAGTAAAATTTATTATGCCTCAGCTAAAGTAAAAAAAAAGCAGGGGTAGCAATACTTATCTGAGATAAAGCAAAAGCAAAAATAGATCTAATTAAAAGAGATGAGGAAGGAAACTATATCCTACTAAAAGGCACCATTTAGAATGAAGCAATATCACTACTTAATAAATATGCACCATGTGATATAGCAGCCAAATTCCTAGAGGAATTTAGAGGAAGTTAAAGGAATTAGAGGAAGAAATAGATAGCAAAACTATACTAGTGGGGGACCTTAATCTCCCCATCTCTGAACTCGATAAATCTGACCTCAAAATTAACAAGAAAGAAGTTAAGGAGGTGAATAGAATCTTAGATAGACTAGATATGATGGATCTCTGGAGAAAACTGAATGGGAATAAAAAGGAATTTACCTTCTTTTCAGCAGTGCATGGTATATACTCAAAAATAGACCATGTACTAGGGCATAAAAACCTTACAATCCAGTGCAGAAAGGCAGAAATCTTAAGTGCATCATTCTCAGATCATGATGCAATAAAAATTATATGCAATAAAGGGCCATGGAAAGAGAGACTAAAAATTAATTGGAAATTAAAGAATTTAATCCTAAAAAATTGGTGGGTCAAACAAGAAATTGTGGAAACAATCAATAATTTCATTCAAGAGAATGATAATAATGAGACAACATAGCACAATTTGTGGGATGCATTAAAGGCAGTTCTCAGGGGAAGTTTTATATCCCTGAGTGCATACTTAAGTAAAGCAGAGAGAAGGGAGGTCAATGAATTGGATATGCAATTGAAAAAGCTAGAAAAAGAACAAATTGAAAACCCCCAATTTAGTACTAAATTAGAAATATTGAAAAATAAAGGAGAGATTAATAAAATTGAAAAAAACTATTGAATTAATAAATAAAACTAAGAGCTGGTTTTATGAAAAAATCAAAAAACTGATAGACCCTTAGTCAATATGATAAAAAAAAAGAATGAAGGAAACCAAATTATGAGTTTCAAAAATAACAAGGGTGAATCTGCCTCCAATGAAGAAGAAATCAAAAAATAATGAGGAATTATTTTTCCCAATTGTATACACATAAATATGACAATCTTAGTGAAATGGATGAATATTTACAAAATCACAAGTTGCCCAGATTAACTGAAGAGGAATTGAATTACCTAAATAACCCCATCTCAGAAAAAGAAATCAAACAAGCCATCAATGAACTCCCTAGGAAAAAATCTCCAGGGCCAGATGTGTTTACTAGTGAATTCTATCAAACATTTAAAGAACAATTGATTCCAATACTCTACAAACTATTTGGGAAAATTAGTGAAGAAGGAGTCCTACCAAACTCTTTCTATGACACAAATATGGTACTGATTCCTAAATTAGGAAGAGATAAAACAGAGAAAGAAAATTATAGACCAATTTCCCTCATGAATTTAGACACAAAAATTCTAAATAAAATATTAGCCAAAAGACTCCAACAACTTATCACAAAAATAATACACTCTGATCAGGTAGGAGTCATTCCAGGAATGCAAGGATAGTTTAATATTAGGAAAACCATCAGTATAATTGAGCATATCAACAATAAAACTAGCAGAAACCACATGATCATCTCAGTAGATGCAGAAAAGGCTTTTGACAAAGTACAACATCCATTCCTATTAAAAACACTAGGAAGTATAGGAATAAATGGAGCCTTCCTCAAAATAGTTGATAGCATCTATTTAAAACCATCAGCAAGTATTATATGCAATGGGGATAAACTAGAGGCCTTTCCAATAAGATCAGGAGTGAAACAAGGGTGTCCACTATCACCCCTCTTATTCAATCTGGTAATAGAAACACTAGCAGTAGCAATTAGAGAAGAAAAAGAAATCAAAGGAATCAAATTAGGCAAAGAAGTGACCAAGCTATCACTCTTTGCAGATGATATGATGATATACTTAGAGAATCAAGTAAAAAACTACTTGAGACAATAAATAAATTTGGCAAAGTTGCAGGATATAAAATAAAGCCACATAAATCCTCAGCATTCCTGTACATCTCT
Source organism: Gymnobelideus leadbeateri (assembly GCA_011680675.1). NCBI lineage: Eukaryota > Metazoa > Chordata > Mammalia > Diprotodontia > Petauridae > Gymnobelideus > Gymnobelideus leadbeateri. The sequence goes on along the minus strand of WOXC01003002.1, from coordinate 824,313 downwards.
AATGAAACTCAACAGCAAGAGATAGAAAGAGAAATCCCATTTAAAGTCACTGTAGACATTATAAAATATTTGGGAATCTACTTGCCAAAACAAACACAGAATCTATATGATCACAACTACAAAACACTTCTCACACAAATAAAATCAGATCTAAATAGCTGGAAAAATATCAATTGCTCATGGCTGGGTCGAGCTAATATAATAAAAATGACAATTTTACCCAAACTAAACTATATATTTAGTGCCATACCAATCAATTTACCAAAAAACTACTTTCTAGAGTTAGACAAAATAATAACAAAATTTATTTGGAAAAACAAACGGTCTAGAATATCAAGGGAATTAATGAAAAGAAATGCTAAGGAAGGTGGACTAGCTATGCCAGATCTTAATCTGTGTTATACAGCAGCAGTCATCAAAACTGCTTGGTACTGGCAGAGGTGTAGAGTAGTGGATCAATGGAATAGATTAGGCACAGGAGACCCAGCAGTTAATGAATATAGTAATCTATTGTTCGATAAACCCAAAGACCACAGTTTTTGGGATAAGAATGCACTATTTGACAAAAACTGCTGGGAAAACTGGAATACAGTATGGCAGAAACTGGGCATAGATCATTATCTAACACCATATACCAAAATCAAGTCTAAATGGGTGCATGATCTTGGTGTAAAGGATGATACTGTAAGCAATTTGGGAAAGCAAGGAATAGTTTACCTGACAGATCTGTGGAGAGGGGAAGATTTTAGGACCAAACAAGAATTAGAGAGCATTATAAAATGCAAAATGGATCATTTTGATTACATTAAATTGAAAAGCTTCTGCACAAACAAAGCCAATGTAACCAAGATCAAGAGTGAGGTGGGAAATTGGGAAAGAATTTTTACAACTTGTGTCTCTGATAAAGGACTCATTTCTAAAATTCATAGAGAATTGAGCCAAATCTATATGAATACAAGTCATTCCCCAATTGATAAATGGTCAAAGGATATGAACAGGCAGTTTTCAGAGAAAGAAATTAAAGATATCTATAAGCATATGAAGAAATGCTCTAAATCACTATTGATTAGAGAAATGCAAATCAAAACAACTCTGAGATACCACATCTCTCCAGTCAGATTGGCTAAGATGACAAAACAAGAAAGCAACAAATGCTGGAGAGGATGTGGACAAATTGGAACACTAATACATTGCTGGTGGAGTTGTGAACTTATCCAACCATTCTGGAGAGCAATCTGGAATTATGCCCAAAGGATTGCGAACTTATCCAACCATTCTGGAGAGCAATCTGGAATTATGCCCAAAGGATTATAAATCATTTCATACCCTTTCACCCAACAATACCACTTCTAGGGTTATATTCCAAAGAGATCATAGAAGTGGGAGGAAGACCCATATGTACAAAAATATTTATAGCAGCCCTTTTTGTGGTTGCAAAGAATAGGAAACTAAAGGGGTGCCCATCAACTGGGGAATGGCTAAACAAGTTGTGGTATATGAATGTAATGGAATATTATTGTGCTATAAGAAATGAGGAGGTGACAGATTTCACAATTACCTGGAGAGACTTATACAAACTGATGCTAAGCGAAAAGAGTAGAAGCAGAAGAAATTTGTATACAATCACAGACATACCATATCTATGATGACCAGTTATGACAGACTGGCCTCTTTTCAGCAATGCAATGATATAAGTTAATCCCGAAATTCTAAAGAAAATGAGAAATGTGCCATCCAGAGATATAACTAGAAAGAACTGAGCCTGAATCCTGATGGAAGCAAACTAAATGATCTTTTTTCTTTTCATTGTTTGGTTTTATTTCTTCTCTACCATCTTTCATCCCACCTAGTACAATACGCCTTTGTAATTGGAATAATGTCTAATATGAATGTATTTGCAGATCTTATACTGGACTATATGCTTTCGTGGGGGATGGGGGGAGAGAAGTAAAGGAAATTTGAAATCAAGGAATTCTGGAATTGATTCTTGTTAACTGAAACTAAACTGATAAATTAATTAAAAAAAAGAAACACTACTGTAGTCTGTTTTAATCCCCCTTTTTGTTCCTCTTTCGGTTAGGTTTATTAAGGTTTGAAAAGGGTTTGTTGAAGTTCTTAAAAATTAATTTTTAATTCAATTAGCTTCTCCTTTAAGGATTTAAATGCTATGGCTTTCCACATATTATAAGCTTAAAAGAAAGGGTCATGATCCTCTACATGTAGCAGGTTTAAACAAGTTAGTGGTCTGATAAACTTCTCATTTTTAGATAACTCAACATCATCCTACTAATTGAAGCACCACTGTGTTTACTTTTATTCTCCCAAGCTCTATAATGATCTAATATTATTTTTTATTTATTCATTTCTCTCCAATAAACTTGTAATTTTTATCTCATTAATTGATCTATTACAATTTGTTAAATATTGATTTTGATGAAATATGGAAACTTTTCCCCATAGTAATTATCTTATTCATTTGTAACCAAGTATTAAAATGTTCATGTATAATATTTAGCAAGAGGAATCAATAATAAATGTAAATATACTTATAACTATATATACTGTTCTATCCATGGCTTGCCTAACAGACAAACTCTCAATATATCTGTAGTTGACTTCTTTTCACTTGTCTGTAAACTCACTCTCAAATCATTCACCTAATGTCAAGTAATGATTAAAGTGTCTTAAATATATTCTTAATATTTTTCTTCAAGATTAAATATATATTTTGGAATCACTTGGGTAGAGTTGGTTCTTAAAGTCAGAAAAGGGAGTATATTTGGTATAAAAAATGAAGAAGACTAAAGATAGATACTTATCAAGCTTTATGACTCAACAAGAAGAGATGAATCTAGCAAAAGAGAAAGTAAAGGAGGAGGAAGAAGAGAAATAAAAGGAGAATCAGAAAGGAGAGTATAGTGTCTCTCAAGCTAATGGAAGAGAAAATATCCAAGATAAAGGAGTGATCAACATTATCAAATGGCAAACAGGACTGAAAAAAAAAGTCCATTCAATTTTAAAATTTTGACTGAATATGTAACCTATATCAAATTGCTAATCTTCTCAATGAGAACAGAAGAGATTGAGGAAGATAATTTGGAATTCTAAATTAAAATTTAAAAATGTTAAAATGTCTTACATGTAAACGGGGAAAATAAAATATTTAGAGTGTATTTAAGCCAAAGTACAATCAGTTAAGAGAACTGTCAAAGGAATAGTAGGGTCAGAGGATATATTACAATGGGTAAAGGGACCTCCAGAGGCAGTTCAAGGGAACAAAGGCAAAACTAACTGTACTTTATCTCTAGTTAAATTGGACAACTTTAACATTTGGTAAATTGTGCCTAGCAGGGTACCCAAATTCAGGACATGAAACCGTCAAATCCAGAGCAGTTGGATTAATCACTGATTTTTCTTTTTTATTGGCAGACAGTAATACTCATAGCAACTTGTTTTGTACTGCAGGCACATTCTACCATTCCCATTGTATTCTGAGGAATTTCTAAAATTGCTGCACTCTGGAATTTCTTGGGTTTATTTCTCATCATAGGGTATGGACATAATAATCACTGCCTGAATTATTTGTGCCCTTATGTCCTTGTAGGGGCCAGTTAACATAAGGTCATCAATTTAGTGTTGGGGCATAGTTATAGAGGAAGGGCAGCTTTATCTAGGTCTCTACAAATAATGCTCACTGCAGTTGCTTTCAAGTCCATTATGAATGTAATAATCTCTTTAACCTCTTCCAGTAGATGATATTGTTTCATATTAATTGGTGAGATATTATATAGGTTGCCTATAAACTGCTCTGACTAGTAGTAGGTAAGACTCCAGTCCTGTAAACCTAATTGGCTCCCTCACCCCATCCCCACCAAGCTGCATTCCCTTCTTTCATTGTGTTCCAGTTTGTCCATATTCTTCATAAATTATGGTACCTAAATAGAGATAAAGCTAATAATCTATTAGGTTTTAGATTTCATTTGTCTAAGGAAGTCCTAGGTAAGGAAACCTCTTCTTTCAAGGAGATAAGTAATTTATCTGCAAATTATAGTCTTAGAGAAATGCACTGAAAGTTTAGATAACTGATCCAAGATCAATACAGTAGATATTTTCAGAGGCAGGAGTTGAACCCAGGTCTTCCTGACTTTGAAGCCTGCTTTCTAGCTACTACTTCATCCTAGATTCCTGCTACTTAGAACTTTAAAGAAAAATCACAATATTCGGTAGGACCAGAGCAGAGTACAGTTGGATGCCATCATTCTGGAATGGTCACTTATATAGGTGCAGCCTAAAATTGCATTGGGTCTTTTGGGTTGCTTTGCCATATTGTTGACCCATTGAGCTTGGAATTCCCAAAAGCCCTCAGGTCTTCTTAACTACAATTATTATAAGCCAATCTCCTTTTCAATGCCTTGCTGAAATTCAGGTATCCTATGATTATGGGCAGCATGATTAGAAAGACAGCTGGATAGAATTATGGTCATGGCATCAGGAAGACCTGAGTGCAAATCCATCCTAACCTATCTACTAGCTGTGTGAGCTGGACAAGTTATTTACCCTCTGTATACCTTAGTTTTTTCATATGTTAAATAGGGGTAATAATATCATCTACCTCTCAGGACTGTTGTGAGGACAAAATGAAATAATATTTAACTTGTTTTGCAAATCTTTAGTTATGATATTTATGTTAATAACTAATATTTTTTCTATTATTTTCTTCTGATCTACCAGTTTAGTAACCATGTCAAAAAAGGAATATACCATCTGATATGATTTGATTTTTGAACACGTATTGAGATTATAGACTACTTTTTGAAGTAATTACAAGAGAGATTAAATAAATATGATAGAGATATTTAGCAGAATCTCTCCCATTCTGTACTTACACAATTTATTTTTGAAATCCAGCTGTGGAACTTTATCATTATTCTTAACAAAATTAATCTATTATATTTTTTTTTTTTTTTGCTTTTTGGAAGGCAGTTGGGGTTAAGTAACTTGCCCAAGGTCACACGGCTAGGTTTTTGTTTGTGTGTTTTAAGTGTCTGAGGCTGGATCCGAACTCAGGTCCTTCTGACTCCAGGGCCGGCACTCTACTCACTGCGTCACCTAGCCGCCCCCAATCTATTATATTTTGAACCTACATTTAACATGACACTGACTTTATTGGATAAGAAAGCAATTACTTAATTATTTTTCAGTCTCTCTAAGCTTTGTAGTTTAGTTTACTTGATAGAATACTGCACAAACATACAGGAGATTTTGATTCAAATCCTATCTAAAAAATTTATTAGCTATGTGTAACCCAGAAAATATCACTGATCCTCTCTCATATTTAGTTTATTCAACGATAAAATAAGGATATTTATAGCACCTTCCTCTTTTGGTAGCTGGAAGGATCAAATGAGATAACATCTATAAAGCAATTTGCAAACCTTAAAGGGGTATATAAATGCTAAACAATATTATTATTATCCAGAAATATAATACACTTCCCATCCCATCTTTAATTTTTTTGGAAACAATGATTTAAAAAAGAAGTAAGCAGAAAAGTATTCATCAACAAAGGACCTTACTCTAGGTTGTCACTGATCTCTTCATTATTAATATTTGGTGAAGGTATTCTACTACTTTGTAATAGCCCGCTCATGGATTTTCCTGTCCCAAATCTCTCCCCACTCCAATCACTCCTCCATTCTCCCACTAAAATAATTTTTGTAAAGTGCAGATCCAATTTCGTATACCACTCCTCTCCACTACCACACACCCAGTGAATAAACTTCAGAAACTCCTTATTGCCTCCTGGATCAAACACACACAAATCAATTCATAACTTAGCCCTTTTTAGTCTTATTGATCCTCACTACACTTTCTTCTGTCCAGTGACACTGGCACTTGACTATTCCATGCACTTAACTATTCCATCTCTTGACTTTGGTCATTTTTATACCTTTTCACCTTTTTCTGGAATGATCTCCCTTTTCAACGTTTACCAAATTTCCTGGCTTCCTTTAAGTCCCAAGCAAAATCCCATCTTTTATTAGAAACCTTCCCCAAATCTTATTAATTCTAGTGCCTTCACTCTGTGAATTATATCTTATTTTTCCCATATAAGCTTGAATTTTATATATTTGTCTATATGTTTTCTCCCTAATTCGATTATAAACTCCTTGAGGAGTTGCTTTTTTCATATCTCTTTTACTTAGCAGAATGCCTGGCACAGAGTAAGCACTTAATATGTGTTTATTAATGGATTGATTGATAGTTATTAATTCACTGAACATTATAATTATCTGGTCTACATCCCTTTTGACTTGTCCACAAGGATATCATGAGAAACCTTCTAAAATGTCTTGCTGATGTTCAACTATTATATGTCTATGACATTTCTCAGCTATACCAATCTAGTAACTGTGTCATGAAAACACCATAGAATTTAGAGGTAGAAGAGAAATCAGACATCACATAGTACTAGCCCTGCATTACTTCAGCTGATAAAATGGCATAATAATTTGGTCTATATAACTTATCCTTAAGGAACCCATTCTGGCTTAGAGTGATCATCACTTCCTTTTCTCAGTGTCCATTGCTTTAATAATACTTTCTAGAATTTTTCCAAACAACAGTCAGTCTGAATCAGGTGACACACAACTTTTCAAGGTAAAACAATATCCATCTCTATATAACTCTTAAGGACAAAAGTGAATTAATGCTCATAGCAGGGAAGACCAATTAATATATTTCATCAGGTTTCTGTCTATTATTAACTGTAATTACTTGCTTGTTTAAACTAGTCTTCTATCCTTAATGTCATTAGTGGCTGCTTACCAATGACAGTGTATCTAATTATTAATGCTAAAATTGTACAGTCCGTTTTTCCCTGCAGACATCAGATGTTCAAAACAAAGCCCCACTCAATCTATGCATCACACTGGTTTTGTACCTTTCTAATGAACTTCCTAGTCAGCTAGGTGGTGCAGGGGATAGAGTGCTAACCCTGGAATCCACAAGACTCTTTATGAGTTCAAATCTGACCTCAGATACTTATTAGACTGTGACCCTGGGTAAGTCACTTAGCCCTGCTTGCCTCAGTTTTGTTACCTTTAAAATGAAATTCAGAAGGAAATGGCAAACCACCCACGTATCTTTGTCAAGAGAACTCCGAATGGGGTCATGAAGAGTCCAACATGACTGAAATGACTGAAAAACTACAACGAACTTGCTATGTAGTATACATCATGTTTATCTGTGTTCATATGGATATTATTTGATTATATAGGTACATATAAGTATGTATACATATATTTGTGTACAGTGGCATACATAGATATACATACAAGTGCATATCTTTACTTCTTCCTAGACCTTAAGCTAAATAAGGAGAGAGATATTTTGTTTCTAAACTTTGTATCTCCATATCACATCACAATTCAGTGCACAGGGTAGCTGTATGCCTAATAAATATTTGGTAATGACTACATCTTAGCATAATGATTAACACTTAGTAATCACTTAATAAATGCATGTTAACTTGACTGAATTTTATTTAATAACTTGCCTATTCATATGTTGTGTATAATCAAACTATACAAATTCATACATTCATTCATAGACATATTCATACATAAAATGAAAGTAAAAGATCTTAAAATAATAAGTGCTTAAACAGAAACATATTATTTCAACAATGATCTTCTTTGTTCTAGCATTAGGTTTTATTGTAGCCATAATATATATTAACACCAGTTTACATGAGACTAATCAGGCATGAGTGTATAGGGGAGAGGGTAAAGAAGGGAATCTAGCTATTTAATTGAAAGCCATTAATTGGAATGATAAAACTATTAGAACAGTTTTAATGTAATCACAATTATCCTATTTCTAAAAAGCAGATTTTTCTACAAAACTGAAATTGAATAATTTAATAATATATAAGATATGTTTTATATATAAATAGCATTATGTGAATGATATAACAATAGATATTAACTTAATTTAATTAACTAAAATAATATAATGTGTCTATAGAGTGATTTGTCAGTCTTGACATTATAGAGACTTCAGTTTATGAGTCTCATCATCACCATTTTGTTCTTCCTATTTTGTGGACTGGAGTTCAGATAGTTCAGTTAGAAATAATACTGGAGATGAGATGGAAATGTAGCTCTCTATCCTGTTATTGTTGACTTATTCTAATATTCTATTAACTGTAGTAAATCAACAGCAGTTAAAATAACTTCATTTTTAGGTAAGTAAAAGTTCTCGAATAAAATCTCTTCTTAAAGTTCATTTTCAGCATCCTGAAAATAATTCCAGTATTATTCAGGATGAAGGCAATGAGATGTGCTACATTTTTTTCCCACTTAACTTTGGATTTCTTCTTGAAGAATTTTGAAAGTTTTGGGAAAAAATAAAACATTAATTACATTTAACTTGGGAACTATGAATATTTGGCATGACTACATCTATTAAGGTTGTTATTCTTGAATTTTCTTGGGTGTCAGTGTTACCCCAGGAAAATGTGGGCCACAGTTCAACCTATGATAATAATCCTGATCCCTTTCAATAAACATAAAATATTTTGAGGTTTGTATTTGTAATAAAGTAATTTGTCTTTTACTATTTCATTAAGGATCATCTTCCTGTAATTTTTATGGCAATTATCTGATTCTAATTCGCTATTACAAATACCTTGTATTCTATATACCCAATCTACATGACTAGGCCATTTGTCCAACACTTCTTTGTTAACATGGTGTCTGAATACTTCATGTAGATGTTATCCATAGAGCACTGTTTCATTCCAGTGTTAGATCTTAGCTGTTTTCTAAGTTGTGTGGAAATATGGAAGTTTGGGTTACATTTGACAAACTATTATTTGAAGTGAAGACTCTTTGTTCCAAAAAAGGTTTTGCACATTTAAGCATATTTACCATGTGCTCTGAGATTTATTTATTTATTTTTCTTTTTTGACAATAAAGTGTTGATCATTCTATAGCTATCATGAAGAACCCCATGTTTCTTTCATATTGTGTGTTTTTGTTTGAACATGTCCTAATTCAATATATTTTAATTTAACTCTGTCAAAGTCATAGTTGATGCTAGGTTTTTTTTTAATAGGTTTTAATTGATGTAAATATGCTCTGACTATTAAACTTTGACTTCAGGATACCAGCTAGTCTTTTAACTTACACATTCTCAGTTTTCTCCTTTGCAATTATGCTTCCATGTCTCTCTCAAAGAAAACTTTTGGGAATCCAGTGCAAACCTTTCAGTTTCTATTAGTCCTTGGTGTATAAAGAATTTTACATTTATTAAGTCTAAATGACATTTTGATATTGCTGGAGAAAACTTCCGGGAAATTAAGTAACTGTTTAATATGTTTTAGTGGAGAAAAATAATATGAAATCATTCATATCTGTAAAACAATTTATATGTTTTGCTATAACTACCTTTTTGAATTAAAAACCATAAACTTTTCAAATTTATAATATCAATGTTATTTTGTAACATAGCATGAATAATCTTTATTCTTTGAATAAATTATGTTTTCTATTAGTCATCCTTACTATTATTGTACTGTCAATGTGTTTTTTAAAGGAAGAATTTTCTTTTTCATTTTAAAATATTTTCCAATTACATGTAAAAACAAATTTTAGTGGTTTAAAAAAATAAGTTCGAAATTCTCTCCCCCTCTCTCTCCCTTCCACTTTCACTGAGAAGGTAATTTGATATAGATTGTATATACACATGTAGTCATGCAAAACATATTTCCATAGTACTCATGTTGGAAAAGAAAATACAGATTAAAAAATGAACAGGAAATATAAAGTTAAAAAAAAAGACCTCTGTTTTGATCTGCATTGATTCCATTAGTTCTTTTTCTAAATGTGGATAGCATTTCTCATCATAAGTCCTTTAGAATTGTTTTGGGTCATTTTAATGCCAAGACTAGCTAAGTCATTCACAATTGACCATCATATAATATTGTTGAAACTGCCCACTGATCTCCCGGTTCTGCTTATTTCACTTTACATTGTTTCGTGTAAGTCTTTCCAGCTGTTTCTGAGACCATTCTGCTTGCCATTTCTTTTTTTTTTTTTTTAAAGAAATTGGGGTTAAGTAACTTGCTCAAGGTTACATGGCTAGTCATTATTTATGTGTGGGTGCTCATTTTCTGAGGCCAGATCTGATCTCGGGTCATCCCAACTCCGAGGCCGGCGCTCTTACTCACTGCGCCACCTAGCCGCCCCTTTAGGGCAATTGGGGTTAAGTAACTTGCCCAAGCTTACATGGCTAGGTTTTTGTTTTTTGTGTGGATTAAGTGTCGGAGGCTGGCTCTGAACTCAGGTCCTTCTGATTCCAGGGCCGGCGCTCTATTCACTGCACCACCTAGCCGCCCCTGCTTGCCATTTCTTAAAGCACAATAGTATTCCACCTCGATCACATACCATAATTTGTTCAGCCATTCCCAATTGATGGACATTCCCTTAATTTCCAGTTCCTTGTCAGCACAAAGAGAGCAACTATGGATGTTTGAACATAGAGGTCCTTTTCCTTGGGATACAGATTAAGTTGTTATTGTTCTTTCTTTGCTCTCTAACAGAACCTGTGATATCAGCAGACTAATGTCTTAATTTGCAAGTGAATTTGATTTCAGTGAGGCAGAGTTGCACAAAGTTGGCACCCTTACTCTTTCTTCAATAGTCATCTAATTCCAGTGGTAACACAGATGACACTGGGAGAAAGAGTGGGGCTGGTGAAATGGCACAGCCCGGCCTCACTGGTCAAGTAGCTCCAATTGAATCTGTCAACTGGTTTTATCAATGCCTGATTTTCCAGAGCTCCGTTTCAAGAAATCAACTTTCCTTTGGGCAGAATACCCACATATTAGTGCATGATTCCTTGTGTGGACAGAGAAAGGAAGGAAGGAAGGAAGGAAGGAAGGAAGGAAGGAAGGAAGGAAGGAAGGAAGGAAGGAAGGAAGGAAGGAAGGAAGGAAAGAAGGAAGGAAGGAAGGAAGGAAGGAAGGAAGGAAGGAAGGAAGGAAGGAAGGAAGGAAGGAAGAAAGATAGCTCAACTGCAACTGATCAGTTGGGTCCCCAGTGGGGCAGCAACTACTACTCACAGATGGCTCTGGAGGAGAGAGTGAGGATGGTGAGTTTTCATAGCCCTGCCTCACTGAAATCCAATTCAAATGCAAGTCAAGAAATCACCTTCCTTATGCCGTTGGTCCTCTTCAAGAACGAAGGACAAACAGCAATACAGTGGCAATAAAAATCAAGACAACTGGCCATGCCCTGGCAAGCAGTGGATGACTTTTGCATCTTTGATGTCTGATCACACCTCAAAGTCTGTTTTAGAGGTTGCGCCAGAGCCAGCTTCAGTCGTCTTCATAGCCATCAGAACTCATGGCTCTCATCTGTCCATTTTGCCAGGGACATCTTTATATACTTGGAGCAGACATCCACCTAATTCACCAACAGGTTTGAGGCCTGACAGTTATTCTCAACTTTGTTTACCTCTTCTGCCAAGAAGGCTCTATCAAGGTGTGTTCCCTGAACATGCTACAGTTTCTTAGAAGCACAGGTGAGTTTATGGATATAATACGTATATAATTTACATGGTATTTTCTCACACATTAGAATGTAAGGTCCTTGATGTCTGGGACTGCTTCATTTTTTTTTATTCCAAGCATTTAATATAATTGCTATCACATGTTATGAACTTAATACTATCTTAGTGGCTGATTGATAAAGATGGTGAAATGTTATAACACTTTCAGTGTTCTCATGTAATAATCACCAATCAATAATGAGTCATTAACCTTGGTTCTATCTGCCATATATTTTTTTTGCTTCTCACTCAATATCTTAATTCCATCTTGTATGTGAGTGTATCTGTGTGTCTATACATGTATGTCTACATATATATATATATATTTGTGATACAAACTGTGAATAATTTTTGAAGCATATAAAATTATAATTGCTCAACTTTTTGATGGTATTCTCATCTTTTGGGAGTAAATATGCAGTACCTTCCATATAGAAAGATAAGATCAAGCTTGAATTAGAGAGGAAACCAGTAAGCTGCTTTTCTAGTCAATCATATGTCAATGTGAAATATTTGAGCCAATGATTACGGATTTTATCTGACCCTCCTAATTCCTAATTTTGTAGATTTACAAGAATGTCAGTCACATCTCTTGACCTAACCATTCTGCCATTATTTATTTTAATGTTAGGTATCTCTTCTGTTTTACATTTGATACAACTTTTGCTTTCCTTGTATTAGCCTTTTTTGGCAAAAGAGATTATCATCATCATCATCATCATTATTATTATTATTACATTTGGGACTGAGCTCCCTTTCTCATTCACTTTGCAAGTGCAGCAGGCACTTATAGGTCTGATTTATAATGATCAGCATGAAAGTTGTTACTTGTGCTATTTTTAACCTGGGCTGGTTTATACTTCTTCAGTCAGCCTGGTAAACCTCTTCCTCCTGATTTCAGGGGCTAATCATTTTGTTCCAGTCACCTATTCAGTGTGGATACCTGATCAATTTTAATCACACTTCTGCTAAGAACTCCCAAGGTAAAGCAAACAATTAGCCTCAGCCTCCATAGCTGAAGGCATTACAGGCATGCACTAATCCCAGCCCCTAAAATTTTCCACATTCTCTGTGTTTAACATTTCTATCTTGTAATGTGTTTACTTCTCCAGCCTTTATAGTATAGAATTGTTTGATATTGCATTGCATATTTCATTATTTATGTTGTTTTAACTTCTAATATTGACTTAAAATTATTACTCTGATCACTACTTATTGATTGTTATTTAGAATTTCTTTTTCCAAATCTATTGCATATAGTTCTTTCTATTGTCTTTATAAGGGTAATATACTACAGCATATGTTGCTCTCCCTTTGTTTTTAAAGAGGACCAGTGATATCATGGAGTGATGTCTTGAAATATGCATGAATTGGATTTAAGTGGGGTACAATTACACAATGTTGTCAGTCTCACTCTCTTTTCCAGTTATTGAAGTCCAGGGGCAAGAAAGAGTCAGGATGACAGGCCATGGCCTGGCATGTAGTGAATGACCTTGGTGTCTTCAATGTCTGACCAAGTTCTAAGTGTTCCCCAGTGCCTGATTCAGCCATGGCTGTTTGAACAAATTGTTCTTTTCCTCCCATTGCAAAGAAATCTTCATATACTTGGGGTTGACACTCTAACTTTGTGATGGGTTTGAGGCCTGTTGGTTACCCTCACTCTAGTTTATTACATATGCCACAATGGTTTACCAGGGTGTCGTCATTGTGCATACTATAACTTCTTGAAAGCAGACGGGACAATTTAGTGAATCAGGCAGACACCAAAGATGAGAAGCAGCCCTGAGAAGGGCTCAGCAAGTCCTTACACCAGAGATGCTAGTCTTCCTGAAAATCATACAGTGTCTTTCCATAAACCTTCAATGTTTTATTTTTTCCATTTGTTTTCTGATATGGCATTATTTGATATTTGTCATTTGGAAGATCTTTAGATAACTTCATGTTTCCTTCTTTACTCCTTACCATTACAAGGGTCACCGAATATACTGTTGTGTAAAGGTCTTAGATGTTTTATATGATGTCAGATATCTCGTAGAATGCATTTTTTAATGATGGCTACAGTATTATTTGTTGAATTTTTCTGTTTGTATATTTGGTCTATTGGATTCATGGCATCAAATTCAAAAGGGGTTTTTGACATTCCAATTTAGGTATGCCATCTCCTCAAAATCTTTTGAGATATCAGCATTATTTTTGCCATTTGTTTCATTATTTGTTTGTGCTTGTGTTAAGTGTAGATTTTCAGTGCCTTAAACTTCTTCAGTTTTTCCCTTTTTAGATTTAAGTAACTCTTCAATTTCCAATCTTATTTCCTCTAATCTCGGTTTAGAAATGCAGTTATTTCTCATGATTGCTCTGCATTGATCTGTAATGCATTTTCTGTAACTTTGTGCTGAGAATTTCATTATGAAACTTAGTATTAATCCCTTGACTGTAACTGGCAAACTCTGTTTCCAATTTTGTTATGATGTACTGTTGGTACACAGGAAAATAATTAATATCTTCCATTATTTCATGCATATCAGTGGTTGACTACTTAAATCAGTACCCTCATAAATATAGGATTTTCAGGAGCTGGTAGTAGTATCGGTATTTTAATTTGTTCCTATGCATTTTAATATTTTCTTATACCAGACATGAAGGAATCTTTGACCATACTCTTTTCTAAACTGTTTATAATGATGTTTAAAGCAGGTGCAGCAAGTAACGCTGTGCCATGTTTTTAAAATTTAAGGGAATGATAACTTTACACTGCCCAAAGCTTTTATCCAATCAGTGTTGTCAACACAAATGGTTGAAGTTTCAGAGTTCCTGCTAGGCTTTAATAGATAGTTTTATAGTTTCATAGCACACAGGGTCTCCATAATATACCATCTTGGCTGGTTTTCTCTTATTCTTGCACCCTGCCTCCAACCACTATATGGATGACATCTTGTGTTTTGAAGGATTACTATTACTGTTTTTGTTGTTATTGTCATCATCATCATCACCACATTCTTCTTATTTTTAGATTTTTTCAAGTAGAAATGGTCCTAGAAAAATATTATTTTTTTTAAAATTTATGATTATTTATTGGTCATCATACAGTTGGCTAAAATACCTTTTGCCATTGAATTATTAGTAGTAGGTGTGAACTTATTCTCTGTCTACTTGCTAAAATAATGTTCAGCAAAACTATAGTAGAAAACAGTACAAGGATAATATGAACCTCTACCTTTTGCCAAATTGTTTTAACCTCAGTTACTTCTGTATATATAGAAGATTCTTGTTCTAAATACATTGGAAATCATATTTATGTCAGCATTTCATAAAAAAAGCTTTTCTTCAGTTTTTATGGGTCAGTGTTATTTCTAGGAAATTGTGAGTCACAGTTCAATCTGTGATAATGGTCTAGTCCCAGTCTTATTTATTATTTGGTTTCTTTAGGGAATTTTGAGGTTTATATTTATAGCATGGGGATTTTTCATTTCTTTGTCCATTAAAAGTAATGAGCTTTTGATGTATAATTCCTCCTACTAGTCCATGACCTTCTCAGTAGCTAGTAATTATATATTTTTAAGATTTTAATGATACATTGCATATTTCTTATCTTTTCTTTGCCTACTTTGTGTTTGGGCTTCTTATTATTCTGATGGTGACGACATAGTCCTCAATGACCATGATAAATATTTCCCATTTTAGGGAAGAAATCAACACAACTTAGCTATATGTTTCATATTTTGACATATTGTTTTCTTAGATCATGAAGATGCACATTTCAGAGAGCATTTGCATTCCATTCTTCTATCTCTCCTGTTTCCTAAGTTCTATTTTCCAATTTTGTTTAACAAATCATGTAACATGTATCTTTATTAACCTTAACTATTCCACATTCCAGTGATGTCTCTTTGTTCCACAAGTACTTCTGTATGGTTGTTTTTCTTGTTGTTGTTAGAATATCATACGTTCTAAGAATGACTAGGAATCCTCTTTCCTTTTTTGGCAGCAAAGTTGTCAATTTTTTTTCATACTCATCTTAGAATCAAATGGGTGCTATATTTAGTTAATAGTACCCAGGGTTTGTTTCATTTTTAGGATACTTTCCAAATCTGTTAATATTCATTTTATAAATGTGGAAGTACAAGATTAGTAATGCATATGAATTCATTTCTTTCAACATGTTCTTTTCATTCAGGTTTGATTTCACAATATCAATGTCTTAACCCGCTTCTCTACAGAGTTCATTCACAGACTTGTCTTTGTTATTTTTATGTTTCATGTATCTTGATTGTAGGTATAACGTGTAGATATTATCATTTGTTAAACATCTACATTCTAGCTGGAATTTCTATCTTTTCTTGTCATGTTAATAATGTTACACTCAATCTCACATTTGATACATATTTTTTAAAGTTGTTGGATTGGTGGTTTGTTTAAAAAAGAGAGTGACTTTCCATGTGCACAAAAATGCTGAAACATTTTCATATTTGAGTATGTGAAGAAGTCGTGAGCAGGAAAATTAATCAAAGACTCTACAATAAACAAAGAAAGTAAAATAAATGTTATGGCACTATTTTTTCACCTAATTCAATTATCAAGAAATTGACAATAAACTGCTCCTTGTGCTTTTAGGTAGATCTTTATTTTTTGTTTTGTTTTGTTTTTGCTTCTTAGCCAATAGATTGACTTGTTATAAGTATTTATATCATGAAGTCAGTCAAGGATTATGTCAGCAGCAGGTTGGTGAGCTTAGACATATTGAGTTTATCCTGGGAGAGGCATCTTATTCTGTGGAACTGAAACCAGGCAGAGCAGCAAATGCAAAGATGGAATTGTAATTACTGCCATTAATTAAAAAATATATTTTCATGGTTAGATAATTATAATGATACATACATACCAATATACACTCATTGATACATAGATATTTACATATGGAGCAGAGGTAAAGGGTGGATAAGATATGAATGTATATGAATATACGCCATTATAATTGTATAACTTTGAGAATGACTAAGGATATGTTTATACATACATACATACACACATATATGCATAGATACTCACAAATATATTTTATGCAAAAGTAATATATTGGCCAATTAGAAAAAATATTTTATGTATTTTATGCAAAATTTTCAAAGTGTGCATCAGTAAATGTGTGTAGGTATATATTGTATTGGTGAATATATGTATATATATAGAAAGAGAGAGAGAGAGAGAGAGAGAGAGAGAGAGAGAGATGCATGCATATTACATGTTTATGCATTTACAGCTATGAGCTTTGAATGCTTTCCATAAAATAGAAAAATAATTGTTCTATTTTGGGAAAAAATTGGTAATAGTTATGTGCTGCCTTCTTTTAAGAGAGGTAGTCTCAGATTTGCATCTGAGAAGCTGTTAAGGTAATTTGTTATTAGTTCATTTGACTGGGAAGCATTTAAACCAAAAATTATGGATTTTATTTGACCTACTAGTAGAATCACACTAACAAGAGTTATTATTAGTCACTTGCACAATTGACTCTGTATCAAGCACTGGGTATACAAAGAAAGGCAAAAAGAAATTTCTTGCCCTCAAGAA
Source organism: Gymnobelideus leadbeateri (assembly GCA_011680675.1). Taxonomy (NCBI): domain Eukaryota; kingdom Metazoa; phylum Chordata; class Mammalia; order Diprotodontia; family Petauridae; genus Gymnobelideus; species Gymnobelideus leadbeateri. The sequence continues at coordinate 807,135 of WOXC01003002.1, read as the reverse complement.
GTTCATATTCTTTTGGCTAAGGAAATATAACAACAATTAGGTATATATGTGTATAAGCACTTAGACACATACACACAGATATATACACATTCCTACATAACTACCTGCAGTACAAAATTTTCTGCTTTCTTATGCAGCTCCACCCACTTTCATGATGACAATGGCAGTAAAGAGGTAGACAGTGCTAGGAATTATATGGTTTTAATCAAGTAATGTAAATTTAACTGTTGACCTTCTTGACATATTAATTCATTATAGTGGTAGAGTTAATATACTAGTGGAAGAGATGAATGAAATCCATATTCATCTCTACAAGTATAGATCCATATACTTGCTTTCTTATCTCTATAAAAGTTTTATGAGAATGGTCTATGTAGACTCTGATGAAAGCAGAACCATATAATCTTTCAAAGCTAATGTTCTGTATTAAACCACATCTTTCTGGTAACACAACTGACTGATATTGAAAATATAAAATTCCACTTTGTTTATTCAATTTTTTTTTAAAAAGCACTTAACCTTGGTAGAAGAAAATACATTCCTGAGTGCTCTCCTCAGTCATGAAGTCTCCCATGAGTATTTTCAAAGCATATGCAATATAGGGGTGAGGGTGGTGACCAGTAGAATATTCAAACATTTTTAACTCAAGTTGTATAATGTTGTTTGTCCTTCATTTTCGAAGAAACCAATTATGTTGCAAAGTGATGTCTTGAATTGCATGTGAAATGTATTTAAGTGAGGTAGAACTGCACAAAGTCATAAGCTTCACTGTCTCTTCCAGAGTCCTTGAGGTCAGACAGCAAGAACAAAGTTGGGACAGCTGGCCATGGCAGAGGAAATAGTGAATGGCCTTGACATCTTCAATGTCTGATCAAGCTCTAAGACTTCCACATTGCCTGCTTTAGCCACCTTCATGGGCTTTAGAACAAATTATGCTGAAAATCTTCACATGATTTGGGTAGACAGCCTCCTTCCTCACTGATGGGTTTGAGGCCTATCAGTTACCTTCAACCTGATTCAGTCCATCTGCTGAGAGAGTTTAACTGGGGTGTGACTGTTGCTTATGCTATAGCTTCTTGGAGCCACAGGTGAGAGTTAGGAGACAGGTGGGCACCACAGGTGGATGAGCAGCCTTGAAAAGGATTCAGTAAGCCCACTGAGGGTCACCTCTCTGTGGAGGTTAGGAATGACCACTGGTATCTTCCTGAGAGGACATAGGGATCCTCAGTGATGGATTCTCTGTGGTTAGAGGTGCTTCTAAGAGCAATAATAACTGTATATCAGAAAGATAAACACAAGAACTATTCTTTCCTTCATGGTTTATGTAAGATTACCTGTGAGAGCAATTTGAGTGATCTTCTCCCCACCCCGACTATATGTCTGTTTCTCTCTTTGTATGTCTGTTTCTCTCTCTGTCTGTCTCGTCTATCGGTTCTGTCTCTTTCGGTATCTCTCTGTTTTTGTCTCTGTCTCTCTCTCTGCATCTTTCACTCTCTCTGTTTCTGTCTGTGACTCTCTTTCCCTTTGTCTCTCTGTCTCCATCTCTCTCTTTGTTTCTGTCTCTGTCTGTTTCTCTCTCTCTCTCTCTCTCTCTCTCTCTCTCTCTCTCTCTCTCTCTCTCTCTCTCTGTTCCTCTGTCTGCCTCTCTGTATCCCCCCTCCCCTCCACCAGTAAGAGTTAATGGAAAAACACATAGAAAACTACATGTGCTCATCCAGATGTCATGATAGGACAATTCTTGGACCATAAATTTCTGTATGATGGAAGACCTCTCTTTTTGAGAAACGGTCAAAGACTAGACACCAAGAGAATATATTTTCCCTTCCTAACCAACAGCAATAGACAGAAAACTGATGGAGTTCTTGCAGAAGAACTCGGCAGAGGTATATATGTGCTTCCATGTGTCTGAAAAGAAAAAAAAAACCCTGACCTAGGAATTATGTACTGGTCAAGCCCAAGGTTTAAAGTTTCCAAATTTGAGAAGGTGGCTCTAACCTCTCAGAGAAAGATTTCTTTCACAGTGTGCCTCTTTAGAAAGTGAAAGGATTGAGAACATGACTCCTGCACCTGGAAGACATTCATCTCATCATCTAGAAAAGGCAGGAGACATGGACTTTATTACCCCTTCCTGCTTTTGGCATGAGTTAATAAGTCATTGCAGGTCCATTGTGAAAGGGAATTTTTGTTCACCTGTCCCTGAGATGTGTTTACTTCCAGGGAAATCTAAGGCAATATTTTATCATCATTTGTGTTTCAGTATTTCTTCCCTGGCTCCCATGAGTCCTTTATTTATTATGCATTTTCTGTGGGGATTTACTAAAGTTTGCCATATATTTGATACGTGTTTAATATGCTGAGTGTCTATGTGGCAGTTGGGGACTCTTTTACCAACAGCTGGGGAAACAGACATGAGCAGCACAATGAGTATATTTAGAAATTTTCCTAGAATATTCTGGTTGGGGATTCTGCTTCCAGGAGCCAAGATGGCAGAGTAAGCAGTAAATTGTTGTAGCTCTCTCATATTCAGCTCCAGACAACCACAAAATAGTGCCCCAGAACAAACCCTGAAACAGCAGAGTCAGCTGAAAGATAGGGTGTGGTACCTTTTAGCCCAGGAGACTTTAAGATTCACCAAAAAAGGTCCATCTCACTCAGATGAAAGGAGAGCACATTCCAGAAAAGGACACATCCCAGGAAGCCAGCAATAAACCCCACCTCAGCAAACCAGTAAAAGATCCTGAATCCCAGTATGGTGGAGCAGGCAAACGCCAACACCAGGACACCCATGTGCCTTGGTATAGCCATGGTTAACTATCAGAATCCAATTACAAGAACATCTATGCTTCAATGAAGTCCTGGCCAAATGGGCATCCTCCAGAGGTCAGAATGTCAAGTGCTTCAATGTAGCCCAGGAAAATGAAGAAATAGCCCACCAAGCCTCAGCAGCCACCAGGCACCACTACTAGGATCCTTGCTTAACATTAGGTAACCTGCTATATTCCTATGGTCTCCAGCAACACCAGCCACCCTCCAACTCACCTCATCAGCAGAGCACCAGACATGAGGGTGCCCTGTGGACATTGGGGCAACACCAGTGCAGTACCAAGTAAACAGCCAGGGCCTGAAGCCACTGACACAATAAGCTTGAACAATTCCCACATTTGGAAAAGAACATATTTTTTTTTTAAAGAAAGAACCCCTCCCTCCAAAACATATGAGCAGAAAACAACAACAAAATAAAAATCTGACCATAGAAAGTTATTGTAGTGATAGGGAAGACCATGACACAAATTTAAAAGAGTACAACAATGTCAAAACATATATGGGGAAAACCCCAAAGAAACATGAGAAGTGGCCTCAAGTCCATAAAGAACTCATGGAAGAGCTCAAAAAGGGACTTAAATATCATATTAAGATGTAGAAGAAAAAATGGGAAAAGAAAGGAGAGTAATCCAAGAGAAATGTGAAAAAAGAGTCAACAGCTTGGAGAACTTCTTAAAAAGTAGAATTGCCCCCTCTCTGGCTCCTCAACCGCCATGGCACCTGTGAAAAAATCTGTGATGAAGGGTGGCAAAAAAAAAAAAAGAAGTAAGTCCTCAAATTTACCCTGGATTGTACCCATCCTGTGGAAGATGGGATTATGGATGCAGCTAATTTCGAACAGTTTTTACAAGAATGAATCAAAGTGAACGGAAAGGCTGGCAACCTCGGGGGTGGAGTTGTGACCATTGAGAGAAGTAAGAGCAAGATCACTGTGACGTCAGAGGTGCCATTTTCTAAAAGGTATTTTGAAGTACCTGACAAAGAAATACTTAAAGAAGAACAATCTTCGAAATTGGCTTCGGGTGGTGGCCAATAGCAAGGAAAGTTATGAATTACGGTACTTCCAGATCAACCAGGATGAAAAGGAGGAAGAGGAGGAGGATTAAATCCTTCTGGGTCTGAAAACGTTTTGTTTATGATCTTGAATAAAACTTGAACCAAAAAAAAAAAAAAAAAGAATTGTCCAAGCAGAAAAGAAAGTACAAAAGGTAATTGAAGAAAACAACATTTTAGAAGTTAGAATTGGGCAAGAGGAAGTAAATGACTCTATAAGATATCAAGAATCAATCAAACAAAATCAAAAGAATGAAAAAAAGGAAAAAATATAAAATACCTCATGGGAAAAACAACAACAACCACAACTCTCCTGTAAAATAGATTCAGGAGAGATCAGAATCACTGGAGTACCTGAAAGTCATGATTAAAAGGAGGACATGGACAACCCCTTTCAAGATATTATCAAGGAAACATACCCTGATATCCTGGAACCAGAGGGTTCCTATATTAATAGGCACTGAAATAATCCATTGATCACTTCAGGAAAGAGATCCTAAAATAAAATCTTTAAGGAACATTATGCCTAAATTTTAGAACTATCAGGTCAAGGAAAAAAATAATACAAGTGGCCAGAAAGAAATAATTTGCATACTGGGGAGGTACAACAAGGCTTACACAGGGTTTGGCAGCTGCAATATTAAATCATTGGAGGTTATGGAACTTTATATTCTGGAAGGCAAAGGACTTACGACTACAACCAAGCCTTAAGTCGAAGATTCACCCAGCAAATTTTAGCATACTATATCAAAGGGGAGAAGACCAGAACTAGACCAAAAACTTGATCTCCAGTATCAAGACCCAAAAGAAGCACAAACAGGAAAAAAAAGGAAGAAAACATAAGGAATTCAATAGAGCTAAACTATTTACACGACTACAATGAAATGATACTTATAAAATTGTATTACTAATAGTACAGCTAGAAGGAATATACAAAAACAGAGGGCATGGGTATAAGGTAAATCTGAGGGAAGGACAAAAAAGAGAAAGAGGAATACAATGGGTGTAGAAGGATGAGAGAGGTAGAATGGGGTACATAAAGAGCAACAAAAGACTTATTACAATCAAGGGGAAGATTTGATGTGTTCTCATGGGCATTGCTTGAACCTTATTCTAATTGATATTGGCTGAAAGAAGGAATCATATACACAACTAGTTAAATATAGAAATATATTTTATCTGACAGGGAAAGAGGAGGGGAAGAGATTGAGTGTGTGTGTGTGTGTGTGTGTGTATGTGTGTGTGTGTGTGTGTGTGTGTGAGTAGGAACTGATAGAAGGTGGGGTGGATCAGTGAGGTGGTAGACAGAAGCAAAACACTGATGAGGAGGGAAAGGTTGAAAGGAGAGAGAACAAACAGGTGTAGGGTGAAGGGAAATACACAACTATTAATCATAACTGTGAATGAGAACGGGATAAATTTTCCCAGAAGCAGATAGCAGAGTGGATCAAAAAACAGAATCATATAGTATGTTGTTTACAAGAAACACACTTGAAGTGGAGAGACACACAGAATAGTGGTGAAAGGGCTGGAGTAGAACCTACCAAACTTCAAATGAAGTTTAAAAAAAGCAGGGATAGCAATCTTGAAAAAGTAAACATAGAACTAAATAATAGACTTTACCTCTATAACTTTATCATTACATGGGAAGTTGGAAGGAGTCTACTAAGAGAAGAGTCATAAGTATAAATTTATTGGATTAGGCTGATGTCAAGAGAAGAGTGGAAAGGTGAGAAAGAAAGATGTGTAGGGGAAAGGGGTATGGGAGAGGAAGAATAGGGAAACTAATCTCACATAAAAGAGACATGTTTGCAGTTTTGATATGATATATAATACTTCATGGCAAATAGTCATTCCTTATAAACATTAAGATTCAACAAAGCTTTTTTTGTGAACATATGTTTATATGTTTTGTCTTGCCTAGATTTCCCTCTGCATTACTCCATTTCCTCCTTTAAGACACCAATGCTTTTTAATAAATATCGTTCTAAAAAAGAAAATTAAGCAAAAATAAAACAATTCTAGTCAATGAAGTGAAAAAAATTACTCTTCTTTGTCTGTTTAAATGATCCTCATTTCTATTTTTAATCAGAACCAAATAATCACATGTTTAATGCTTTATAATACAGTTTGAGGCTTGGAAGGACTTTTCTTACTTCAATTAAGAGCTTTATTAAGAGATTGCTTTGTTGTCATTTTTTCATTTAATATGTTTCCATGAATAATAACAAAAATATAATCATAAAATAAAATAATAATATTTTGTAATAGTACAAAGAAAATTAATATATGACAGCTTACAAAGAAGTCACAGAGGTTTAACCAGAAGGGAATTTTTTAAGCTTAGCAAAATGACTTGACATCTTTGAGATCACAGATAATTAATATCAGTCAACTTCCAGTGGGGAAGAAGTTTGTTAATCGAAAACTATGAATCCAAGGCTAAAAATCTTAACACATATCACCAGAATTAGTGCTCTGAGGTCCAAGGGGGGGGTCTTTTCCTTAGAAAACTTCAGGATTAATTCTCTTCTGTGGCTTGGAGTAGAGATTCTATTCCTGGGCATAAAAGTATTTACATGCAACATCAATATCTTCAAGAAATGAAAAAAATTAGGGGCGGAGCCAAGATGGCGGAGTAGAAACAGCTCTTCCAAGCCTCTCTGCCCCAGATTCTCCACAAACTATGTAAAAAAGGACTCTGAAAAACTTCTGGAGCCCCAGCACCCACAGAACGACACAGAGAAGCTAACCTCCCGCTGAGGACAGCCCAGCACCCTGCAGGAAGGACCAGCGCAGTGGTCTGGGAGCCGGCAGCGCGCAGAGCGCAGGAGCCGAGCCGAGCCCAGGTCCGCGTGAGCCGAGGTTTTAGCCCCAGGGTGGCAGGGCCAGCAGCCGGCTGGAGGAACCCCACAACACCAGGAACTGTGGCGACCCCAGAATTATCAACATAGACTTGCCTAGGACAAAGTAAGAGGTTAGTGTCCTATGGAATTTGGGACCTGTATTTGGGGAATGCATCAGCTCCCTCCCCTGGGGGCTAGAAGCCGCTGAGGAGACACGCCATTTTGTAGTTTTCAGAGGCAGCTCGGGCTCCCAGCCTACAAATCGTGGGGAGATCCAGCGACCAGTCTTGGGGGGTAATCGCTCTTGCTTTAACCTCCCTGGATCTGGATTGTGATCTAGGGTGGAAGTTGTGGGTGGGTTTACAGCTTGCCAGAAACGGAAGGTGCCCCCCACACGTTCGGGACGAAAATTCCTCTAGCTGGCCTTAAAGCCATAGTGTGGCAACAAGCCCAAAAGTCAAGCAATTAAGTGGCAACATGCCAAGGCAAAGGAAACAGAAAAATGCAAGCCTAGACTCCTATTTTGGGGGCATAGAGCGGGAAAAGGACTGTGAGGTCAGAAGTCCTGCTCCAAAAGCCCCAGGGGAAAACATGAGTGGGTTGCAGGCCATAGAGGACCTTAAGAATGACTTTAAAAATCAAATAAGAGAAGTGGAGGAAAAATTGGAAAGAGAAATGAGAAGGATGCAGGAAAAGTATGAAATGAGGGTCAACAGCCTGACTGAGGAAAACAACACCTTAAAAAATAGACTAACTCAAATGGCAAAGGAGGCCCAAAAGGGCAATGAGGAGAAGAATGCCTTAAAAAGTCGAATTTGCCAGATGGAAAAAGAATCTCAAAAGTTCACTGAGGAGATTCATTCCTTCAGCGTTAGACTGGAGCAAATGGAAGCTAATGACTTTATGAGAAATCAAGATGCTGTTAAACAGATCCAAACAAATGAAAGAATAGAAGGCAATGTGAAATATCTCATGGGAAAACCACTGACCTGGAAAATAGATCCAGGAGAGATAATTTAAAAATTATTGGACTACCTGAAAACCATGATCAAAGAAAGAACCTAGAAATCATCCTTCAAGAAATTCTCAAGGAAAATTGCCCTGATGTTTTAGATCCAGAGGGCAAAATAGAGGTTGAAAGAATCCACCGATCACCTCCTGAAAAGATCCCAAAAAGAAAACTCCCAGGAATATTATAGCCAGGTTCCAGAATCCCCAGATCAAGGAGAAAATACTACAAGCAGCCAGGAAGAAACAATTTCAATATTGTGAAACACAATCAGAATAGCCCAGGACCTGGCAGCTTCTACACTGAGGGATCGAAGGGCATGGAATATGATATTCCAGAGGGCAAAAGAACTGGGAATGAACCCAAGGGTCACCTACCCAGCAAAACTGAGTATTTTGTTTCAGGGGAAAAATATGGTCATTCAGTGGAATAGAGGACTTTCAAGCATTCTTGAGGAAAAAACCAGAATTGAATAGAAAATTTGACACCCAGACACAAGAAGGAAGAGATGCCTGAGAAGGTAATCAGGGAAAAGAAATCAAAAGGAACTTTATCAAAGTTGAACTATTTACATTCCTATATGGAAAAGCAATAACTGTGACTGATGATATCTTTCTCACTATGAAAATAATGGAAGAAGGGTGTGTGGTCATATGAATACATATGTGAATGTGTGTGTATATGGATAGAGGCATAGGTTGAATTTGTTGGGAAGGGAGAATACTCAAGGGATGAAATTATGAGGTGAGAGAGGAAAGTGGCAAGAGGAGATGGGGAGAGACATGGCAGGGTAAACTATCTCATGTAGGGGAAGTGGTTGCAAAGGAGGGGGAGAATAAGGAAGGCTAAAAAGGCAAAACCACATTCACATTGAATTTGGTTCAGGGAGAAAATGACATACATACTAAATGGGATATCTCAACCTGCAGCAGGATAGGGGAAGGGGGATGAGAGGAGGGATGATGGATGGGAGGGCATCCTTGGGGTGAGGGGAGGTTGGAAGTACCCACTATAGAAGAGGGACAGGATCATGTAGGGAATGGACCAGGTGGGGGGTGGGATGAGTGGAGGGAATTATAAGCAGCCTTGTACAATATATCTACTATGATAATGTTTTGCATAGCTAGACATGTACAACATATACTGAATTACTTATCTCCCAAGAAGGAATGGGTGACAAGGGAGGAAGGAAATGGATCTGAAATTCGAGGTCGTAACATTAAATGTTTCAAATATATATAAATACTATTAGTAATACTCTTTCACTTGTAATAGGGAGATAAGATGTGCAGGCATTGGGACACAAAGATTCACCTTCCTCTAATGGAAAAGTCGATGGGGGTATGGGATAAGGTATGGGAGAGAGCAGATTGGAGGAAGTGATATCTTGTGGGACTGCTATTCTGGGAGGTTGGGTAGGGGAATAATGGGGGGAAAATGATTGTAACTCAAAATCTGGCGGAAATGAATGATGTAAAACAGAACTTAATAAAGCATTTGTTTAAAAAAAATTAAAAAAAAGGCAAAAAAAAAGAAATGAAAAAAATTCAACATATACAAACATGTAAAAATAAGTATTTATTTCATTATTTTGTCCAATTTTCATTATTTTATGATTAATAAATGGGCTGAAGAACTTTAGATTATACCAATATAATCTTTGCTCTAGCATGGAATAAATATTTCTTTACAAAGCAAAATAAGTATTCAGAAATTGCTTACTTCTTATCCACATATTCTGTGCTAATCTGCAGGTATAATAATCTATAAAAATCCTTGTTAGTTTCCCTACTTTCCTTTAAAAATTGACAATATTTCAATTAAAAATCAATTTTCCCTTCTAGTCTCCCATTGGAAAAGTGAAAAAAAATGACACTCATAAAATATGCACACTTAAACAAAATAAATTACCATATGGTCTATATGTGTATATACAAATACATGCATATGCTTTAGATGTGTATATATACACATATTTGTCATTCCAAGTCCATCACCTCTCTCTCAGGAATTATTGAGCCTTCTTCATTGGACCTCTGTCAGTGGGGCTGTTCATTTTGTTCATCATGGTTCTTAAGTCTTTTAGCATTGCTTTTTAAATAATTTTATTGGCCCATAAATTATTCTCTTGGACTGTTTTCAAGTCAGGTTCTTAATATAATGATGTAGGATTATCATCCTACCATTTTCTAGAAAGAGGCGGGATAGTGGTTATAAGAAGGTAATTGATAGGTGCTCTGCCTAAAGAAATTGTTCAAACAAGTTCATACTTAAATCTACGCAATCCGTGAAAACTTTACCAAAGTACATTAAATCAAAACTCAAAAGTCAATTTTCAAATTATTATGCCTTATATATTTCAGTAAAATTTCATTAAAAAACTCCTTATTCTCTGTTTCTGTCTCTGTCTCTGTCTGTATGTCTCTCTGTCTTTCTTTCTCTGTCTCTCTTTCTCTCTCTGTCTCTGTCTCTGTCTCTCACTGTCTCTCTGTCTCTCTCTGTCTCTGTCTCTGTCTCTGTCTCTGTCTCTCTGTCTCTCTCTCTCTCTCTCTCTCTCTCTCTCTCTCTCTCTCTCTCTCTCTCTGTCTCTGTCTCTTTCTTTCTCGAATAGGAAGAAGAGACCTTCTTTCCATAATTCCTGCTTTCCTTCTTTGGTATAGATCTCTTCCTGTTTAGATACTTCCTGCTCTGATCTTCAGTCTTCTTACTGTCCATGGGCTGGAATGTTTCATATGGCTGCCACTGAAATTGTTGTTCATTGTTGTCCTCTGCTACTGGAAAGTCACAGCCCCAATGTTTGTGGACTTCTCTATCTTCCTAAGTTGCTCTGGCCTAGATAAAAGACTATGACTTCTTAAAATTGACTTTCCCATTCAAATTTTGGTCTGCTGTACTTTCTAGGTATGTGTAGAGGAGAAAAGGAGAAACTATTGCTTCTCATTCTGCCATCTTGTTTCTGCTAACTAGTTCCTCTTAATTGTACCAAGTAGTGGGTCTGGTCAGTCTCATTTTTTAAATGATGTGTGTGTGTTGTGTGTGTGTGTGTGTGTGTGTGTAACTGACCACAATGAGATATTTGTTCTGACCAATAGTATGATCTTGTTCTAGGAATCCACACAACCTTATTTATTTGTGAAATCAAAAGTTTAAAATTGATCAGGAAATAAACATTTAATTAAGCACTTACTATGCCAGGCAAAGAACACACTTGACACATAGTCTATATTCAAAGGTTATGAATAACAGAAAGGGAAGGGCATAAATTAATAGCAAATATAATTTTGTAAAACTAACAAAAATTACAACCCAGATTGGGTGGGGAGAGGAATTCATGGTTCTAATTGCAGAGTATCGCATGTTACAAAAAGATGATGATATCATGGTTTTGATACGAGTAGAAACCTTCCTGAGTTAGGACAGAACTAAAATTTTACACACGCACACATGCACTCATGCACAAACTCATGTATATATGTATGTATACATGTGCACATATACTGTGCAGACACATGTATGTACATACATATGTAAAGGGATATATATGTACACATGAATATGTACATAAATATATGTATATGTGTGTGTACGTGTGTATGTGTGTATACACGCATAAACACATATTATATTAAGTTCTTCATCTAGGAATGGGTTCACCCACTGTGTCCTAAACAATAGGAATTAATAAATTAATCTGATACTATCTACCTCATGGTTGTGACCACTATGGAATTTCTCATAGCTTGCAACCTCTGTGGTCAATAAAAGGAAAATATGTTTCAAATACAGTGCTCTTTACACTGCATCATGTTTCCTCACTACTCAACGAAAGGCCATGTACCTAAGAACCCCAGACCTCCCCATGGACACTAGATTCACATAAACTTAAACCTATTCTGGGAATTGCCCTAGGGTGATCATTATCTTTTTATTTGGCACATTTCCCTCACCTGGAATTATTTAAGGAAGCTCTATAAATAGAAACTGTATTCAGCTTGCATCTCTATTTCTCCAAATTTGGGTTACATGTCCCCACATAGGACCTTAAGTTAAAATTGCATATGGGTAGGGTAGTATCGTGTTGTTTTATTCTTTTCAATTTTTATAGCTTTATTTATTTATTTTTTAGTTTCAACATTCATTTCCACAAAATTACAAATTTACTCCTCATCTCACCCCTACCTTCCAACCAAAGATGTCAAGCATACTGAATACCCCTTCCCCCAATCTACTCCCTCTTATATCCTTCCCCATCCCCTACCCTTTACTTTCTTATAGGGAAAGATAGATTTCTATACTCCATTGCCTATGCATCTTATTTCCTGGTTGCATGTAAAACACAATTATTAACATTTGTTTTTCAAACTTTGAGATCCAGATTCTCTCCCTTCTTCCCTTCTCACCCACCCCCAGTGGGAAGACAAACAATTCAATGTAGGTTGTACATGTGTAGTTACACAAAACATTTCCATAGTACTTATATTGTGAAAGAATAACTATATTTCTCTCCATCCTATGTCTTTCTCTCTTTCATTCAATTTTCTTCTTTGGCCCTGTCCCTTTTCATAAGTGTTTGATTCTAAATACTGTCTCCCCAAACCTGCCCTTCTTTCTTTCATACCCCTTGTTCATCACTTTCCCCCTACTTTCCTGTAGGGTAAGATACCCAATTCAATGAGAGTAAGGTTAACCCATTCCCTTTCACCTTCCTACTTTTCCCCTCCATTGAAACAGTTTTCTCTTGCCACTTTTATATAAGATAATTTGACTTATTCTATCTCTCTGTTTCTCCTCCTCTCATCTTGTTTCTCTTTCACCTCTTAATTTGATTTTTAGATATCATCCCTTCATATTCAACTCATTCTGTGTATGTACACACATGTACATACACTAACATAAGTATTTATACACACATACACCCTCTATATCTATATATCTATATAAACATATATATTCCCTTCAACTATTATCATACTGAGAAAAGTCTCATGAGTTAATATTATTATTTTTCCATGTAGGAATATAAATAGCTCGACTTTAATAAGTTGCTTATGATTTCTTTTTCCTGTTTACCTTCTCATGCTTCTCTTGCTTCTTATATTTGGAAGTAAATTTTTCTGTTCAGCTCTGGTTTATTTCATTAAGATTACTTGAAAATCTTCTATTTCATTGAATGACCATATTTTCCCCTGAAAGATGATACTCAGTTTTGCTAAGTAGGTTTTAATTCTAGCTCCTTTGACCTCCAGAATATCATATTCCAAAGTCTTCAGTCCCTTAAGGTAGAAGTTGTTAGATCTTGTGTTATCCTGATTGTGTTTCTACTATACTCAATTTGTCTCTTCCTGACTGCTTGAAATATTTTCTCCTTGGCCTGGGAGGTCTGGAATCTGGCTATGATATCCCTACCCTAGGTATCCCTAGGGATTTTTGATATGATATGATATGATATCCCTACCCTAGGTATCCCTAGGGATTTTTTTTCAAGAGGCAACTGGTGAGCTCTTCCAATTTCTGTCTTGCCCTCTGGTTCCATAATATCAGGCCAATTTTCTGTGATTATTTCTTGAAGTATGATTTCTAGCCTCTTTGATAATCACTTTCAGGTAGTCCAATAATTTTTAAATTGTCTCTACTGGATCTATTCCAGGTCAGTGGTTTTCCAATGAGATATTTCACATTACCATCAATTTTTTTTTTCATTTGTGTGGATCTGTTTTATTCTTGATTTCTCATAATGTCATTAGCTTCCATTTGCTTCAAGCTAATTTTGAAGGAATTATTTTCTTCAGTGAGTTTTTAAAATTCCTTTTCCATATGGGAAATTTGGCTTCTTAAGGCATTCTTCTCCTCATTGGCATTTGGGCCTCTTTTGCCATTTAAGTTAGGCTATTTTTAAGGTGTTATATTCTTCAGTGTATGTTAGGTCTCCTTTAGCAGGCTGTTGATTTGCTTTTTCATTATTTTCTTTCATCAATCCAATTTGTTTTCCCAAATTTTCCTCCAATTCTCTTCCTTGATTTTCAAAATCCTTCTTGAGCTCCTCCATGGCCTATAACCAGTTCGTATTTTTCTTGGAAGCTTTTGATTGAGGAGTTTTGACTTTTTTGACTTCTTCTGGTTCCATGTTTTGATCCTTTTAGTCCCCACCCCAAAGGATTCTATGGTCTGATTATGCTTCCTCATATTGCTTATATTACCAACCAATTACTTGACTTTTGAGGTCTTTACCATGGTAGAACTCTGCTTCCAGAGTGAAGAGAGCTTTGTCCCAATTCACTTCTGTTTTCACAAATGTGGTTAGAGGTCTGAGGAGGGCACCCTCTCTACAGCCACCACAAGCTCTGGCACAGTGGCATTTCTCACTCCAGGACCACCACCCAAGACAGCAATCCAGATCCAAGGAAGTCAAAGAAAGAGCAATTACCCTCTGAATGGTCTCTTGGTCCCCTTATACTGTGTAGGACAGGAGCTCCAGATGCAACCATGTAACAGCAGCTGAAGCTGACATGCCTCTGCCACCTGTCAGCTAGGGGGCAGGGGCCAGACTGTGCTCTTCTGTCTCCCATTTCCAACATTGTTCTCCACTAACCTTTTACTTTCTCTTTGGCGATTATGGGTTGAGAAGTCTGGAAACCATCATAGCTGCCAGTGATTCACTCTCCTGAATTATGCTCTGGTCAGTCTGCACCACAGATTGGGTCTGCTGTGGGTCCAGGACATCACAGCTCTTGTGGGAATGTGTTTGGCTCCCAGCTGAGTGTGACAGACCCTTCCTGTCAGCCTGCCAGGCTGCCTTTAGTGGTAGATTTGTTTCTCTCTGTCTCTTTGTGTGTTCTATAGCCCTAAAATTTGTTTAGAGTCATATTTTATGGGTATTGCAGGTTGTTTGTGTGGGAGCGCATGGAATTCCTGCTTCTAATTTACTGTCTTGACTCTGCCTTACATGATTTTCAAAATCCTTCTTGAACTCATCCATGGCCTGCAACCAGTTCATATTTTTCTTGGAGTTTTTTGATATAGAAGTTTTGACTTCACTGTCTTCTTCTGGTTCTATGTTTTGATTGCCTTTGTCAGTAAAAAATGATTCCATAGTTTGATTTCACTTCCTCTGTTCATCTGGCCAGTCAATTACTTCATTTTTGAGCTCTTTGCCATGATAGAACTCTGCTTCCAGAGTGAAGAGTGCTGTGTCCCAAATTTCTGTGATTTTGTGCAGCTGTCATCAGAGCTTTTTCCAGTCACCTGCCTCAGAACTGTTAGGATGACTACCTCTCCAGTCTCAATAAGCTCTGCCACCCTAGTGCTTCTCACACTAATACAGCCACCAAAGACTGTGACCCAGATCCAGGCAGGTCAAACAAGAGCAATTACCCAATGAATGGTCTCTTGTTCCCCCTACAGTCTGTTGTCCTGGAGCTCAGGAAGCAGCCATGGAGCAGCAGCAGCAGCCACCACCACCTCTATTGTCCCAGGAGCATGGGACAGACCCTGCTCTTTTCTCAGCCAGTTCCAACAGAATTCCCCCACTGATCTTTTACTTTCTTTTTGTCATTTATGGGTTGAGAAGTATGGAAACCACCACAGCTACTGGTAAATAAGTTCATTGAAGTCTGCTCATGCTGGTCTGTGCCCAGGTCTGGGTTGGCATGGCTCACACTGGACTGTGCTCCACTCCCAGCATGGTGAGATAGATCCTTCCTGTCTGCCTGCCAGGCTGCCTTCAGTGAGAGATTTATTTCTCTCTGTCAATTTGTGGGTTCTATAGTAATAAAATTTGTTTATAGTCCTTTTTTATAGTTATTAGAGGGAGTTGGAACAGGAGCTCAAGCAAATTCCTGCTTTTACTTTGTCATCTTGGCTCCAACCCCAGATAGTATCGATTTTGCCCCACAGAATATACAAAGGATTTCTAGGAGTTTATCACAGAGATGTACACAAAGCATTCAAATAAACCATCAGCTACTCTCAAAAGGGAAGTAACTTGGGATTGCTATTGGGGCAAACCTTTGACATTCTTAAATATCCCTTCAGGGTCCTGTCACAGAGTTATACATGGTCCTCATATGTCTCTTTGTACCATGCTGTGGATAATCTCCCCCTGGAAGGCAAACAGAATATGGAGGTTCTTGAACAAGCACTGTTTCCCATAAGAGCTTTACTGTGCAAATAACTCACAGAAACAGTGAGAATGGAGTGACAAGGATAGATCTCTTGCCATTCTATTCAACATTCTGTTTTTTGTCTCCTCAAAAAGTACATTGATAGGAACTACATAAGTGGTTCTCTTCTTTCTCTAAGGGTAATGCTCCATTCGGAAATAAGCTTTTCTCTCCAAAAGGTCTATTCTTGTACTCTCAAACTATGGAACTCTCAAATTTGGAGAGATATTTGATATCTTCCCTGGTTGGGACTACCTAAGAAATCTCTCTTCTCTGGCTAGAACATTATATTCTATGAAAATGCTGCCTGGGAAAGTTAAAAATCTCCTCTTTACTCAGGATTTGGGGTTCATTAAAATTGTCAACTCCCTTCTTAGGTCACATGGACAGCCAGATGTCTGCTTCTTGTATATTCTCCCGAAGCAAGATAATTCCCTGGTCCCTGGCTTCTCTTGGCCAGGTAAAGTCTACTAGCATTCAAATAGAAGTAGGTTTTCTTCATTCCATGGTACCAAGGCATGGGATAGTCTCTCCCAGAAAAAAATATTCAAGGACAGGTGTTAGGGGATTCAGGAGTACTCCTTTCACTTAGAGAGTCAGAGGACTTTGTTTTAAAGCCAAATTCTTCTGCTTATTATATATGTGACCTTGGGCTAGTCACTTAAACTTATTAAATTCTTTATACAATGAAGGTGGCATTGTTCTAGATGTCCTTTAAAGTCCAAGGTAATGTAAAAATGGACACAGTGAACTTTTGAACTTTTAGCCAAGGGGGATAAATTCAAAGAGAGAGAAACATAATAATAATAGCTAATAATAACACACATTTATATATCATGTGAAGATTTTCAAAATAATTTATCCTAATTCACTCTGTCTCAATTTCCTCATCTGTAAAAATGAGGAAAATAATAGCACCTACCTAAGTATCACACAAATAGTAGTGTGTGTGTGTGTGTGTGTGTGTGTGTGTGTGTGTGTGTGTAGCAAGTATCTAAGGGAGGATTTGAATGTAGGTCTTCTTGTCTCCAAGATCTATGTAATATCCACTGTGCCATCTACCTGCCTCATGAGGAAAACAATTTCAGGCACCATCTCTGTTGAACTCTACCAATATTCTGTTCCAAACAACTTTAAAATAGCATGTTGGATTCAAAAACTTAACAGCTGTGTGAGCCTAGGCAAGTCATTTAACCCTGATTAGTTTCCCCATGTGTAAATTGAGCAGGAGAAGGAAATGCCAAACCACATCAGTATTTCTACCAAGAAAACCCCCCAGGGGGTCACAATGAGTCAAATACTTCTCTCCTTTAACTTAAACTTTGGTTTAACATTATGTTTGGTTGAAAATGAACAAATGAGTAAAATAAATTTTTTTTTGATTCTCTAGTCATGAAACCCATTGATTGATTGGATTAAATCTATTTAACCTCTCTGGGTCTCATTTTACTCCTACATAAAATCAGGATTTGAGACTTGACCCCTAAGATGTGTTCTAACTCTATGATCCTATGACCAATCACACATAAGTGTGTATGTATATGTATGTGTATGCATATGTATTTGTATATGTATACATTTTGCTTAAGTGATTTGACTGAATTCATGCAATTAATCAGTGTTTTCACATCCTTTAGGCACATTAGCCCTTTCTATTAGCTGCCATCCCTAATCCCTAACATATTTTGATCAATTTAACTCTCCTTAGATCTGTAAACCTATTGTATTCCCTAAGAAAGGTCCCCTATAGTGCTGTTGACATGTGCCAGAATGGTTTGAATACTAGTGTTACTCTGACTGACAGAAGCAATATTTTCTGGTGTGTGTTAGAGCTATTTCAGCTGGATAAACAAAACATGAGAAATAACAAGCCTTAGAACATTTGGGGATAGTAGCTATGTCAATAGACAAAACAAGGAAATACAAATAAGTTGTAAGAAATAATATAAACTTTTTTTTCAGTTTAACACTTGTTAAACTATGAGAACAAAATTGAGACATTCACAAAATCAGTTCTCCAGTATCTTTCTAAATAATGGCTCCAATGATTCAATACAAAAGATATGAAAAAAAAAGATTCAGATTTAGAGGGATTAAGATAACAAATAGAATTAGAATTTTTATGACTACTTAAATGTTGAATTGAGTCTGGATGGTGTGAATATTTATTAGATTTAGTAAATTCAGAAATAGCTAACCAGATTGGAGGTGATGGGAGGAATAGTTATTTTTTGTAAATTTCTCCATAGAAAGGAAAAACAAGTGAAAAGAAAAGGAGCATTACATGTAGAGTAACAAAATGTGAATACACAGGATGAGAAGAAACACCAAACAATTTAAAATGTCGTAAAATAAAACCAGACAAGTGTAATATTTAGAGCTCCCACATCCTGTGCACCCCATCAACTCATGCAGGTAATGGGCATAGTCACTGCAAGCAACTTAGTAAGCCTTTGATTTAACATTTGCATGTGTAAAAGTTATGTTCTGGTCCTCTAAAGTCAGTAAGTAAATGTAACTCCACTCCCATCACAGAAGAGATATCAGATAGAGATTCTATCTGATACCTTATGAAATATATTGGATATTTATGAAATATATCTGATATCTGATGCCTTATGAAAGAGAGAGGGGAGGAAAGAAAAGGGGCAAGAGGTAGAAGATGTGGAAATCACAGAAACATATTAAAGGGAGAGAGGTCTAAAAGCTTAGCTGAGTTCAGGAGTCCATTCTCAGCATGTACTTTCGGTAGGGAAATGAATTGGGGCTCTGCATTCCAGTGAAAGAAAGTTGACAATGTTGAGCTCGAGAAGATTTATGCAACAGAGGAACGAAGCACCAAAAAAGGAGCACCCATCAATCAATCAAAAAGTAGGAAAAAAAGAAACAAGTTATTGGAAATAGAAACAAGACTGCAAAATTAAAAATGCAAGAAATTGAGCTTGACTGTACTAGCTTACATGAACTAGAAGGAAAAATGAATAAAAATTCAGAGAACAGGAGCACACACACACACACAATAGTCCTAGTCTGAAGAAAAATAAATTCCAAATCTCTGATTACTAAGAAAATTCAGGATGTAAACCAGAAATTAATAAAGCATTTTTTTTTTAAGCAATTGGGGTTATGTAACTTGCTCAAGGTTACACGGCTAGTCATTATTTATGTGTGGGTGCTCATTTTCTGAGGCCGGATTATTCGATCCCGGGTCATCCCAACTCCGAGGCCAGCGCTCTTACTCACTGTGCCATCTAGCCGCCCCTAAAGCATTTGATAAAATAAAACACATATATATATATATATATATATATATATATATATATATAAGAAAATTCAGGAAGCCTCCCAATGATCATGAAACAAAAGCTAAGAAATTAAAACATTATTCAAAAAGAAAAAGAAAATTTTAAACAGAGACTTGGATGGGAGGTAGATCATAATTCAAATCTTTTAATAAAGAATTAAAAAGATACAGAATAGGTGCCATAATCCAGAGAAAAGACTCATATAAAAATTACATAGGCTACAAAAAAGAGAATGACATATATGAAGTTTTTTTTTAAATTTTTTTGATCTTTATTAATTTGTCTGTTCACTTTTAGTTTACAGGATTCAATTCCACAATTCCTTGAATTTCAAATTTTCTCCCCCTCCCTTTTCTCCTCCCCCATGGTAGCATACAATTAAGTATAGGATCTGCAAATATTTTCACATTAGACATTAGTCAGGTTATAAAGAAGGATTGTATTGGATAGAATGAACAATGGGAAAGAGGAAACAAAACCATGAAAGCAGGTAGTTTGCTTCAATCTGCATTCAAACTCAGTTCTTTCTAGTTCTTTCTCTGAATGTAGACATCTCTCTCCATCATGGGTCTTATGGAGTTGACTTATAACCCTGCACTGCTGAAAAGATCCCAGTCTATCAAAGTTGGTCATCACACATACATTTTGTCTGTAATTGTTTACAAATTTCTCTTGTTTCTGCTATTCTCACTCAGCATCAGTTCATATAATCCTCTCTAGGTAAATAGGAAGTTCATCTGCTCTTCATCTGTTATGGCACAATATTATTCCATCACATTCATATAGCTCAACTTGTTAAACCATTCCCCAATTGATGGGCATTCCCTTAATTTCCAATTCTTTTCCCCAGAAAGAGATACTATAAATATTTTGTAAATATGGGTCTTCCTCCCACTTCTATGACCTCTTTGGGGTACAACCTAGAAGTGGTATTGCTGGTTCAAAGGGTATGATATTACTTATGGCTCTTCAGAATGGTTGTATCAGTTCACAACTCCACCAGCAATGCATTAGTGTTCCACTTTTTCCACATCTTCTCCAGTATTTGTCATTTTCCTGTTTTGTCATCTTAGCCAATCTGACTTGTGAGATGTGGTACCTCAGAGATGTTTTGATTTGCATTTCTCTAATCAATACTGATTTAGAGCATTTTTAATATATTTATAAATATCTTTAATTTCTTCCTCTGAAAACTGCCTGGTCATATCCTTTGACCATTTATCAATTGGGGAATAACTTGTATTCTTACAGATTTAACTCACTTTTTGATTTGAAGTGTCTCAGCCGCTTCTCACCCCCAGAGAAAGAGGCTGGTGCACTCCCAAGTACTGGTCCTAAAGTCCATAGGGCACTGACCTCTCACTTTGTCCCTGACATCTATATGTTGATAATTCTGGAAACACCACAGCTGTTGGTGATCTGGAGTCCCTCCAGCTGGTTGCTGGTCCACCTGCCCTGGGACTAAAACCTCCAACTCATGTGGGCCTGGGCTTGGCTCCCAGAGTGCTGTACTGGCCACTCCCTGACTGGCTGCCAGGCTATTGGGCTATCAGGCTGTCCTCAGTGGGAGGTTAGCTTCTCTGTGTCATTTTGTGGGTTCTGTTCTGTAGCTCCAGAGTTTTTTCAGAGTCCCCATTTATATATATTGGAAGTGGTGTGGGAGGAGCACTGTGGAAATGCTGTTTCTACTCTGTCATCTTGACTCCACCCCTGCATTTGGTGGTTCTTGTTCACTATAATGAGCTCTGATAGATTTTCTTGTCATCCCCTTCTCCTTCTCAGCTTCCTTCCTTCTCATTGTAATTTCCTATTTCCTAATTTCTCAGGCTGAGAGCTAAAGGCCTGGTTGTTGACTTTGTGTGCTGTAGCCTCTGGAAGTGCTGTGGTCCACCCAGGTTTCTGTTGTTAGCTCTTGATGGCTCCAACCCCTGGGCTGTGGGAGCTCCTGCTGGTCAGGTGAGGTGGGGCTTGTTGGGACTCCTCCCACCCTTCTTTTCAGATTCCTTCCTGCCTCAGTTATACCCTTTCTCAGTGGCTCCTAAGCCTGAGGCTACTTCTACAATTTCAGGATTTTACTCTGGGTGGGACATTTATCTCTGGCTTTTCTAGGTCAGAAAGGGGGAATTGGAGCAGCTAGAGTTTACTTTGCCTTCCTGGCC
This sequence comes from Gymnobelideus leadbeateri, assembly GCA_011680675.1. NCBI lineage: Eukaryota > Metazoa > Chordata > Mammalia > Diprotodontia > Petauridae > Gymnobelideus > Gymnobelideus leadbeateri. Next base: position 785,781 of record WOXC01003002.1, on the reverse strand, counting down.
CCTGGAAAATCAGGCAGGTGACTTTTAAACTTCCAGGCTGTGGGCTGACAGCTCCAGGAGAAGCTGCTGTCTCTGCTATGGGCATTATGCTTTCTCTTGCCCAGCTCCAAGGGATCCTCCTGTCCAGTGGTGAGATGCTTGTGAGACAGCTGTGAATCACCTTTGGGAGGGGGTGCATTTGATGGCTGGGGCTTCTTCTCACTCCACTGTAGTCCAGTCTCTTGTCTGGGCTGGCACAGTACCCACATGCTCTGTGCTTCCCCTGCCCCAACCCACATGGGAACTTTTCTGGGCTGGATTCTGCCACCCTCTGTCTCCCAGTGGATTCTGACAATTTAAAATCCATTCTGATTCACTTTTTAAAGTTTAGTTACTGATAATTCATTTAACAATAAAAATGAAGAAGTTACCTACTAAGATGGTTAGGGCTTCTCTGAAGACCCAAAAATACCAACACACTAGTTCCTGACAAATGAATTCGACTCAAGTTTTCTCACAGCCAAAGAAAAGTAAAGTTTATTAAAAGTTCACTTGCATTAGACACAGAGTAAGTCTGTGCTAGAAAATTCTATGGTGCTCTCACAAACATAAAGACAGGGTGGGATCTTATATACAGAAGGTTGTGGGAGGAATCTAGGGGTGGTCTAAGGGAGGAGTTTGGGTAGGGTCTTCAGGAGGAGTTAATGAGGTCAGTGAGTGATTAAGGGTGGGAAGTAGATGGAGGCTACAGACAATGGTGGACTAGGCCAGTTCAAGGGTATATTGATATTTTGATAGGCTAAGAGATGGGAAGTAGATGAACAATGGAGGGCTAGGCTAGTAACTAAGCTAGAGTTGGTAGTTAGTAGATAGGCTAGAGGTCTGGGCCCAGACACAATGTAAGGCTTTGCCTCATGCAAATGCCTCATTAAATGAGACTATTTAATCAAGAGTCCAAGGGAGGTTCCCAGAGCCTGTACCTCAAGGACTCAAGGAGAGCTTGAGGGGCTCCCAGAGCCCATACGTCATCAGTGACAGGATTCTTGGAGGAGCTTAGAAAAGTTACTGCTTCATTTCAGGCATGTTGGCCAACTCTTCTCTGGAATTTTTTTTAATAAAGAAAATTGGACAGGAGAGAAAAAAATGTCATGATCAACTATGGTTGACTTAGCTCTTCTTAGCAATATAATCATCCAAAACAATTTGAAAAGACTCATAATGGAAAATGTTATCCACATCCAGAGAAAAAAAACTGAGTGGTCTGAATGTAAATCAAAGCTACTATTTTCACTTTCTTTAACTTTTTGGGGTGGGGTTTTATGCTTTTTTTCCTTTTTTTTTCCTTTTACAACATGACTAATGTGGAAATAACCTATATTGATAGCCATATTTGGGAGGGTGCATAGGAAGAAGGGAGGAAGAAAAAATCTGAAACTTGAAATCTTACAGAATAAACTATCTTTACAAGTAATTGGAAAAAATAAAATAATATTTACAAAAAAAGTAACTGGAGTCCTTCCTACAGTTTGCTTGTAGCCAAACCCAATCAGTGATTGGCACAGTCTGGAAGTGTGATCTGATAAATTCAGCATAGCAGAAACTGATCAACAGTCAACCACATAAAATGCCATGTTTATCAGCTAAAGAGTTATTCATTCATTGGCCATACTACATTAGGGATTGAATTTAGTGGGACTGAATGCCTTGTATTAAACATTTTAAGTTTTAGGCCGCCATCTCCAGACATCCCCTTAGTAGAAAAAGAAAGGTATAGCTCATACTGCAAGTTACTACTGTTCTTGCTCTATCTTCTAAATAAACAGCCCTTTGTAAAAAGGTTAATGGTTTAAATTGCTTAAAGTAGAGTGGGGCATTAATTATTGAGTCAATCAATAATAGAAAAGCAATATTAATTGTAACTAGTGAGTTACACTGGGAAAGTATACACTCAAATAGGGGCAGAAGCCAATTGTATTAGATCTTCCAAAATCGTCAAAGTAATCCCTAGTACCATAGAAGGGGAGGTAGCCAGTGAACCTTTGAAGGTCTAATCTTCCAGCACAAATTCAGGTCATAAGTGTAAGTCAAAGCCCATATCACTATGATAACAATATGTATTGCTACCTAAGTGCTTGTATGGAAGCTGGAGACTCTGTTATCTTATTTTGGGGAAACTTCTTAAGTTTTCCAGTGTTATTTCTAGAAAAAAGAAAACACAATAAAAAGCCAATTATAGAGTGATAAGAGAGAAAAGAAAGGAGAGAGAGAGAAAGAGAGAGAGAGAGAGAGAGAGAGAGAGAGAGAGAGAGAGAGAGAATTAAGAGAATATTGATCTTTTTGTATAATGATCCTATGATCAGGTTAAGTATATATGAGTCCAGAATCTTGGGGAGCCAGAGAACATGGGTTATATTTTATTTTTTCTAGTTACTCTCTTTGCCTTGATTTTATGGTCTCTAATTTCATCTCATTGTGCTGTCGTTTATGGACACAGAGCTGACTTCACCATCAGCATTTATTCAAGTGCTGCCTCTGAGTTTTTACTGCCTTTGAGACTCTGGGGCAATGACTTCTAAGACCCTCAGCTTAGTTGTCTACAAACTTTTTGTATCATATGTCCCTATAAATGATGAATTTTTGTGCAATTGTCAAACATAGGTATAACTATATTTTAATAATAATTATGCACATTACTGTTGTACAGAATTTAGGAATTTTAAAAGGATAATATAAAGCTTTGATAATTGGGTCAATATGGAATTAATGGAGTTAATTAAAGTAAAGGAGTAATATGGTTAGATCTTCATTTTGGGAATACTTTGGTACTTGTTTAGAGAATGGAATAAAGAGGAAAGACCTGAGGCAGGGTAAAACCTGAAGTAATGTGGACTTTGGCTTCACAATGGTTGGGCTATTTGCATAGATTTCTTATAAAAGAATCTTTTGTACTTTATACAGGTGACTGCGTGCAGTATTGTGTAGTCAGATATCACAGTTTATTGGAAGAAGAGGAAATTGGAAGCTAGGAAAAGGAATTTTCTATTACCAGACTCTAGAAATTTCACTGTCTTTTCCCTATTTTTGTGATATTCTCTCTTGACTTCCCTGACTTCCTTCAAGTCCCAGATAAAATCCTCAGTATGTGCTCTGAGATTATCTTAAATAATAACAAATAAATAAAAATTAAAACAATAAATATTAAACAAATAAAATTGACAAGAAAAACAAATTAAATACTGAAGCTAAAATAATACAAAATAAGAAATTAAAAAAATAAAACCTTGTCATGTTCACAACTGATTATTAGAATGGATTCAAAATATGCAGGAATAAATTTCCATTTCAAGAAAGCCTATATGATAAATACCATGTGTTTCATTAATAACTTTCCATCTTTTTTTTTTGTTTTTTTGTAAGTTTCTTTTGTTTTCTGCTGTGAATTTTTTATTTAATTTTTCCCCCTTCCCCCAGAAGGCTACAGTTAAGTATGGGCACACATACATATGTATACAAACACACATATACACATAGACATATATGCAGAAAGATATACACATACTCATATACACACATTTACCAACACACATTTGCCTGTATATACATATACTTACATATGTGTGTGTATATACCCTGATGTCCATAATTATACTCATATATAGACATAAATATCCATATGCATCTATGTAAGACTATTTATTTGTCCTTTATTTCTCTGAGGGTGAATAATCTTTTCTTCATAAGTACTAGTCTTTCCATCTTTTTCAAAGTCTGTGAACTTGTCATTTCCTACAGCACAGCAATATTCCAATCTCATACTATCTAGTTGTTTTAAATAGTCCAAAGCATTGTGATGAATATGGTACATATATAGAATGGTTTTCCCATTTTTTCCTTTGATTAAATCTATTTTTCCCTTAACTTTGTTAGAGATCATGATTACCACCTCTGGTCCTTTTTCCATAACAAATTCTGCTCTTAATCATTATTTTATGTTTGTGCATATCTCCTATTTCCTTTCCGTCCTGACTCTTCTACTTCACTTCTATCTTTTACCTTGCCCTCCTATTACTTAACCAACCCCCTTCAAGGATTCCGCTCTTATCCTCACATTCCCATGAATCTAAACACCCTTCTATACCCACCTTTAACCCATTCCTTCCCCATCCCCCTACATATTCCTCCCTTATCTTCATCCCCATCCCCTTATTGTTTTATTTCTTTCTGAATTTAGAAGAGGTTTATATTCTTCCAACTATATGTGTATTTTCCCTCTTGAACCCATTCCAGCAATTTATTTTTTATATGGCATGCTTGTAATACTTTGAGGATAAGGAACAATAACAACATTGTTTTAATCTTGTCTCCTTCACTAAAATGAGTAACTGTATAGTAGGAATTGTTTTTCACCTTACTATTTATCCACTGTACTCAGAATAGTGTCTATCACTTAGTAGACTCAAATGCTTATTGATTGAATATTTATTGGTTGACTAAGCAACATTTGTGTACTAATCATTCAAATCACTGGAATTTATTTCCATACATACTTTGGTGTCATTGTGTTTACTTAGAGTTTTAGCCATTAGGTCTCTTACATTTGGATTCCTCTCTCTCTCTCTCTCTCTCTCTCTCTCTCTCTCTCTCCATAATATTTTCTTTCATTTTTGAAAAGGAAAATGTCCGAGAAAAATAATTAAATAAATAATCATTTCTCATATTTGTGAGATCAGACATTTAGAACATGAGGAGAACTTGATGATTATATAGTCTAGGGACTCAACCAGGGGCTTGTAGAACTTGGTTTTTCTTTGTTTTAGTGAATAGGTGTATTTTGATATAATTGATTTCCATTGTAAGTTTATTTCTTTCATTTAATACATTTAAAATTATGATTCTGAAAAAGAGTCTTTGGGCTTCATGATACTTCCAGAGGGGTCTACAACACATACACATAGAAGGTTTACTACCCCTGACTCTTGTCTAGTCTCCTCATTTCATAGAAGGAAGAAGCTGAGGCTGAAGGACTGAAAGGATTTCTCAAGGTCACTAAAGAAATAAAGTCTGGGTCTGGAAGGGCCTCCGGACGTCATTGATTCCTCCCTCCACATTTTACACATAAGAAAGCAGATCCAGAAGAGTGATTTGCCTAAGGTCCAAAAGAATATGATATCAGAAATGTGATGGCAACATAGATTTTCTCATTTCAAATCCAGGGTTAAATTCTACTGTATGGCCCTGTCTCATTCTCAGTGAAGAAGCAAGATTGATATCATTTTTAAAAAATAAAGAATTGAATTTTTTTATTAATAATTACTCCAGACACAAAGCCTGGTATGAACAATTTTCCACTATTTCCACATAAATAACTCCTTGTGCATAACAAAATTTCTCCTTTTAATTTTTCAAGATAATGTTTATGGTCTGTTTGTTAAATTATGACATATTTCTTTCCAGTTAGAAACAATATTGATTAGCACTGCTTTTCTATTACCATAAGGCTTTGTGCTTTAAATATAGAACACCCATGTTCACATTGTACTTTACAACTTATTTTCTGAGGTATGTTGTGCAAACATCATTTATTCTTGTTGGACATCTAAAGAAACTGAGACTCAAAAAAAAAAAAAAACTTGCCCATGAACAAGCAGCTAATTAAAAAACAGAGCTGATGCTCAAATTTATGTTCTACTCTATGTCCAAGGTGCTTTTTAAAATATCACTCTTCCTCAGAAATCTACAGGTTCAACTTATTTCCCCTCAAAAAACAAATCTGACAGGAAAGTGATATCCACTTTTCCTAATTTTTATACCCTGTTGACCAAAAGTTTTCTTTTTAAAGTTTCTGGAAAGTTAAATGTTATAAAATGACCAATTATGCTGTCTTACAATATCCCGTAATGTATTAGCAATGAGGAATGCCAATCAGACAAGAATTGTAACTAAAAACTGCTAGTGGTTTAATCCTCTGATATCAATTCCTTCTTTATGATCCTTGGGTTTGGCAGGAAGAGTCCAGGAGATAAAGTTTATGGTAGGACATCTTTGAGGGACTCTGAACCCAGTGCCATTTTTAGATCACATTACAGCTTTCCAAACCTCAACCAAATTCCATGACAACAGGTGGCTCAGGACATTATAAAAAAAAAAAAATAGAAATGCACAGTTCTGCACTCAGACACTTATGGTACAAGAATTTTCTCTCCATATAGACACAATTCACCTTCCCTTTCATATTCCCCAGAAGTTCATCTTTCTAGAAAGTTCAAATCAATGTGATTAACCTTGAACAATCTCTTATCAAATCACTTTCTTTTGTTCTCACAGAAATGTCATAATATATTATCATTAGGGGAAAAATACCTTCTTCCTAATACTAAACCCCATGGGAGTTTCAGATGTGATTTTTGGTTCGTTGCTAATATCCATATATGATTACCTAGAAGCAGCAGTCATGTGTCAATGATATTTAAAATCAAATATTTAAACTAATATCATAGTATTTTGATTTAAATATGACTTTGAGGAATCTACATATCATCAAGCACATGGAGTTTAAATATGGGGTCTACTGCACTGATTTCTTCTGTTTTTTCAAATTGGATGTCTTAATGGTTACATAAAAAATATTACTTGAAATAACACAATTTTTCTGTCATTTGTGGAGAAAAAAACATAATTTCATTTCATTCCCTTGTTTCTTTCCTCCTCCTCCAGTCCTCCTGAACTTTATTATTTTCAACTAGTGGACTGAAATGATTACTTCTGTCTCCTGGGTCTAATAAATCAATTTGGCTCTTTAATGTACCTTGTTAGGGTTGGAGATTGGTGTTTTGGGGGGATATTTTTTTGCATTACTGTTATACTACCTGCTGAGTCATCAGCATGGAAACCAGAGGTTAATTTCCCTCCTACTAAATGAGGCAGATAATCAGTCATCAGAGGATGGTTCCTGTGCTGTAAATAAGTCCTGACAAGCTAAGGGACAGAACTGTGCATCACTCAGCCCCATTCACACCATCTGTCCACAAATTAAGACAAAGTAAGGATATTAATTTGTTACATTTCAGAAGCTGTCCTGACAAACCCACATGGACATTTTAAATGGCAATGAATAACTGAAACATTTTACTAATATTCCACTGAGTCACGGGTTATAGTTTTGAAAACTTCCTTTACAGTAATGAACATGTGGAAAGTGATTTTTTGACCAGCTGTATAGTTAATGACTATCAAAGCAGATGCTTTGCAAAGCATTACACAGTCGGGTTGTTGTTTTTTCCCTTTTTTTTCCTCCACCTAAGTTACAATTAGATCCATTTTATTAGAAATAAATTATGCAGGCAAGGGGCTTTGGGCTACAGTTTGTGAACAAAATGGTATTTAAGAAAAGGAAAATCTTCCTTAAAGAAATATAGTTACAAAACCAAGAAATGCAAAGGGTGATTTGTCCAGTGAAGGGAAAAGACACTAGACAATGGAAAAGTATGCATCCAATTCACTCATCTTCCTAGAAAAGGGAAATCACCAGGTGGGCTACAGAAAAGCAAATGCCAGCAGCTGCGGTTGGATAAAAATTAGTTTTTGTTCTCTTTGGCTAAAAAATAAACACTTCATGGGAATATATGCATGTGTACCTCTTTGAGGCTATGTTTGTATAGTATATAGTCCAAAATACAATTCAGTTCTAGTACTTATAAAAAGATGGTTTCTGCAAAAGTAAATCTGCAATATCCTGGTCTAAAAATTCTGATGCAAGCAGTGGGATATATAATTGTTCAATTTCCTTTTAAAATATTGATTTTTTTCTTTTACTGGAAATTCATAGTCAAAATGTATTATATTATGTGCTCTTTTCTTTTCAAAAATAGGGCCACTTCTGATATATATTTTTAATGAAGACCATGATTGCCAGACTTGGTAGCATGGGAGATGATGAGAAGTGATAGATAGGTTGTTTGAAGACTGCCTTAATATGAGCATATGTGAAGGTCAAACACAAAACTATGATATAGCAAAGTATCCATTCATTTGATAACTTGTAACTCTCTTTGGATTTTATAATTTTTTTTTGTTGTTGTTTTAAGCCAATTGCAGTTAAGTGACTTGTCCGAGGTTACACAGATAGTTTTTGTGTTAAGTGCCTGAGGCTGGATTTGAACTCAGGTCTTCCTGATTCCAGGGCTGGTGCTCTATTCACTGCATCACTTAGCTGCCCCTTGGAATTATTAATTATATTCCAAATTTATGTAATTGCTATGCAGAGACATTGGAACTTTACCTTTGTTCACATTTTACTCAGAGAGAAAATTAACAAAACAAATATTCTGGAGTAACTTAAATTTTAACAGCTCGTACAAGAGAAAATTCTGGTTTGCTAGATTAAATCAGATTTTTTTTAATGCTTTATTAACTTCTGGTTTACAACATTCATTTCCTCCAGATTTTGACTTACACATTTTCTCCCTGTTTTTACCCTACCCACTTCCCCAAAACAGCGGTCCCACAGGATATCCACTACTACAATCTGCCTTCTCCCATATCTTCCCTAATACCCCCTTTGAATTTTACATTAGGACATGGTGGATCTCTATGCCCCAGTGCCTGTATATCTTATTTCCCAATTACATGTAAAATAGTATTAATAATAGCATATGTATATATAGGTATATATGTACATATACATATACACCTATATATACATATACATATATACATATACATATACATATACATATACATATACATATACATATACATATACATATACATATACATATACATATACAGCAAGCACCCCAGCATCCCCAGGGTGGCTGCCAACACAGGTTCTTAGATTTGCTTTTCTAAAGGAAAGCAACTCAAAATGGGTTAACAAGCTTACTTTAATCAATCATAGATCAGCACCCCGAACTTCAATGTATACAGGCAGAGAGAGAAACAAACAGAGCAAGCAGACAGGCTTTCAAACTGTCTAACCACTGCACATCAATACCAAATCACAGTTACCAGAGGGGGAAGCATCAACATCTGGGTTTTCAAAGCCAGGGGTGCTCTCAATGGCTGCCCAGAGTCTCACCTGGTCAAATCACACAACACTTCTCAAAGTGAGCCCCAAAGCAAAGCCTCCCATTAAGGATTATATAGCCTTCTCCAGGTTCAGAGAATGTAACAACCATCTTGAGCCACTGCCCAATCACAAAGTATCTAGGTGTGGGTTTTCCTGAAAAACAAGTCTCCCACAACAGGCTCCAGGTGCACTTAACCTAGGGGCAGGGAATATCTTTAAATTTGCATTTCCATTACTATATGTATATATATATATATATATATATATATATATGTGTGTGTGTGTGTGTGTGTGTGTGTGTGTGTGTGTGTGTGTGTGTGTGTGTGTGTGTTTAAACATTTGGTTTCAAAACTTTGAATTACAGATTCATTCCCTTCCTCCCTTTTCACCCACCTTTACTGGGAAGATAAGCAATTCAATAGAGGTTATATTTGTGTAACTTAAGCAAAACATTACCATAGTAGACATATTGTAAAAGACTGAGTATATTTCCCTCCCTCCTATCCCACCTCCCACTTGTTCTATTGTCTACTTGGATCCCTTCCCTTTTCAAAAGTGGATGCTTCCAATTTCCCTCCCCCACAGCCCGTCCTCCCTTCCATCATCCCCCCTCTCATCCCCTTCCCCTACTCTCTGTAGAGTGAGATACCCTATTTACTGTGTATGTCATTCTCTCCCTGAGCCAAATTCAATAAGAATAAGTTTTACCCATTCCCTTTTGCTTTCCTGGTCTTCCTCTCCATTGTAAACATTTTCCCTTGCCTCTTCTATATGAGATAGTTTACCCCATTCTGTCTCTCCCAATTGCCTCTCCTTGTATCCCTCTCTCACCTCTTAATTTCACCTTTTAAGTATCATCCCTTCCTATTAAATTGATCCTGTGCCTTCTATCTATGTATACCTGTAAACATATATAGACACATTCATATATGTATTTATACACCCATATAACCTCTGATATATATGTCTGTGTGTGTATTTTTATTGCTTTCAACTATTTTCATACTGAGAAATGTTTCATCAATTACAATTGTTATTTTTCCATGTAGGAATGTAAATAGTTCAACTTTGATAAGTTCCTTATGATTTATTTTCCCTGTTTACCTTCTCATACTTCTCTTGCTTCTTGTATCTGAATGCAAAATTTTCTATTCAAATATTTTTTTTTCATCAAGAATACTTGAAAGTGGGGGCACCTAGGCAGAGCAGTGAGTAAGAGTTACAGCCCTGCAGAGCCTTAGGTCTGGGTCTCCAGTACTTCCTAATGCAGCCGCAGTCATAAACAGATACAGTTGAGAGCAAACTTCAAAGCTGGAGCGCAATCCTCAAAAGACATCATGTTTAGAGCTGGCCGATCAAAGATACCAGAATGTGGAATCAGATATATCTGGGGACAGAATCCTGTTGATCTCAGGAACTCCAACAATATCCTTTTAAATGAAACCTATATCAAAAGAACTCCGGAGCAGACTTAGTGAAAAGAGATCTTTGACATGCAGGTCCATTGATATCAGGGTAATTATCAGAGTCCTGGGACGGGCCTCTTTGGCTCACCACACTCAATGAAGGGGGTGGGGATGGAGGATGGGAGAGAATTTGGAACTCAAAATTTTAAAAATAAATGTTAAAAATTGTTTTTATGTGTAACTGGGAGAAAAATAAAACACTAAATAAAAAACAGAATATTAAAAGTAAAAAAAAAAAAAAGAGTTACAGCCCTGGATTTGGGACAACTCCGGATCAGATCCGGCCTCAGAAAATGAGCACCCACACATAAATAATGACTAGCTGTGTGACCTCGAGAAAGTTACTTAACCCCAATTGCTTAATTAAAAAAAATAATTGGAAGTAATCTGTTATACTGAATGACCATATTTTCTCCTGAAATGTGATACTCAGTTTAGCTGGGTAGGTGATTCTTGCTTTTAATCCTAGCTCCTTTAAACTCTGGAATATCATATTCCAAGTCCTTTGATCCCTCAGTGTAGAAGCTGATAAATCTGTTGTTATCTTGATTGTGTTTGCACAATATTCAAATTGTTTCTACCTAGCTGCTTGTAATAGTCCTTCCTTGATCTGGTAACTGCAGAACCTGGCTATAATATTCCTAGGAGTTTTCTTTTTCAGATCTTTTCCAGAAGGTGATCAGTGGATTCTTTCAACCTCTGTTTTGCCCTCTATGTCTAAAACATCAGGGCAATTTTCCTGGAGAATTTCTTGGAGGATGATTTCTAGTTTTTTTTTTTCTTTCATCATGGTTTTTAGGTAGTCTAATAATTTTTAAATAATATTTCCTGGATCTCTTTTCCAGGTCAGTGGTTTTCCCCATGAGGTATTTCTCATTGCCTTCTATTCTTTCATTTGTTTGGATCTGTTTAACAGCATCTTGATTTCTCATAATGTCACTAGCTTCCATTTGCTCCAGTCTAGTTCTGAAGGCATGATTATCCTCAGTGAGCTTTTGAGATTCTTTTCCTTTGTGGTAAATTCGGCTTTTTAAGGCATTCTTCTCTTCATTGTCTTTTTGAGCCTCTTTTGCCATTTGAGTTAGTCTGTTTTTTAAGGTGTTATTTTCCTCAGCAGAATGTTGACTCTCATTTCATTATTTTTGTGCATCATTCTTGTTTCTCTTTCTAATTTTTCCTCCACTTCTCTTATCTGCTTCTTAAGGTTCTCTCTGGCCTGTAACCAGCTCGTATCTTTCTTTGAAGCTTTTGGTCCAGGAGTTGTGACTTCCCTGTCCTCTTCCTGTTCCATACTTTGATCCTTTTTGTCCCCAAAATAAGAGTATAATATTGGATTTTTCTGTTTGTCTTACTTCCTTTGCCTGGTCATGTTACCACTCAATTACTTGACTTTTGGGATTTTTGCCACAGTATGACTCTGCCACCAGATAGGGGGGCTATATTATAAATGCTGGGGTTTTCTCAGCTGCTGGAGGTATTAGTTGGATGCCCTCTCTAAAGCCTGCATACACTCTGGAAAGCTGGTCACACACTCCAGGACCTCCATCCCAGAATGCAATCCAGATCCAAGCAGGTTAAAGCAAGAGCAATTACCCCTCAGACTTGTTGCTTAATCCTCTTACAGTCTTCATGCCAGGATTTGAAGCTGCCACCTTGCAGCCCACAGCTCCTCAGTGTTTCCTCACCCTGGGGAAGTGGTCGACACACTCCCAACTACTGGGTCCCAAAGTCCACACTATACTGACCTCTTACTTTAAACTTAGCATCTATGTGTTGATAATTCTGGAAACACCCATAGCTGTTGATATTCTGGAGTCCCTCCAGCCAGTGGTTGTTAGGTCCCTCCCTGGGGCTAAAACTCCTGGCTTATGTGGGCCTGGGCTCGGCTCCCAGAGAGCTGTGCTGGCTGCTCCCTGCCAGGCTGCTGGGCTGTCCTCAGCTTGAGGTTAGCTTCTCTATGTCATTTTGTGGTCTGTGTAGCTATAAAGTTTGTTCAGAATCCCCTTTTATATTAATTGGGGAAGGTGGAAGTTGGCTCCCTGTGGTAATCCACCATCTTCACTCTCCCCTGGTTGAATCAGATTTTAACTTTGATATTTGAATTTGGATATTATTATCTTGTTTAATGCTGTAACTAAATATCTTTTAGAAAATGTGGTTTATGTTCGAGGTGACTTTTACATATGGAGGAAGTAGTTTATAAGCAGTATTATTTGAATTGAATGATTCCATTAGATCTTACAAGTGATTTTGGGTTAAGGCTGGTATTAAAAACAAAAAAAAGTTTCAGAGATTAAAATTTACATTTACTCTGGGCATGGTACCTGAAGTTAAGGGTGTGATATCCTATATAGAGGAAGAGAGAGAAAAAGGGGAGGGGAGTAGGAGAGGGAGAGGGAGGAAGGAGGGAAGGAGAGATGGAGGGGAAGGAGAGGGGGTGGGAGAAAGAGAGAGGCAGGGAGAGTGACAGGGAGAGGTAGAGGGAGACAGAAGGAAGGAAATAAAGAAGGAAAGAAGGAAGGAAGGAAGAAAGGAAGGAAGGAAGGAAGGAAGGTAGGAAGGAAAGAAGGAAGGAAAGAAGGAAGGAAGGAAAGAAGGAAGGAAGGAAAGAAGGGAGGAAAGTATACACTACACAAGTGGAAGTTTAGAAAGAATGTACATCACAATTGTTTCTGTGTTAGCCAAAAACCCTTAGGATCTTCACCTGCCAGATTAAATTTATTTTTTTAAAGAGTCTATTCCTTTACCTCCTTTCTTATTAACCCTTAATCATTGAATGTGCATTATCTTAGTAACCAAGGTCAGTTAAAGACCTTGGCTTGAAAAGGCCCACTGTATCCTGCACCATATCCAGTTTTCCTGATTCCTATCTGGCCACTCAACCCAGATATCTCCAGAGAAGAAAGTGAGGCTTTGTACAACCCTCCCTCACTTCATTTAACTTGCATCTGAGGGCATCACCACCCTGATATCATGGTCCTCTGAGAATGGAGGGCAAACAGCAGCAATAAGCCCCCACATGTCTTTTCTATACATCTTCTCTGTGATAGGATAATTGATTTAGACTTGGAAAGGGCTTTCTTAATGTTTTTTATTCAGTAATTTCAGATTTTTTGTGACCATTTTGGGTTTGTCAAGGATACTGGGGTGGTTTGCCATTTCCTTTTCCAGTTCATTTTACAGATGAGGAAACTGAGGCAAACAAGGTTTAGCTGACTTGCCCCGGATCACACAGCTACTGAGTGTCTGAAGCCAAATTTACACTCATGTTTTTTTCTGACTCTAAGCCCAGTGTTCTATCAGCTGCTCCAAAAAATAACTTACAAACCATCTAGTCAAAAGTTGTCATTTTAGAGATGAAGAAACCAAGGCCCAGAGTGGTTAAATAATGTGCCTACAGTGGCACATCGTGAATTGTCAGAGATAGTATTTGAGTCAGTCAGTAAATATTCATTTCTTAAGGGTTTCCTATGTACCAGGCATGCATTATGAGATGAGGATTTAAAGAAAGACAAAATAATCTTGCTTTCCATGAATTGACACACTAATAAGGAGATGACATGCAAACAGCTAAGTATAAACAAAATATACTGGGTATAAATGGGAGGTAATCTCAGAATAAAGGCCTTTGGGTTGGAGATGGGGTGGTATAGCACCAATTCAATATTCACAGTGCCCTCAGCAGCTATGATTATGCTGGTGTAGTTCTGAATCACAAAATGTAACAGACTCTCCACATGGAAAACATACCAAAACATTTATTCAAACACTAGAAAGCCAAATCCATCATAGAAACCAAGAAGTTGGTACACTTAACTAATGCAGCAAACACCAACATTCCCAAGCCTTCCCTCCATCAGGCGTTCAAAACAAAACAGGTGTTCCTAGGCAAAAATACCCCTGCTCACTCACACTAGCTTCTCTACCTACATGCTGCTTGCTCCCAGTTCTGCTAGTGCTCTCTCTGTGTTCCTTCCTGTTCCAGTCTTCCTCTTCTACCCTTTCAGCAAGCTCCTTCCACCATGGGCTTCATGTGATTGCATTTGGCCTATTAAGAAACAGGGAAGATCTTCAAATTCCCATTACCATCACATGTGGGAAGGCCCACTGCAGAGCCTCAGATTTGAGCCGACTCTAGAAGGAAGGCAGGGAAGCCAGGAGGAATAAATGAAGGAGAGCATGCTAGGGATTTGGGATAGTCAGTGAAAAGCCAGGAGATGGAGAGTCTTGTGTGAAGAATAGCAAGTGAGACAGTCAGGTTTCCAGATACCAAGTCTAGCATGTAATGACCACACCAAAATTTTCTTCCATTTTACACTATTTCCTTCATGAATTGATATTTCTAAGGTCATAGAAGAGCAGAAAAAAGGAAAGATGGGATCAGATCCATACATGAAATAAGAAACATGTTTGAACTCAAGTTTAGTACTTTAGAAGCTCTATCCTCATGAGATACATGGGAAGGATAAAGAAGGCATAAGCAAGTGTATAGAATTTGAATTGAAGAGGACTCAGAATAGACTAGAAGAGGAGAAAAATGAGGAATATAGAGTAAAGAAAAACACATTGCAGGACAGCACTAAAAAGAATGTCACTAAAACTTAAGAGTTTAAATGGAAGGATAGAAGAAATATATTGAACTGTATTCTTAGCTGGACAGAGAAAGATTCTGAAAAATGGATAAAATAAAATGTTAAAAGTTATTAAAATATCAGTGAACTTAATAAAATTGTTATATAGGAGGGAAATGGCAACAGGGGGAGTAAACACTGTGGAGTAGACTAGAACCAAAGACTTGTAAGCAAAGCTAACCTCAGCGAAAATACAGATATTGAAAAAAAAAGATTTAAAAAAATCAATACAAAAATAAATGAAGGAAATCCTAAGTTTTCCTTCCTTAGGAAGGAAATCCTAAGTTTTACCATCATAGTCTTATATATCAATCCAGTAAAATGACAGAGAGTAGCAAGATGTATAATAAAACATAACTCCATAATTTGGTGTCTAAAAGAAATTCATCTAAAAATAAAGACACATAAAGAACAGAAATGAAAGATTGAAAATAATTACCATGTACTCGGTAATTTCAAAATATTGAAAGCTGGAAGAAGAAAAAAAAATTCACATGATCAAGGCAAACAAGGAAACTGTATGGTGTTTAATGTACATTAGGTAATGAAAGTTTATCATTATTGAATGCATGTATATCAATTGACATAGCTCTTAAATTGATACAGGAAAAGTTAAAATCAATTTGAAAAAAGGAAGAGTAAAACAATAATTATAGGAGACTTTAATTATAGTCACATAATAATAGTGTTTGAAGAGACCTCAACCTTAACTAGACCAATACTTACAAAAATGTATATACATTTTAACATTCATTCTAAAAAATGTATTCCAAAATTTCTTCCTCCCTCCCTCTAAGCAATTTTATAAAGTTATACATGTGCAATCACGCAAAGCATATTTCCATATTGGTCATACTGTAAAAGAAGGCACAAACACAGAAGAAGAAAAAAACCCACAAAAGAACCCAGCGAAAAACGTTTTGCTGCAATTTGCATTTAGACTCCATCAGTTCTTTCTCTCAAGGTGGATAGTATTTTTCATTGAATCCTATAGAATTTTCTTAGATGATCATTATATTGCTGAGAATAGTTACATCATTCATAGTTAACCATAATTATAATATTGCTGCAACTGTGTACAATGTTATTCTGGTTCTGCTCACCTTACTTTGCATCAGTTTGTGTAGGTATTTCCAGTTTTTTTTTCTTCTAAAATGAGCCTGCTTGTCATTTTTTGTAGCATAATTGCCTTTCATTATATAATCAGATACCACAACTTGTTCGTCCATTCACCAATTGAGGGGTATCCTTTTAATTTCCAATTCTTTGCCACCAGTAAAAGAAGTGTATAAATATTTTTGTACAAATAAATCCTTCTCTCCCCTCTTAAAAAAAAAAATTCTGTGGGATACATACCTAATTGTAGTATTTCCAGATCAAAGGGTATTCAGAGTTTGATAGTCTTTTGTTTATGCCCATTTTAATAACATATTTAGTTTGTATTAGGTCTTTTCTTTTTTCTTTTTTTTTCTTTTAGCTTCTACATCACACAGCCAATACTTAGGGAGCGTGAAATCAACCAAATTCTGTTGTTTTTGTTCCGAGCAACTATTACATATGTCCAACTTTCCCACCTTTTGCTTATGAGGTATAAAACTTTACATTTACTCCCTATTGGATATCATTTTATTAGTGTCATTCCAACGCTCTTCAAATTTCAGACCCATTGGCATCCTGAGTCTTTCATTCACTATGCTAATTATCCCTTTCAAATTTCTGTCATCTTCCAATTTTATGAGCATATCACTAATGTCTTTATTCAAGTTTCTCAGAGAAATGTGAAGCAGCATAACTACTCCTGGAAAACCCCACTAGAGGTTTCCTGCCACATTGGCATTAAGCTAACAGTAATTATTCTTTGATTCTAGTCCTTCAACAAATTTTCAATCCCTATGATTCAATAATCACCTAATCCATATTTTTTTCATCTTCTCCAGGAGAATAGTATGACATTTTATCAAAAGATTAGTTTAAATCTAAGCACATTGTATTTAACACATTTTCCTTATTCACCACTTCAGTTATCCCATCAATAAAGGAAATTAGTTTAGTCTGGCATGACTTGTTCTTGATGAAGCCATGCCAACTCTTTGTAATCGTTGCTTCCCTTTAATCTATTCTAGAATTTTCCCAGGATTTGAAATCAGTCTTATTGGCTTATAGTTTTCAGGTTCTATTCTCTTTCCTTTCATGAAAATGGTGACAATATTTCCCCTTCCAGTCTCATGGCACTTCTAAAACTTGGGGTTCAGTAATTATACATTCCAATCCTTTTAGGACATGAAGATGTAGTTCATTTGGGCCAGATGACTTAGATTTATCAAGAACAGTCATTAGCTGTTTTATTATATACTTACTTATTTTGGAATCAACTTATTATAAGTCATTTTTGTTTTATAATTTCCATGATAGAGGTAATTCTTGGCAGATAAAAGACAAACAAATTAAGAAATGGTCAACCAGGCCTTCATTCTCTCATTATTTTCATCATCTTATTAACCTCAAACAAAAGTTTTATATCCTGTTTCATCCTTCTTTCCTATCAATATAGTTTTAAAATATCAATATAGCTTGAAAAAATAAAAATACTTTTTTTTCATACTTACCTTTCATCATGAGCCTCTCATCTCATTCTGAGCTTCAGCAGTCTTTAAATGATTTTAACAGCACTGTGCCATGATTAAATACACATTTGTATCAGTTGGATTAGATTCTATCTTTTGGACATTAATTTTGTTTTGTTTTGAATCAAAATTGCTTAGTAAATCCCATGTGTATTCATATTAGAATCTTCAGAAAGAACCCTGTTTTCTTTTTCAATCTAATTATTTCACTTTGTATTTTCAAAATCTCATTCTTGAGAATTCATATGCCTAGGTGAGCTTGCTCCTCTGAAGCATTTTGCTCTATGGGATCCTACCCATATCCCCTCTGAAGTTTTTGAAATATATTCCTGAGATCTGGAATGCATGTTCTACTATTCTCAGATTTCTTTTCCTTTATCACAGTGTTCACTTTTCTCAAGTTTTCCAGTAATTTTCACCTCAGCACCTATTTTCATCTCTGTGTTAGTAAGAAACAAATCTAGATTAGAATTCCCTTCCTGTTTTTTTTTTTTGTTTGAAGTCCAAAACACTGACTGACACATGTCTCAATGAGTACATTAGCAAAACAGGTCAAGCAAAGCACAATTAGAAAAAAATGAAGTAAATAATCTAGGGTTCAATTTCCCCTCTCCCAAATTACTTTGGTAAAAACTTCCTATTTGGAAGAATTGCCAGTAGAAAGGGAGAGTATATTGGAATAAACTAGGTTTATATGAACATTTTTACCACAAAAATCTAAAATTTGAAAGAGAACTTGAATATTAAAGGGATCCCATTAAAAAAAAAGAAGAGAAACCTTTCAGTGTCATATTTAGGGTGCAAATTCTGAATAAAAAAAAATAATAGAATCACAGGAATTGAAATAAATAGTTATTGACTGAATATAACTGAAAACTTTTTTGCACAAATAAAATTAAAACAAGGATATGAAGGCAAGTGGTTGATTTTGAGATAATACACATGAATTGAATATCTCATAAAGGTATTCTGTCCAGTTGCGAAGCCATTCACAAGCAGCTTTCCTGAGGACTGCTGCTATGGATAACTTTAAGGATCTAATGGCATCATGTAGTGAAGTCTATATGTTCAACAATAAACCAAAGCAAAACATTCAAGAAACTAAAGCACAGAATTCACAACAATATAACATAACAACTTATTATGAAGATGGCCACATAGTATTAAACAAAACATAATCCAGTAAGTCACAATCTCCTCAATCAATATAGAGTACTCAAGTCCAGTCTTCTTTCATCTTGACTCCAGGCTGGTTTCTAATCATCCTTAAATCAATCATCTTTATGGGGTAACACCATCTACCCCTAGGTCACAATAAGTCACAATCTCATCAATCAATGAAGAGTACCCAAGTAAAGTCCTCTTTCATCTTAACCCCAGGGCTCCTCTTCCAGGACCCTCTTCCATGGATTGACCATTCCCAGCTCTTGCCTGGACTCACACATAGGCAGCTCTCTACTCCTGTTCCATATCTCAGATTATGAGGACTGCTCTTTGAAATTTCTGTTTCTAGGAAGACAAAACTTAACAGAGCTACAACAATATTTACACACATTTTGGGCACTATCACCTCAATTAATTTTCTGTCTGACAAAGTAGCACAAACCAACAGAAAAAGCTTCTGTCTGAGAAATCAAACACAAACTAACAATAAGTCCCAGGACTTTTGTAAAATGCAGTAAAGCCCTCTTTCAGGACTTCTGTAACAGTAGTAAAGTCCTCTCTTAGGGCTTCTGTATCAGCAGTAAAGTCCTTGTTCAACAGACAGAAAGTTTCATTCTGACAAAGTAACATGAACAGAGGTAGAACAGATAGAGTGCTGGACATCACAAATATTCTCCCTCTCAGTTCTGCTTGGTCCCATCGCACACTTGAGCATTGCTCTATTCCTTCCTGTTCCATTCTTCTAGTTTTACCCTTCCTGCTCTGCTCTTTCTGCAAGCTCCATGTGGTGATGTTAGGCCTATTATGGGCAGCAGAAGGTCTCCAAACTCTCTTAAGCCTATTAAGGGCAACACCATGTATACTGTTTCCAAAAAAAACTTGATATAATCAAAGATTCGGTTCAAAGGCACTTGAATAGCTGAAACTCACTGATTGCTGGATGAAGCTGGGGGCCTGTGACTTTAAGGTCCTTCATGGCCAGCCTAAAGGTTGACTGGATGCTTCAGCATCAGATTTAAATGGGTTAAGAAATTGTCATATAGATGATTTGAGGAAATGCTTTGATCTGTCTTTTGAGGAAACAGGGATATTTCTGGATTCTCTGAGTCCAGTAAATCTAGCTGTGAGTGAAGTACTGGGTTTGGTTAGCATCAGTGTCATATGGAGAACTAACATTTAAGCCAGAAGACTTAGAACTCATGGCATGGACTCCTTTCCATGGCAAGTCAGAATTCAGAGAGCATGGACTTGGACTTAAGTACATCACAGGATGGGACCAAAGCTAACAGTCATTCTTCTGGGCTTCGTCTTGGCTCTAATTTTGTTCCTGGAATTGTTTCTGATTTCAAGAAAACCTCTCAAATCTAAGAGGGCCTGATTTCAATTCTCATTCACTTGAATGAGCTCCATTGTCACAGCCTTTTCTCCACCACTGCCAGCAGGTCCATAATCCTTTCCTGGATATCCTTACTATTCTCATACAATTTCTCTAAGAGTTCAACATTTTACTGATTTTCAGATACAGATGTATTCACCACCAACATGACTGACATTACTTTCACTTTCATTTTCACCATATCCACTTCACTGTGTAGTTTTCCATTCTCTTCAGAAACCAGTAAAATAGTTGGAGACTTAGGAACAGCAATAGACATACAAATTGAGGTAGATGGAACAGATGACAGTGACTTAGTTATGCTCAGGGACAAGGCCACTTGTCTCTCTTCCTCAATCTGGTCTCTGAATTGGGAAACTGGACTCCTTTCTTGAACAGCTCTAGGTATATTTCCTTGCCTTCACTCATATTCACACCTCTGGGAAAACTCTGTGACTATTTCATGATGAAGCTTAAGATATTATTCTGCATATCTAAAGGCCAAGTTGTATCTGGAACTCAGCAGCTTAACTAGTGTGATCTCTAATAAAGTCCAGTCATTTGGGAAATTTGGGCCTTCGTTCTGCACGCACATGTTGATAAGCTATAAGGTAATTTGGATCTCCTTGTGATAACAGTTTTAAGAAATCCTTTTCTTCAAAATTCTCACTGACTCTTTTGGCTCATCTTTATTAGTGTTCAACATGTCACGGATGTGCATAAACTGGCTCCCATCTTCAGTTTGAATGTTTGCAACTGTAACCTTTTCTATTAAGTGGTTTGCTGAAGTTCCAAAGGGACCTCTGTGACTTTTTCCAAACACCATGGTAAGCCTCCAAGTCAGGCCCAGGATTAATATCCATTTCCAAGAGGAGGAGAGAAAGCTTCAAAAGAGATATTTCTAGCCTTACAGAAACAAAAGCTAATATTCTATATTTCCCCTTCCACTCACATTATCCCCATGGATAATATATAAAGAAATAGAGATACATCTTAGAATATCTATGCACTTATATCTACATATACTTATGTATATAGTTATACTAAAAATCCACCTAAACCTAGTTACCCAGAAGTGAGAAAAACACAAGGGCAAAAAGCATTAATATTTTATCTTTGTATTCATAATTTCAGTGTCTTATAGAAGATTAAATGGACAACAGATTTAGAAACAGAAGGGACCCTAGTGGTCATCTAGTCAAATACCTTAATTTTACTTGTAAAAAAACTGATGTTCAGAAAGTCGAGGCAACCTGCTAATCTCTATGATAAATGATGTAACTTTTGATGACATCTCACATGATTTCAGGCTTTGTTTCAATATTTCATCTCCAATTATGGATATCTTTAATTCTAGAAAACTTTAACTTCTTTTAAAGTGAATATATGTATCTGATTTCACCATTCTCTCATTGAGAGCAAGATTTGTAGGTCTACTAGAAAATAAGCACCCCTGAAATTCCTTTAGAGGTCGATTTAAAGTATTATGATGATGCCTAGATATTAAAGGCACAACTGTATATCTTTTTTCTATGACTCATGGATGACCTTGAATGAAAAAAAAAGTGAGTTTCTCTTTTTCCCCCATATGTCATATTGTGAAAGAAAACATGAAAAAAAAAAACCCTCAAGAAAAGTAAATAAAGTGGGGGTGGAGCCAAGATGGTGGAGTAGAAACAGCACTTCCAAGGTGCTCTGCCACACACCACTTACAAAGTATGTAAAAGGGGACTATGAACAACTTCTGGAATGCCAGCACCCACAGAACGATACAGAGAAGTTAATCTCCTGCTGAGGACAGCCAAGCAGCCGAGCAGGGAGGGCCAGCAAAGCACTCTGGGAGTCGACAGCTCAGCGAGCGGAGAGCTGGTCCCAGGTCCGCATGAGCCGAAGTTTTAGCCACAGGGGGGTCAGGCCAGCAGCCAGCTGGAGGTACCCCAGAACACCAGCAGCTGTGGCAATTCCTGAGTTATCAACACAGACATGCCTAGGACAAAGTAAAAGGTTAATGCCCTATGCACTTTAGGACCAGTATATATATACAACACATACTGAATTGTTTATCTTCCCAGAGGGAGTGGATGACAAGGGAGGAAGGGAATGGATCTGAAATTTGAGGTTTTATAATTAAATGTTTCAAATATATATAAATACTATTATTGATACTATTTTACATGTAATTGGGAGATAAGATGTTCAGGCACTGGAGCACAAAGACTCACCTTTCCCTAATGGCAAATTCAAAGGGGGTATGGGAGAGAGCAGATTAGATGAGCGGATATTTTGTGGGACTGCTATTCTGGGGTGATGGGTAGGGGAAAATGGGGGAAATTGTAACTCAAAATCTGGTGGAAATGAATGACGTAAACCAGAAATTAATAAAGCATTTGTTAAAAAAAAAAAAAGAAAAGAAAAGTAAATAAAGTAGAAAAAGAGGATGGTTCAATTTGTATACAGACACCATCAGTTCCTTCTCTGTGAATGGATAGATTTTTCATCCTAAGTCCTTCAGAATCATATTGCATCAGTGTTTTACTGAGAGTAGCTAAGTTATTCACAGCGGGTCAATTTAAAATATTGCTTTTTCTTTGTACATAGATCATGTCACTTTGCATAAGATCATGTCAATCTTTCCAGATTTTTATGAGAGCATGCAGCTCAGTATTTCTAATAGCAAAATAGTATTCCATCACATTTACACACCACAATTTTTCAGCCATCCCACAATTGATAGGCAGTTCCTCAATTTCCAATACTTTACTGCTAGAAAAAAAGTCATCATAAATATTTTTCTGCATAGAAGTCTGTTTTCTTTTTTTTTTCAAATCAAATGCTTTATTAACTTCTGGTTTGCATCATTCCTTTCTGTCAGATTTTCAGTTACACATTTTCTCCCTGTTATTCCCCTACACATCACCCCAAAATTTCGATCCCACTGGATATCCCTTACTCCAATCTCTTCTCTCCCATATCTTATCTCATACACCCTTCAACTTTGCAGTAGGCTATGGTGGATCTCAATGCTCCAGTGACTGTATATCTTTTTTCCCAATTACATGTACAATGCTATTAATAATAGTATATATATATATATATATATATATATATATACACACACACACATATATATACACACACATATATATACACACACACATATATATACATATACACACATACATATATATGTATATAGATATACATATATGTGTGTGTATTTAAGCATTTTATTTTAAACTTTTGAATTCGAGATTCATTCCTTTCCTCTCTTGTCACCCACCCTCAATGGGAAGGTAAGCAAATGAGTATAGGTTGTGCATGTGTAGCTATGCAAACATTACCATAGTAGGTATATTGTAAAAGACTGATTATACTTCCCTCCCTTCTATCAAACCTCCCACTTGTTCTATTGTCTACTTTGATTCTTTCCCTTTTCTTTTTTTTTTTTAAGATGAAACCTTATTTATTTAAAAAAGTAAAATTATTTGTTTATTTTTAACATTCTTTTTTTTCTTTAAACAAATACTTTATTAACTTCTGTTTTACATCATTCATATCCGCCAGATTTTGAGCTACAATCATTTTCCCCCCATTAGTCCCCTACCCAACCTCCCAGAATAGCAGTCCCACAAGATATCACTTCCTCCAATCTGCTCTCTCCCATACCTTCTCCCATACCCCCATTGACTTTTCCATTAGAGGAAGATGAATCTTTGTGTCCCAATGCCTGCACATCTTATCTCCCAATTATAGGCAAAAGAGTATTAATAAGAGTATTTATATATATATTTGAAACATTTAATGTTACGACCTTGAATTTCAGATCCATTTCCTTCCTCCCTTGTCACCCATTCCTTCTTGGGATATAAGTAATTCAGTATATGTTGTACATGTCTAGCTATGCAAAACATTATCATAGTAGATATATTGTTCAAGGCTGCTTATAATTCCCTCCCACTCATCCCACCCCCCACCTGGTCCATTCCCTACATGATCCTGTCCCTCTTCTATAGTGGGTACTTCCAACCTCCCCTCACCCCAAGGATGCCCTCCCATCCATCATCTCTCCTCTCATCCCCCTTCCCCCTATCCTGCTGCAGGTTGAGATATCCCATTTAGTATGTATGTCATTTTCTCCCTGAACCAAATTCAATGTGAATGTGGTTTTGCCTTTTTAGCCTTCCTTATTCTCCCCCTCCTTTGCAACCACTTCCCCTTGCTTCTTCTACATGGGATAGTTTACCCTACCCTGTCTCTCCCCATCTCCTCTTGCCACTTTCCTCTCTCACCTCATAATTTCATCCCTTGAGTATTCTCCCTTCCCAACAAATTCAACCTATGCCCTCTATCCATATATAACTGTAACCATATACACACACATTCACATATGTATTCATATGACCACACCCCCTTCTTCCATTATTTTCATAGTGAGAAAGATATCATCAGTCACAGATATTGCTTTTCCATATAGGAATGTAAATAGTTCAACTTTGATAAGTTCCTTTTGATTTCTTTTCCCTGATTACCTTCTCAGGCATCTCTTACTTCTTGTGTCTGGATGTCAAATTTTCTATTCAACTCTGGTTTTTTCCTCAAGAATGCTTGAAAGTCCTCTATTCCACTGAATGACCATATTTTCCCCTGAAACAAAATACTCAGTTTTGCTGGGTAGGTGACCCTTGGGTTCATTCCCAGTTCTTTTGCCCTCTGGAATATCATATTCCATGCCCTTCAATCCCTCAGTGTAGAAGCTGCCAGGTCCTGGGCTATTCTGATTGTGTTTCCACAATATTGAAATTGTTTCTTCCTGGCTGCTTGTAGTATTTTCTCCTTGATCTGGGGATTCTGGAACCTGGCTATAATATTCCTGGGAGTTTTCTTTTTGGGATCTTTTTCAGGAGGTGATCGGTGGATTCTTTCAACCTCTATTTTGCCCTCTGGATCTAAAACATCAGGGCAGTTTTCCTTGAGAATTTCTTGAAGGGTGATTTCTAGGTTCTTTCTTTGATCATGGCTTTCAGGTAGTCCAATAATTTTTAAATTGTCTCTCCTGGATCTATTCTCCAGGTCAGTGGTTTTTCCCATGAGATATTTCACATTGCCTTCTAATCTTTCATTTGTTTGGATCTGCTTAACAGCATCTTGATTTCTCATAAAGTCATTAGCTTCCATTTGCTCCAGTCTAATTCTGAAGGAATGAATCTCCTCAGTGAACTTTTGAGATTCTTTTTCCATCTGGTAAATTTGACTTTTTAAGGCATTCTTCTCCTCATTGCCCTTTTGGGCCTCCTTTGCCATTTGAGTTAGTCTATTTTTTAAGGTGTTGTTTTCTTCAGTCAGGCTGTTGACCCTCATTTCATACTTTTCCTGCATCCTTCTCATTTCTCTTTCTAATTTTTCCTCCACTTCTCTTATTTGATTTTTAAAGTCCTTCTTAAGGTCCTCTATGGCCTGCAACCCACTCATGTTTTCCCCTGGGGCTTTTGGAGCAGGACTTCTGACCTCACAGTCCTTTTCCCGCTCTATGCCCCCAAAATAGGAGTCTAGGGTTGCATTTTTCTGTTTCCTTTGCCTTGGCATGTTGCCACTTAATTGCTTGACTTTTGGGCTTGTTGCCACACTATGGCTTTAAGGCCAGATAGAGGAATTTTCGTCCCGAACGTGTGGGGGGCAACTTCCGTTTCTGGCAAGCTGTAAACCCACCCACAACTTCCACCCTAGATCACAATCCAGATCCAGGGAGGTTAAAGCAAGAGCGATTACCCCCCAAGACTGATCGCTGGATCTCCCCACGATTTGTAGGCTGGGAGCCGGAAATGCCTCTGAAAACTACACAGTGGCATGTCTCCTCAGCAGCTTCTAGCCCCCAGGGGAGGGAGCTGACGCATTCCCCAAATACAGGTCCCAAAGTCCATAGGACACTAACCTCTTACTTTGTCCTAGGCAAGTCTATGTTGATAATTCTGGCGTCTCCACAGTTCCTGGTGTTTTGGGGTTCCTCCAGCCGGCTGCTGGCCCTGCCGCCCTGGGGCTAAAACCTCGGCTCACGTGGACCTGGGCTTGGCTCGGCTCCTGCGCTCTGCGCGCTGCCGGCTCCCAGACCACTGCGCTGGTCCTTCCTGCAGGGTGCTGGGCTGTCCTCAGCGGCAGGTTAGCTTCTCTGTGTCGTTCTGTGGGTGCTGGGGCTCCAGAAGTTTTTCAGAGTCCTTTTTTACATAGTTTGTGGAGAATCTGGGGGCAGAGAGGCTTGGAGGAGCTGTTTCTACTCCGCCATCTTGGCTCCGCCCCCTCTTTCCCTTTTCAAAAGTGGGTGGTTCCAACTTCCCTACCCCCCAGCCTGACCTCCCTTCCATCATCCCCTTTCTCTTCCCCTGCCCCCCTATTCTCCTGTAGAGTGAGATACCCTATTTAATGTGCATGTCATTCACTCCCTGAGCCAAATTCAATGAGAATAAGGTTGACCAACTCCCTTTTGCCTTCCTGTTCTCCCCCTCCATTGTAAACATTTACCCTTGCCTCTTCTATATGGGATAGTTTACCTCATTCTTTCTCCATCCATCACCACTCATTATATTCCTCTCTTACCTCTTAATTTCACCTTTTAAGTATCATCCCTTCCTATTATATTGGTCCTGTGCCATCTATCTATATATAACTGTAAACATATATGAACACATTCACATATGTATTCATATGACCATAAACCTTCCTATATATACATATGTACATATAAATATATATGTGTATAAATATATATGTGTATACATATACATACACACACACACACACACACACATATACCTTTCAACTATTTTCATACTGATAAAAGTTTCATCAGTTACAATTATCATTTTTCCATGTAGGAATGTAAAAAGTTCAACTTTGATAAGTTCCTTTTGATTTCTTTTCCCTGATTACCTTCTCAAGTACCTCTTGCTTCTTGTGTCTGAATGTCAAATTTTCTATTCAACTCTGGATTTTTGCTCAAGAATGCTAGAAAGCCCTCTACTCCACTGAATGACCATATTTTCCCCTGAAACAAGATACTCAGCTTTGCTGGGTAAGTGATTCTTGTTTTAATCCCAGCTCTTTTGCCCTCTGGAATATCATATCCCATGCCCTTTGATTCCTCAGTGTAGAAGCTGCCAGGTCCTGTGCTATTCTGATTGTGTTTCCACAATATTGAAATTGTTTCTTCCAGGCTGCTTGTAGTATTTTCTCTTTGATCTGAGAATTTTGATCTGGGAGTTTTCTTTTTGGGATCTTTTTCAGGAGGTGATCAGTGGATTCTTTCAACCTCTAGTTTGCCTTCTGGGCCTAAAACATCAGGGTAATTTTCCTTGAAATTTTCTTGAAGAATGATGTCTAGGTTCTTTCTTTGATCATGGCTTTCAGGTAGTCCAATAATTTTTAAATTATCTCTCCTGGATGTATTGTATGGGTCAGTGGTTTTTCCCATGAGATATTTCACATTGCCTTCTATTCTTTCATTTGTTTGTGTCTGTTTAATAGCATCTTGATTTCTCATAAAGTCACTAGCTTCTATTTGTTCCAGTCTAACTCTGAAGGAATGAATCTCCTCAGTGAACTTTTGAGATTCTTTTTCCATCTGGCAAATTCGACTTTTTAAGGCATTCTTCTCCTCATTGCCCTTTTGGGCCTCCTTTGCCATTTGAGTTAATCTATTTTTTAAGGTGTTGTTTTCCTCAGTCAGGCTGTTGACCCTCATTTGATACTTTTCCTGCATCCTTCTCATTTCTCTTCCCAATTTTTCCTCCACTTCTCTTATTTGATTTTTAAAATCCTTCTTAAGGTCCTCTAAGGACTTTAACGTGCTCATATTTTCCTTTGGGACTTTTGGAGCAGGATTTCTGACCTCACAGTCCTCCCCCTGTTCCTTGCTTTAATCCTCTTTGCCCCTAAAATAGGAGTCTAATGTTGAATTTTTCTGTTTGTTTTGTTTCCTTTGCCTAGGCATGTTGCCACTTAATTACTTGCCTTTTGGGCTTGTTTCCACAGTAGTACTCTGCCATCAGACAGGGGAGCTGCCATCCCAAACATAGGGATCTTCACAACTTCCGGAGGTATTAGTTGGCTGGCCTCTGTGAAGCTTCCACACACTCTGGCAAGCTGGATACCCACCCCCAGACATCCACCTCAGAGTGCAATCCAGATCCAGGCATGTTAAAGCAAGAGCAATTATCCCCCCGCCCCGCCCAAGACTGATCACTGTATCTCCCTACAGTTTGGAAACCAGGAGCTAAAGCTGTAACTGTAGCTCCAAAATGGCTTCTGTGCTGTGACTCCTCAGCCCTTCTTGCCCCCAGTGGAAGAAGCCGATGTGCTCCCCAAATACTGGTCCCAAATCCATAGGGCACTAACCTCTCACTTTATCCTAGGCATGTCTGTTTTGATAATTCTGGAATTGCCACAGCTGCTGGTGTTCTGGGGTCCCTCCAGCCAGCTGCTGGCCCTGCCACCCTTGGGCTAGAACCATGACTCAGGGCGGCCTGGGTTCGGCTCCCAGAGTGCTGAGTAGTTGGTTCCCAGTGTGCTGTGCTGACTGTACCCTGATGGGCTGCCAGGCTGTCCTCAGTGGGAGGTTAGCTTCTATGTAGTTCTGGGGGTTATAGAGCTCCAGAAGTTGTCCAGAATCCCCCTTTTGCATGGTTTGGAAGTGGTGTGGGCCAGAGTGCCTTGGAAATGCTGTTTCTACTCCACCATCTTGGCTCTGGCCCCCTCAAAATACATTTTGAGCTCATCCATGGTCTGAGATGAATTCATTTATTTTCCCTTGGAGGCTTTCCATGTAGGGACTTTAATTTTGTTATCTTCTCTTTTTTCAGATTGTTATTTTAGACTCAAACACCAGAACACAAATACAGAATCGAGAAAAGAAACAAAAAAAAAAACATATCAGAAACTGAAATATTGGAACTTAAATACAAAGTTAGAAAGAAAAAAATAAAGATTTTTGTAGGTTAGCAGAACAGAAAAGTTGATTCAAAATATGTAAAAATAAATTTTCATTTCAAGAAAGTCCCATATATTAAATATGTCTAATCTTCTATTACGTTCAGGATTAAAAAAATAAAGTCTTAAAAGTCTGAGAATTTATCAAATATTCATTTTTTTCATTCAGGATAATACTTAACTTTGCAAGGTATGATATTTTTGTCTGGAGGCACAGTTATTTTACATTTTGATATGTTGTGTTCCAAGATGTTCAGTCCTTATAGTCTCTGTGGCTATATCCTAATTGTGGCACCATCATATTTAGATTGTTTTAATCTTGATGTTTTTAATATTTTTTCCTTGAGCCAGGATTTTGGAATTTAACTGTGATATCCCTATGAGTTTTCCTCATAGGATCTCTTTTAAGTGCTGATCAATTTTTTTTTTTTTTTTCTATTTGTACTTTCCCCCTTTGTTCTAATGCTTCAGGGATTTTTTCTTTCATGATTTCTTGTATTATTGTACCAAGATTCTTTTTTATAGTAACTTTGAGTCAGTCCAATTATTTTTATGTTTTCTCTTCTTTATCTATTCTCCATATCTGTTGTTTTTCTTAGAAGATGTTTCACTTTCTCTTCTATTTTTTTTCATTATTCATATTTTGCTTAATCATATCTGCATCTCTTATACTTTCACTGGCTTCACTTTGACCAATTCCAATTTTCAATTTGTCATTTTCTTCCTTAAAAATTATGTATCTTGGGGGCATAACCAAAATGACAGCATTAGAAGCAGGAAAACTCCCTGTACTCCCCCATAACTACCTCTAACATCTATAAAAATGACTCTAAACTTAGAGCTACCGAACCCACAAAGTGACAGAGAGAAACCTCTCCCTGAAGACAGCCTGGCAGGGAAACAGGAAGGGTCCATGGAGCAGAGTCCAGCCTGACATGAGAACTCAGTTTTAGCATCAGGGTGGCCACCACCCTGGAGCAGACATCTGAAGAGTGGATCACCAGCAGCAGTGGTGCTTTCCAGATTTAAACACACAAATGCCAAAGACAATGTGAGAGGTCAGTGGACTTTGGGAACAGGGGGACGAGGAGTGTGAGCCAGACTCTGCCCCGGAGGGAGAAGGGGCTGAGGCATGGCAGCCACCTCTGCATGGCTACTTCAGACATCCTGGGCTGGAGATTGTAGAGGGACCAACCAACCAGTATGAGGGGTAATTGCTCTTGATTTAACCTGCTTGGTTCTGGATCACTGTGTAGAGTGGAAGTCCTGGGATGAATGACCAGGTGCCAGAGCATGTGGAGGTTTAAGAGAGGGCACCAACTAATAGCTCTAGCAGCTGTGAAAACTCCGATGATTTCGAACAAAGACCTCATCTTTGGAAGCAGGGTTCTAATGTGGCATAAAGCTCAAAAGTCAAGTAATTGAGTGGCAACATGAGCAAGTGAAAGAAGCAAAGCAAGCACAGCAGTGAAACCTTAGATTCCATTTTTGGGGACAAAAAGGGATCAAAGCATGGAAGAGGTGGAAGACAACCAAGTCAGAACTCCTTTACCAAAAGCCTCCAAGAAATATATGAACTGGTTACAGGCCATAGAGGAGCTTAAGAAGGATTTTGAAAATCAAATAAGAAAAGTGGAGAAAAACTGGGAAGAAAAATGAGAATGATGCAAGAAAATCATGAAAAGAAAGTCAACAACATGACTGAAGAAAATAACACCTTAAAAATAGACTAACTCAAATGGAAAAAGAGGCTCAAAAGGCAATGAGGAGAAGAATGCCTTAAAAAGTCAAATTTGCCAGATGGAAAAGAATCTCAAAAGCTCACTGAAGAGAATCATTCCTTCACAATTAGACTGGAGCAAATGGAATGTAGTGACTTTATGAGAAATCAAGATGCTATTAAACAGATCAAAAGAAATGAAAAAAATAGGAGGCAATATGAAATATCTCATTGGGCAAACCATTGACCTTGAAAATACATCTAGGAGAGAAAATTTAAAAAATATATTGGACTACCTGAAAGCCATGCTAAAAAAAAGAACCTAGAAGTCATCCTTCAAGAAATTTTCCAGGAAAATTGCCCTAATGTTTTAGAACCAGAGGGTAAAATAGAGGTTGAAAGAATCCACCAAACATCTCTTGAAAAAGACGCCAAAAAGAAAACTCCTAAGAATATTGTAGCCAGTTTCCAGAGTTCCCAGATCAAGGAGAATATATTACAAGCAGCCAAGAACAAACTATTTGAATACTGTGGAAACATAATCAGGATAACACAGGATCTGTCAGCTTCTACATTGAGGGACTGAAGGTCTTGGAATATGAAATTCTGGAGGTCAAAGGAGCTGGAATTAAAACCAAGAATCATCTATCCAGCAAAACTGAGTATCATGTTTCAGGGGAAAATATGGTTATTCAATGAAATAGAGAACTTTGAAGCATTCTTGATGAAAAACCATAGTTGAATAGAAAATTTGACATTCAGATACAAGAAGCAAGAGAAGTATAAGAAGGTAAACAGGGAAAAGAAATCATAGGGAACTTATGATAGTTGAACTATTTAGACTCCTACATGGAAAAACATAATTGTAATCTATGAAACTTTTCTCAATATGAGAATATTTGAAGGGAATACATATATTTTATATGTACATATATGTATGTATACATACAAATATATATATATATATATATATATATATATATATATATATATAAGAGGGTATATGGGCATATGAATACATATTTGAGTGTGTGTATATATATGTACAGGTGTACATAGCCAAAGGGTACAGGACCAATTGAATAGGCAGTGATGATACTTTAAAGGTGAACGTGAAAGGTGAGAGAGGAATATAATGAGAAGAGATTGTAATAGACAGAATGGGGTAAATTATCTCATATAGAAGAGGAAAGGGAAAACTTTTACTATGGAGGGGAAGAACAGGAAGGCAAAAGGGAATGGGTCAACCCTACTCTCATTGAATTTGGCTTAGGAAGGGAATGACATACACACTAAATAGATTATCTCACCCTACAGGAGAGTAGGGGGGAAGGGGATGAGAGGTCATGGAAAGGAGGGTGGTTTTGGGGAGGGAAGTTAGAAACACACACTTTTGAAAAGGGACGGGGTCAAAGTAGAGAATAGAACAAGTGGGGTCAGGATCAGATGGAGGAAAATGAAATCAGTGTTTCTGAATATATCCACTATGGAAATGTTTTGCATAGCTACACATGTAGATTCTATATTGAATTGCCTATCTTTCCAGTAAGGATGGCTAATGAGTAAGGAAGGAAAACAAGTTGGAATTCAAAATTTTAAAATAAAATGTTTAAAAATATATATTATTGTTGTTTCTTTTTATATGCAACTGTGAAATTATAAATACATACATATATATGTATATATATATATATATATATATATATATATATATATATATATATATATATAGGCACTGGGGTATAGAGATGCATCTTTCCCTACTGGAAAGTCAGAGGTGGGATGGGGGAGGATATAGGAGATAGCAGATTGGTGGAGTGGGTATACAGTAGGATCACTGTTTAGGGTGGTGGGTAGGGGAAAAACAGGGAGAAAATTTGTAACTCAAAATCTTGTTGATATGAATTATGTAAACTAGAAACAAACATAAAATTTAATTTAAAAAGATTCTGGATCTCCTTTTCTAATTGATTGACTTTCCTTTCATACACTTCTTGGGGTTTTTTTTTTTATTCTTTTTTTTTTTAGCTTTTCCTCTATTTTGGTCATATGATTTTAAAAAGTCTTTTTTTTTTAACATCTATGAATTCCTTTTGGGCAGGTGAACATTTGATGTAACTCTTTGGGGATTTCTTTACTTCAATATCCTCCTCTGAAGATGAGCCCCAGTCATCTCTATTCCCATAATAGTTTTCAATGATCTGATTCTTTCTCCTTTGCCTGTTCATTTTTTTTTTTTTTTTGTAATATTTGTAACCTCTAGCCCGGGTGCGTGGGAAATGGTACTTCTTGTCCCAGATCTTCAGTTCTCTCCTCTATCCTGAAACCAAAGTTAAGCTTCCAATCTCCTGTACGTGCCCAGAGCCAGGTCCTTTCTGCCCCATGTTTCTGCTCTCAGAGGGGATCTGCTGGTTCCTTCTCTCCCCCACTACTCTTGGAAGCACAGTTGGGTCTGATGTTCTTTGTTAGCAGTTTCCCCTCTATCTTCCCATGTTCAGATGCCCAACTCCCCTAACTATCCCTGGGGGAAAAGTTTCCTGTGGCTCAGTCTGGACCAGCCTCCCTAACCAACTAACCCCAGGGCTTGATGCTTGTTGTTTAAGAGGCTAGTCACTTGCTGTTAAAATGGAACTCAGCCTGGAGCTTTTTACTTTTCACAAGGACCAAACCTCATCCTGTGATTTTTCTTCTGATCTTCTCAAATTGTCCCAGGAGGACCCTGGTTTTGCCCCTATCCTTATTTATTTCCACCCACACTTTTTTTACACTAAGGTATATTTTAGCTCTTTTATTGGGAAAAATCTTGAGAGCTTGGGATTTTCTGACCTACTCCACTGTCTTCCCAGAAGCCTCTCAACATTGTTATCTTCTGAGTGTGTTTTGATTTTCCTTGACACCATAGTAACTTTCTGTGATCATATTTTTTTCTGTTGTTTACTCATTTTCCTAGCCTGTTACATGACTTAATTCTTTGTTAAAATCTGCTTCCTAGGATGAAGGGTACATTGTCCCAAACTTAAGGCTTTTTGTGCAGTTGTTTTCAGAGATACTTCTAGGCAATTTTAATTTTAATTTTCAGTCTTCCAAGGTGTTATGCTCTAAGGATAGGTGTACTCCTCTCCTGGCCTGTGCTCTAGTCTGTAAGTGACCCCAAGCATTCTTTTCTTCCCTGGAACTATGGTGATGGTCTGTGAATCATAAAATCTGGCATACTAGTTCTTGCTCCTCCTTGCCCTGGGTCTTCCACCCAGGACTGCAACCCAGATATAAGTATGGGAAATCCAACAAAGTCCTGCCTCTGCATCAGTGAAAAGACCCCTGAAATCTTCTGACTAGCTGTTCAACCCCTTTACCATATCTGTAATGAGAATGCTGGAAGCAGCTATTACAGCTACTGATTCAGTGGCTCCCATGACCTACTTCTGGTTTGCTGGGGCCTGGTCTATGTTGGCCCAGCCTATGCTTAACTGTGCTCTACTCTTACACTGCTGTGACAGGCTTTTCCTGCCAACTGTCTAAGTTGTCTTTGGTTGTAAAATTATTTTACCCTGGTATTTTGTGGATTCTGCCATTCCAGTAATTGCTTTATGGAATTGTTTAAAGGTGTTCAGAGTGATTTTAGGGAGAGCTCAGTTTGAGTGTCTGCCTTGTCTCCTCCATCTTGCCTCCACCTCCTCAAAAAGTGAGTTTCAATCATAAAAGTTACCTTTTAAAAATATTCAATACTGCATTCTTTGTGTTGTGTTGTCCATGAAAATCAATTATTCTGCATATCAGTGTTTAACAGGTTTTATTTTTACTGCTCTTCTTCCTATTCTCCCAATTTTAAGAAGGCCACACTGCATTCTAGAGGAACTAATAACAGTCCATCCAGCTTTAGTTATCTCTAAAAGCATGTGCCTCTCATCTGGGGATAAATTTTATAATAATGATTTTCCAGTTCTTGGAACTGCTTTTCATTTTTATTGTGCTTCGTTTTACTCTTAGGTGTGACTGAATCTGTTGCTTTACAAACTTGAATGTAGCTTGAAGTGTTAGAGTGCCTGACACTGATAGCCATTGCAGTGTCTCTAAAAGCTATTAAAAGGTGCTCATTAAGAGCTACATTTGTGATATTTCCTTGGAATAATATCCCTTCTTAAAAATGGTAAAAATTAAAACACAGCAAAATAGAACAAAGTAAAACCTGTAAGACAGAAATCTAGTATTCAAGTGATGAGTTAAGTGTGGGGAAACCAG
Source organism: Gymnobelideus leadbeateri (assembly GCA_011680675.1). Taxonomy (NCBI): domain Eukaryota; kingdom Metazoa; phylum Chordata; class Mammalia; order Diprotodontia; family Petauridae; genus Gymnobelideus; species Gymnobelideus leadbeateri. Next base: position 750,540 of record WOXC01003002.1, on the reverse strand, counting down.
TTTCATCCAAATTCCTCTGTTGAGGTTCAAATATTCTCATACATCTTAGTGTCAATGGAAGCTCACAGGCACAACCAACTAAAGCTTTCATAAAATGAAAACCTATCCTAAGCAATTCATATATGACTGTAGCAGAACTAGTGAGTGACAAAGATTGGATCTTCACCCTCATCTTCATACTGAAAATCTAGTATTTTCCAATATAGCCTGTGGGATAGTATATTTTTTATGGTCACAAGCAAGTATCCATGACTGTTTTTGCTGGCACAATTCAGTGAATTAAGTTTTCAGTGATTTATACAGGCAAGCAATGACTCTGAGTTCCTGTAACTTATTTTTTGGTGCCCAAGTTACATTAAAATAGCCCTCAAAGAGATCCCCTAACTTAATAAACCATCCAGATATCATCTTAGTAGGTTTGTTTCATTAATTCTACGTGGATTTATCCTTTGAAATATCCAGCAAATATAACTGCAAATAATACTAAAGGACAATGACAATAAGACTACCTTATTGGCATTTATAGATCTTACCATTTGGTTAACTAAAGAAACTTACTTATTGCTTCCCTGATGTAGTTTTATTTTTAAATGTCTGTGGAAGTTTCAGACCAACTAAGGAAGATTAATTTTAGTAATATCCCTTGTACTGTTCATATATCTTTCCTAAGCAAAACAATGAGCTTATAATGAAGTTGACTTTTATGAACAAAACTATATTCTCATCATGCTGTTTTATTGTTAATATATAAATCTTTAATGAAGTTACACTGTGTGTTGTTTTCCATTCTACAACTTACTGTTTTTTATTGTTTTGCTTTAAGTCCATACTTTTCTGATTGTTTACTGATACAACACCATGCTAGAGCTATTGAAATGGAAGGAGTTGCTATTTTACCTCCAATTAATCCTTACTCAGAATTTCACCCATGGTGAGACCATAAATTTTTTTAAGTTAAAAAGAAAGAAAATAGAAAGGTGGCATAAAATATTGAATAGAGAGTTAGACAAAATTCTAAGACAATACATCCCAGGGAAGGTGCTACTTTGTAGTGGTACAGAGAATGTCCTCACCTGGAAGTTTCCTTTATGAAGAGATCCAGTTCCTATCTTTATCACTAAAAAAGAAAATGCTTTATGAAAAGTAATTTTCCTTCCCTACTTGTAAAGATGGAATGTAATAATGTCTACATAGAGTAGCCAGAACAGCACTTTTGACAATATGCTCAGTTCATTTCTATAAGTATTTTCAAGTGTTTATTTTCCTTGTAGACAATAGATGATCACTTGTCAAGGGAGGTTTTAGAGGGCAAGCTTTAACTAAGTGAAAGGTTGGACTGGATCAACTCTAAGGTCCCCCGTAGAGCTAGAATTCTATGATTGATGAGTGTTTGAGAAATAATGGGAGATAAGTTTAGAAAGGTAGGTTAGGGTGCATTTGAAGGTGATATTCAATGCCAGATTAAGCATCAGATTTATTTTGGACACAATAAAATGACACTGAAGAAGCTGATTTTTTTTTAAAGAAGGAAAATATCCAATTTATTGTGGTATTTTGGAGTGGTCAAGGAAAATGTGTGCTGAATATATATTTAGAGGACAAGAGATCAGATCTCAATTCTGATAGTTAACTATCTTTATGATCTTGGAAAAATAGTTTAATCTTTTTAGGTGTTACTTTCCTCAACTGACAAATAAAAGGAATGATTTTGAAGACCTCTAAGGACACGTCCAGCTCTAAAACTGTGAATCCTGTGATTATGCTAGTTCCAGTGAGAGCAGAGAGAGAGAGAGAGGGACAGGGTGGGGGGAATAGAAAGGGGAAGCGGGGGGAGGAAGAGGTAGAGAGAGAGACATGGGAAAGAGATAGCAAGAGAGAGAGAGAGAGACAGAGAGAGAGACAGAGACAGACAGAGACAGACAGAGACAGAGAGACATACAGACAGACAGAGAAAGATGGATAGCATCAAAGTCAGAGAGACAGACAAATCAGTTAAGAATTTCCTTAATTAAACAGGAAATGTTTTTTGATCACCTTCTATGTACTCAGAAATGCACAAAACTTCCAAATTATGTATAAGGGGACTCTGTAAAACTTCTGGAGCACCAGGAGCCACAGAACTACACAGAGAAACTAACCTCCCCCTAAGGAGAACCCAGCAGCCCTACAGGGAGCGGCCAGCACAGCACTCTGAGAGCAGACAGCACAGCATGCTGGGAACTGAAAGCTCAGCACTCTGGGAGCTGAGCCCAGGCCCACATAAGCTGTGGTATTAGCCCTAGGGTGGCTGGGCCAGCAGCCAGCTGGAGGGACCCCAGAACACCAGCAGCTGTGGTGATTCCAGAATTGTCAGCACAGATATGCCTAGGACAGAGTAAGAGGTTAGGGACCTATGGACATTGGGACCAGTATCTGGGGAAAGCATCGGCTTCCTCCCCTGGGGTCGATAAGCTGCTGAAGAAATGCGGCACAGAAGCCATTCTGCAGCATCAGTGGCAGCTCTAGCTCCCGGTCTGAGAACCGTAGGGAGATCCAGCAATCAGTCTTGGGGTTAATTGCTTTTGCTTTAAACTGCCTGGATCTGGATTGTGGTCTGGGGCGGGGGGGAAGTTTGGGGTGGGTATCCAATTTGCCAGAGTGGGTGGAGGCTTTACAGAGGCCACCAAACCTGTGGAAGTTGTGAAGACCCCATGTTTGGGACAGAAGCTCTTCTCTCTGGTGGCAGAGTCCTATTGTAGCAACAAGCCCAAAAATCAAGTAATTAAGTGGCAACATGCCTAGGCAAAAGAAACAAAATAAACAGAAAAATTCAACATTGGACTCTTATTTTAGGGGCAAAGAGAATCAAAGCATGGAGGAGGACTGTGAGGTCAGAACTCCTGCACCAAAAGCCCCAAGTGAAAACACAAGCTGGCTACAGGCCATAGAGGCCCTTAAGAAGCAGATAAGAGAAGTGGGGGAAAATTGGGAAGAGAAATGATAAAGATGCAAGAAAGATATGAAATGACAGTCAACAGCCTGACTAAGGAAAATAACACCTTAAAAAACAGACTAACTCAAATGGCAAAAGAGGCTCAGAAAGGCAATGAGGAGAAGAATGCCTTAAAAAGTCGAATTTGACAGGTGGAAAAAGAATCTCAAAAGCTCAAAGAGGAGATTAATTCCCTTAGAGTTAGACTGGAGCAAATGGAAGCTAGTGACTTTATGAGAAATCAAGATGCTGTTAAACAGATTCAAACAAAAGAAAGAATAGGAGGCAATGTGAAGTGTCTCATGGGAAAAATCACTGACCTATACAATAGATCCAGGAGAGATAATTTAAAAATTATTGGACTACATGAAAGCCACGATCAAAGAAAGAACCTAGAAATCATCCTCAAAGAAATTCTCAAGGAAAATTGCCCTGATGTGTACCCAGAGGGGGAAATAGAGGTTGAAAGAATTCACCAATCAGGGGTGGCTAGGTGGCGCAGTGAATAGAGCACTGGCCCTGGAATCAGAAGGATCTGAGTTCGGAGCCGGGCCTCCGACACTTAATCCATACAAACAAAAACCTAGCCGTGTAACCTTGGGCAAGTTACTTAACCCCAATTGCCCTAAAGGGGTGGCTAGGTGGCGCAATGAGTAAGAGCCCCGGCCTCGGAGTTGGGATGACCCGAGATCAGATCCAGCCTCAGAAAATGAGCACCCACGCATAAATAATGACTAGCCGTGTAACCTTGAGCAAGTTACTTAACCCCAATTGCTTTAAAAAAAAAAAAAAAGGACTCACCAATCACCTCTGCAGGAGAGTAGGGGAAAGGGGGATTAGAGGGGGGAGGATGGAGGGGAGGGCATTCTGGGGGAGGGGAGGTTGGAAGTACCCACTATCAAAGAGGGACAGGATCAAAGTAGGGAATGGACCGGGTGGGAGGTGAGACGGTTGGGAGGGAAATATAAGCAGTCTTTTACAATATATCTACTATGGCAATGTTTTGCATAACTATACATATACAACACATACTGAATTACTTATCTTCTCAGAGGGAGTGGGTGACAAGGGAGGAAGGGAATAGATCTCAAAATCGAAGTTTTAAAATTAAATTTTTTATAAGATGTCCAGGCATTGGGGCTCAGAGATTCACCTTGCCCTAATGGCAAAGTCGAAGGGGGTATGGGAGAAGATATGGGAGAGAGCAGATTGGATGAGGGGATATCTAGTGGGACTGCTATTCTGGGGTGGTGGGTAGGGAAAAAATGGGAGAAAATTGTAACTCAAAATTTGGTGGAAATGAATTATGTAAACCAGAAATTAATAAAGCATTTGTTTAATAAAAAAGAAAGATTTTGACAATCCTAGCTACATAACTTTTGGGGGAGGGGGAAAATGTACTACTCTAAACTACTTCCACATAAATAGAATAAGTTACAGGAATATCCACATGTGCTCCACAGTCTTACCAAGAAACTTATCTTACACATCTTTAGGGTTTTCCCAGAAAGAATTTCCACAGTACCTTTTAGATGGAGATACCATCTGAGAAGGATCTGCACATATATCGGAACACCTTTACACATGCATCAAATGACATAGTATCTAAAGTCTTAAAGGACAAGACCTCCAATTAAGAAGGTTGTGTGAAAAACCCTAATGAAGTTCATCTCTCTCATAAACATTCCAGTAAAATTCTCAAAGTGTACCAAATTGAAAAATTATCAAGAAAAAAGAAATATCTATGAGTTCTTTCATCTGCTTAAGGAGTACACAAGAAGATGGTCAGAAGTGTGAAAGCATTTGGAGAGGACATAGAACAAAGGAGATTGTAGTGGGGAAGGGGATGGTAAATGAGGCATCTATCCAGTGAGATCTTGGTCTTGAATGATCAGAGCAGCGGTAGGGGATAGAATCAGTCCTCAAAAGGGTGATTTGCAGAGAGATAGGGACAGGTAATTAACACCTCACAATACTCCAACATGTCCAAAGCCAGCATTCTTGAAAAGTCATAACACAAGATACTGGCTGTGAAGCACACTACCATGAATGTAACCAGCAGCTGAGTAGAAATTCTGAAATGCAAACACAGAAGTTAAGGGAAACCTAGAAAGGAGAGAAATTTGAACAATTGTAAGAGGCTAATTATTAAATCCTTAATATCTAGCAGGGGGAGAATGGACAAATATCCCTTAAGGATTCTAGTGTCTTTCTGTGTCCCATAAAATAAAAACCAGGGAATGCATGTTCAAATTACTTCTATATAAAATTTAAAGGATAATTTAGTACAACATTACAAAAATTGTCAGTAAAAACACAGGAAAAAAGGATTCTATCTAATTCTTTTTTGGGGAAAAATTTACTGATACCTAAACCAGAAAAAAAAAGTAGAGAAATAAAATTATAGATGAATAACCCTAAAGAACATTAATGCTAAATATTGAAATAAAATATAAGCCAAGAGGTTACAGCAACATCATCATCATCATCATCATCATCATCATCATCATCATCATCATCATCATCAAGATTACACACTTTGACCAGGTTGAATATATACCAGTAATTAACAATTTTGTTCAATGTTAGGAAAATTATAAAGATCATTGTTCTTCAGTCATTCAGTCATATCTAACCCCTCATGACTCCATGGACCATACTATTCTTTGGGTTTTCTTGGCAAATCTACTGCAGTGGTTTGCCATTTCCTTCTCCAGTAGATAAGGTAATTAAGTGACTTACCAGGGTCACATAGCTAGTGTCTGAAGCTGAATTTGAGCTCAGGTCTTCCTGACCCAAGGCCCTATACTCTATCCACTGAGCCACATAGTGGCCCTTAAAGATTAATAATAAAAATAGCAATAATATTAATTTCAATAAATGCTAAAAATACTTTTTTTTGTAAAATATAATTATATTTAATGTAAAAGCATAAGAAATCCTAGGAATAAATGGATCTTTTCTCAATATGGCAAATAGAATCTATCTTAATCCATGTGTCAACAATATTTGTAATGTAGAAATATTATGACTTTTCAGTAACACTAGTTGTAATGCAAAAAAAAATATTCATTGTTACAGTGATTATTTGATATAATTCTCTAAAACTAGCTAATAGGGAAGTAGCCAGATAGCCCAGTGGATAAAGTCCTGGACTGGGAGCCCAATCTAGCTTCAGACTCTTATAAACTGTGTGACCTATACAAGTCATTTAACCTCTGTCTTCCTTATTGTAGCAGCAAGCACCCCAACATCCTCAGGGTGGCTGCCAACACAGGTTCTTAGATCTGCTTTTCTAAATGAAAGCAATGCAAAATGGGTTATCAAGCTTACTTTAATAAATCAAAAATAGATCATTTACCTAGTTCAGAGGAAAAAGGTCAGCACCCTGAACTTCAAAGTATACAGACAGAACTTACAAGACAGAGAAATAAACAAATCAAGCAGACAGGCTTCCAAACTGCCAAACCTTTACATCAATACCAAATCATAGTTACCAGAGAGGGAAGCATCAACATCTCAGTTTTCAAAGCCAGGGGTTCTCAACAGCTGCCCATAGTCTCATCTGGTCAAATCACACACTTCTCAAAGTGAGCCCCAAAGCAAAGCCTCACATCAGGGGTTATATAGCCTTCTCCTGGATCAGAGAATATAACCACCTTCTTGACCCACTGCCCAATCACAAAGCATCAAGGTGTGGGCATTCCTGAAAACGAAGACTCCTGCCAAAGGTTCCATGTGAATACATTCAGCCTATTAGGGGACAAAGTATATTTTCAAACCAAGGAAGGTTCTCAGTTTCTTAAGCCAATCAAATGGCCTAGGGGCAGGGAAGATCTTTAAATTTGCATTTCCATTACACTTATCTGTAAAATGAAGTGAATAAAAGCACCTACCTTTCAGGATTAAAATGCTATAGAAAATATCTAAGATAAGACCCTGAATCCCTGTCTACTTTCTAGCACATGCCTCCTGACACATTGCTTCAGAAGGACACAAATATTCTCTTGGTAACGCCAACTACATCCTGGTACCATATGAGATGACTTACAGTCTCATATAGCACCCCTTTTTACATCTCCAATGTCTGTCACTATCTAAACAGTTTCGTGCCTTTAAAGAAATGGAATTTGCAGCTTGAAGGCCATATCCATGCTCCTTGGTGTGTATTATTTCTATTTGAATTGGTGTGTTTCTATCATCCAGTAACAATTGAGGGAAAGATGTTTGGTTCAAGTTATGGACCAGCTTTAGTACCACATGGCCTTCAGGAAAAATAGCATCTACTTTCATGTTAGTCTCTATGGGAAAGTATCTGCTGAATTCATAGGTAGTTAACACTTGTCTGCTACTCACTTTATTCACATATCACACAATTTAGTTCTAGTCATAATATAGCAGGGGAATTATTGTCTATCAATACTTGAAATCTAGACTCACATATGTGTTATTTGATCTCAATAATGGCCCACTTCAATGATAAAAGCTAGAGTTTGCTTAGTGGACAGTAAATCTCCCTGTCAATAACACATTGTACAACAAATACAATTGGTTTCTGATGCACATAACTTTTATGATAAATGAATGTTCTCAAGCTCAGGTTACCATGTGTATATAGGACACTATGTACAGAGACTTAAGAGCTCTGTAACCCTGGGTAAATCACTAAATGTCTTTCAAGTTCAATTTCTTCATCTTTAAAATGTATACAATAATAGTACCTATATCAAAAGGTTGTTGACATGATAATATGGAAAAAAAAAACTTGTAAATTACTTTGAAAACCTTAAAAACAATATGAATGCTATTAGCAGGTATATGAAAATTTAGTCAACAACACATGAGAGAAAATAACAAACAGAGCCAAGTTAAGTGTAAAGAGTAGAAGCTGAATATACATTAACAGTATATGAAAGGTAACGTACCTGCAGGAAGTCAGTCTTATATGCATACAATCAGCAACTTTGTCGGTAGAACATAATTTGGTGCATTAATGACCAATGGCATCCACAAACATAAAATATACTTGGTAATCTATGAAATATATTAAGTCAATCATGTGGGAAATAAACCATGGAAAATAAAATAGTTGAAATCTGAACTGGAAAGGAATAGGTACAGTGAGGAAAATATGTTGTTGCTGTTGTTGTTGTTTTGGAGGGCAGTTGGGGTTAAGTAACTTGCCTAAGGTCACAAGGCTAGGTTTTTGTTTGTGTGTGCGTTAAGTGTCTGAGGCCGGATCCGAACTCAGGTCCTTCTGACTCCAGGGCCGGCACTCTACTCACTGTGCCACCTAGCGGCCCCAAATATGTTTGTTTTGTTTTGTTTTGTTTTGTTGTGTTGTGTTTTGGAGGGCTATTGGGGTTAAGTAACTTGCCTAAGGTCACACGGCTAGGTTTTTGTTTGTGTGTGTGTTAAGTGTCTGAGGCCGGATCCGAACTCAGGTCCTTCTGACTCCAGGGCCAGCGCTCTACTCACTGCACCACCTAGCCGCCCCGGAAAATATGTTTCAAAATTAACATCAGAGAAATTAAAATGTAAATGAAGCAAAAGTATTTAAAAATTCAATTTAAAGTACAAAAATATCAGAGGAAGAGCAACAAATCTGAAATATGACATGATCCATGTGACACCTGTATTTTAATAAGGCAGATCTGTTCAGAAACGACAAACATGATAACAAAATAATATGTCCACGCACACACATATATGTTTGTGTATACATGCATGTATACACACACAAATGTATTGAGTATACACACATGTATAGAGACAAATATTTGCATGTATATATAATCACAGAACCTGGCACATAGTGGACTCTAAATAAATATTAATTTATTTTAATTGAGATGTATATGCAAAGCAGTATATGCACCCTATAGATACCATGCATGGGATTTCTCATCTGGGATATTTTGACTCTTTTTTCTTTTCTATTTTGATTTTGATTTTTTTTTTTATTATAGAGGGATTTTATCTCTATCTCCATCTGTATTCAACAATTCTAATTCTAGTCAGAATTACAGAACACAAGAAACCAGCATTTTCTTGACATGTTTCATTTAACAGTAAAAATGCAAAGAAAATGTTTTCAGTACTCCTACAAGGGGTGACTCAGTCATTTTCCCAAATCTTTTTCACACATGCCTTCCTAGCCTTGCAATCTGAATTTCTGCAGAGACAATCCCAAGGTACTCACTTTTCTACTCTTCCTGCCCCCTCAGTTTCCAGGACATAGGAAAGATCAAACAGAGGGACTGAATGTCTGAGGCCCTGAGTCCTGATTGGTTCTCTAGTTGCAAGTTTTGCCCATCTTAGTTATTCCATAACCTCCCTTTTCCCCAGGTCCCTCAGTCCTCTCATCCCGATTTCAGTTGAGTTTCTGGCCTCTGGACCACCTTGATCACCTCACTAGTTAGAAACCCAGGTATTTCCTACCTTGGGCAGATAGAAATACTGTGGAAAGAGCAGCCAAAGCCACAGCTTACTCAGTTCATCTGATATGAGTAATATCCAAGTTGAAAGAGAATAAGGGATGCAATCAGCTATGGGTACTCACTTCCAGCTCTTATTTTCTTCTTCCTATCCCATTGCTTCTTGTCTATTTTAAAGCTTGTACTTGGCACAGTCCTTGTATTTCCCCATTACTGGGGAGGTCATGGCAGGGGGCAGGGGTGATCATAAATGCTCTACCATTTATTTCTCTCTGTGTTATTCAAATCATCATTCCCCCTTGAGGTCTGGAATAAATAATAATTTATGATATGAGAGGAATGATATAGGCACAGTATGGGCAGAGGGCATGACATGGGTATCAACTTACAAACTTACACTATACTTACCTTTGTGAGACAAGAAAACAATTATGGATTTTCAATCACATTTTCTAAATGTGAGCCTACCTTTCTGAGTGGTCAGGTGCCAACATCTCCCATGTCTCATAATTGGTTTCAAAGTTATTCAGAGAGATTGTGAGAGTGTCTTTGTATCACTTCTTCTAATCTCCATGTGAAGTATTGCATTGTGTGAGTCCTGTGAGCATGAATATACATACATGCATGCATACATACATACATATATACATATGTATACACACATATACATGTGTATGTATGTATGTCCACATGCATATAAGTTCCCTCCACTGATGGAAATCACCAACTGACTGGCAATTTACAGAGAATGGTAGGGGTATTTAGAGATTAAATGACTTTCCCTTGATCCTGTCAGTGGCAGTGCTTATATTCAAGCCTTCTTGACTTTCTGTCTTCACTATTCTATGAATAAAAATAAAAGAAATGAAACCAGCATGGTCTTCTAGTTTCATGGCAGAAATTATTATTTGCATTAGGAAATGTGTGGACTGGGATTTCAAAACTAGATAGATATAACCAATAAACTTTTGTCTTGGGGAAAACTGCAAAAGAAAGATGTTTGTATCTCTCTAAGTTCAATGTGTGTCCTCCCTGCTTCCTACTTTGTTCTTCTTGACTCAGTTAAAATGAAAAGAATTTTTAAAGTAAATTAGATTTTTAGTTGGCATGTTAGTAGCCAGTTGATTACTAAAAGAAAATATCAGAGTCAGATTGAGAGTGAGAGTAGAATGCAGAGTTTACAACTTATTTTGAAAAGGCTGAGTCAAAACACAAGTTCCTTTTTCCTGGTTAAAAACATTCAGGTTATGTGTACCCTTAATACCACTGGTATGCTTTCATACTCACAAAGCTTCTATATAAAACTTAACTCATGTCAACATCGTGTTGTTAGTGAGATGCAGCTAATACCTTTGTTGTGGCAGGAGAAGACATGGGGACCTCCAAGTCAATGAGTCCATAAAGGAGTAAGGGAAGATCCCTTGGTGCTTTATAGGACTCTTCCTTTGGTTTGCAAAGTAACCAACATTTTGAAACTCTGAAGGTAGATTCTTATGGAATTGTGTTAAATCTAGCCTGCCAGATTTGTCAATTACTCAGAAACAATAGGTAACTGGGTTTCAATGTGACCTCATTCATCTCTCACCCATTCTATAATATTTAATCTTCATTGTCTGTAAAATGTCCCACCTCAGACACATCATGGCTCTATGAACTGAGCAAATTACTCACCCATTCTCGATACTTAGAGCAAATCTGATTATAAAGGGCAGATAAAATCCCAACCTTCACTGAAAAAGATAATTCTCACCTGTAATTCCATATATCAATGAAATCACTGTCCATTACCTATCTATGACATACATTTCCCGTCCAAATCAGCATAGTATAAAAGAATTAAACAAATACATGGTAAAGAACATATATATATATATATATATATATATATATATATATATATATAACAACAAAAAACCAAGATGTGCTCTTATACAAACTTTTGAACATCTGTTTCTCCTAGTCTGATATAGATATATTATTCAAATATGTGTATAATATATATGCACATATACAGATATCCATGTGCATTATATATGTATATGTATGTGTACACATATTGACTATTCTTCGCCCTAGAATATGTGCATGTTTTTGTATGTAGAGGGAAATGCAGTAAGAACATCTGTGTGCACTGTAACTAAATTCACTTATATTCTTGTTGTTTGTTTGTTTGTTTTTTCAGTTTCTAAGAAGTCTCACATTGAAGGCATCATTATATACCATGTATTCTCCAAACTCCTATGCAGGAATTATGCCATTCAACATTCATGACAAGTGGCCATTCAGTCTCTCCTTCATTAATTTAATATCATTTTGTTGACTTCCCATAGGGTGCAGTTCACTATGTCAGATGCTGATGAAAGTATTGAAATGAAGAATTGAATGTCAAAATGCTATGTGATTTCCAAGATAGAATGTCATAACTGAGCAGGGGAGGCTTCCAGAAAATAGGTTCTGAATTAATCTTAAAGGATAATTAGTAATTCAATCATTAAGAAGAGAAGAAAGAATTTGAAGGCACAGAGAATGCCATGAGTCAAATGTAAAGGGGTGTAACATGAGGTTGTTTACTAGTTATAGTTATAAAGGATATTCAATGGAAGTTTGAAAATGTTTGGGAGGCAATAAGAAACCAAAATATGATTATTTTAGAAATTCTATAAAGGAGGAATTATGAAAGAGGACGAGTGAAGCAGAGATTACAATTTGGAGGCTATTGGAATAATCTAGAAAATTCATAGTGAGATGCTTTACTAAGGAGGTTAAAAAAAGGAAGAGATACATGGAGATATGTGGTCGTGGCCGAGCTGATAGGATTTGGTATCTTGCTTAGAATAAGACATAAGGGTGAGGGCAGAGCCAAAGATAAATCCATGATTTTAAGCACGATAGACACATTGAACAGTAGAACCATAGACATAGCTATCTTTATGGGAGTCAGAAGGAAAGACGAGTTTAGGGGAAATATTAACATAGTTTTATATGTGTTGAGAATGAGGTATCAAAGCAACATTCATTTGGATAGGTCCTGTATGACAGTCCTTTGGATGTCACAATATGAAAGTTAGGAGACACCTCACAGCATAATATATACCACAAAATAACTGTCTTTACCAAATATCATACAAATGATTAGACTTTGCTTGAATGTCTCTACTGAGGACAAATATACCGCTGAGGCAGGCAATTATATTTCTTATCAACATTATTATGCCAGAGAGACCACCTAGATATTACTGAATAGGGGAATGACATAATTAGATCTGTGTAAGCTGTATAGATGATGTTCTGATAAGGCCAAGAAGTAGTTTTAATGTAAGTGATACAATGTGAGAGAAGGGGAGGAAGTTGCTGGAGAGTTGAAATTCAGATTTCTAGATCTTTGAGTAGATACAGTATAATCCAAACATAAGTTGAGATATATGATGTTCCATGTCTGTTTGAAACAGTACAGAAGATGCCTCTCATTTTAGGGTAGCTCTACCTTTTAGAAAGGTTTATTTTTTCTTATGTAAAACTGAAATCTACCTGCCTTAAGCTTCCATCTATTTGGCACTACTTTTATCTTCTGGAGCCCACAGAAATAATGTCTCTTACATTGAATAATTTCATCTATTTGAATATTGTCTTTGTGTTCACACAAGTCATCTCTTCTCCAGGTCATACACCTACCTTTCCTCCAGCTAACAGAGTTTACAGAATATTTTCTTGGTTGTCATCAGTAGGACATTTTCCTATGTCTGTAAACTGACTACAGGACTCTATTTGCCTTTTCTGACCCCAAGAGTACAGCAAGACTATAACCTGCCTAGTTTGGGACATTGGACTTCCATTAATGTGTCCAAGGATAAAATTCATTTTTGACCGCCATGTTATTTTATTGACTCATACTGAGTTTGAAGTCACTGAAAAACCCTCTATCTTCTGCCCTTCTCACAAATTACTCATATCAATCCTGTGTACGTGGTTGCTAGACATATGGAAAATAATTTCATTATAAAATATGAAATCAAATAATGTTCCTTTGTTGACATTGTGTATGCCTAGTTAGGACTGAGGTAATGTAAATAAAATGATACTTGTGATTTGAATGACACCTTTGCATAGTAAAGAAATTTGTAGTTTCATTAATACTGCTAAGCTTTAGGATTGTGCATCTGAAATAGCCTCAGAATGGGGAAACAATTGGATCTAAACTCTGAGTGATTTTAATAATAAGGGTGTTTCCTTTTTGTTTGTTTTATTGTTGTTTTGCTTAAAAATGGTAACAGAAACTATAGGTAAGAAGGTGGTTGTGTGTGTGTATATGTTTGTGTGCACATATGGATTATATTACATAGATTGCATATATATATATATATATATATATAGATTAAGTAGTATATTCATAAGTTTCTTCTTTTCAGCATAGCATCACTTGGAAAATATTTTAGAAATGTTGGGCCTAATTGTAATAATGTAAAACCTTTATTTTGTGTTTATAACAAATAAATCATAGGGAGAGTGAGTATAATTTTTAAATAGCATTATTGACTTGAAAAGTTAAAACTCTTTCTTAAAGAATTTTAAACCTGTGTATGGTGAGAGGAAGGGAAGGCTCATCTCTCTATTTTATTGTCTACTCTATTTGCTTAAAAGCACCATTTGGGATTAAAGCTTATTCCCTTGGAGAAATCTTTTCTTCCTCATCATAGAAGATGATGGATTTACAGCCAAATTATGTTTGACACTTGAGAGAATTCCTTAAAGTAGGTTGGCTGAATATTTGATTTTTTTTTAACTCTGTGGATCTAATCATAAAATTTAGCCTTATTTTCTCCACCTAGTCTACTTGACTATAAGGGTATTTGTAAGAGAGTGTGGGTGATGAAACACACATGTAAATATATATATATATATATACACACACACACACACACACACACACACACACACACACACAGAGAGAGAGAGAGAGAGAGAGAGAGAGAGAGAGAGAGAGAGAGAGAGAGAGAGTTTTAAACAGTGAAATATAGATACCCTGGAATGCCAATAATCTGAGTTAGGAAAACACCAATGGCAAATATATTGTTATGATTAATGTATGGAAGCTACTGTATAGTTACAGTAGAGAAATGATATGGAACAATTACTGCAATATGCATTGTTTGCCATTATGAAAGGATTTATCATCATCACAGGCTTGTAGAGAGCCATTTTCAAATAACTACCTGGGAAAAGGTAAATGTCAAACACATATATTGCATTATAGCCTATCAAAACACTGACATCTAAAGAACAAAAAACACCCAACTCAGTTCTAAAGCACATCTTAGAAAAAACAAGAAACTATTTGTGTTATAGATTGTTAGAAAATACAGTTGGGACTTCAAGGTTATCTGGTACAATCCAATCACTGTGGATAGGTTTGTAGCCCAATAAACTTAGATTGTTAATATCATCTTCATTATATCCTTTTTTTCTTCCTCTGTTCAAAAGGTCATTAAATTATTGATGTGTTTTTTCTACTATATCTGCATGCCACATTATTCTACTTTTCTATCTGTGGCTCTATGTCTGATATAGTCATTTTTCATTTATCCCTTGACTATTGCAATGTCAATGACAGCAGATTTTTTTTATCCTCAATCCAAATTGATCACCCATAATGAGATAATTTTTTAACTTTGCAGATGAACCTAAATTGTTTTTGGATTTGAGAAAAAAATAACTATGTTAGGAAATTGAAGGAAATATCATACTAAGCTAAGACAGGATTCTCACACATATTAAAGCAATTTGCTTGTGGAGGAAAAGAGAGTCACTGAGATTGCAGAGATATGTACTGACATTTGGATAAATGGGGGTATTGAAAGATAAAGAAAGATATGAAGGGGATGAAGATCTAGAAAAGGTAGAGTAGGGTCCTATTAACAGGATGGTTAGGGAAGGAGACCATAAGAAGAAAATATAAAGCTGTTTTAGATACTGTATTCTGCATGATGTCTAGCATAGCTAGGGAGGAATCTATATTGATTGTTGATTTTTCATACTTCTAGATACATCAGGGATGCATATTGAGTGTTCTGGCATTGTATATTAGTAGATCTTTAATCTCCTCTACTCGAAGCCTTCAGTGGATACTTATTGCCTCTAGCAGTGGCTCCCATTTAATGTTTTTTTAACCCCTTAGGAGTACATGTCAATGGTCTGAAAGATTCAGAGCTGAAAGATTATTTAGTCATACCTTAAGGAGAAAATAATTGCCAAATACTCTACCAGCATTTATTTTATTCCATGACAACAAGAATGTGCATGTTTGAATAGCTTTGTGTTTGTAGTCATTATAAATAGCCATGCTTTATGCACATGAGTGTTTTGCTTTTCTTGCAGTAGATATATCAAACTCTGATCAATTTTGAATAAGTCTGTGGTGTTTTTTTTTTTTTTTTGGCTTTTTGGAAGGCAATTGGGGTTAAGTGACTTGCCCAAAGTCACAAGGCTAGTTTTTTTGTTAAGTGTATGAGGCTGGATTTGAACTCAGGTCTTCTTGACTCCAAGGCTAGTGATCTGTTCACTGCACCAATGAGCTGTCTCCAAGTCTGTGTTCTTGAAGTTTCTCAACCAGTCATCAAACTTTTCCAAATCATGAAAGGTTTTGACATTCAAGCACAAACTGATTCTCAAGAGATGATCAGATGGATGTGCATATTCCATATATGTTCTGTGCAGTTTACTAAAACAACTTTCTCATTTCCCTCTTTTACCTTATAATATTATTTTATTATATGTGTAATCATATGTTCAATTATAATTTGCATTCTTGTAAGCACAAAAGTCAAGCTGCTTCAAAAACATCATCATTGGACTTGTATGTGATGAGGCCCCTTGAAATGGTCACAATTGGATTATTATAAAAATTCTGCAGGAAAGACATTATATTGGCTCTCATTACATTATTAAGGTTTTTTTTTTTCTGATTTAAACCTATTCTCTGAAAATGTTGCTATTCATCTATCTGATAGGTTTTCCAATGAGCTATTTGGCAAATCTGGTTCAGTACAGGTTTTGTAAGAGTGTGGTCTGCCAGTGGCTGAAGAGAAGAATTTTATATCTGAAATGATTCTTCCCTTACAATGTTGAGTTGACACACAATCACTATTTTAAAAGTAAAATATGCAAGTAATAGAAAATTAATATTTTATATAGTAACTAGCTATGCATTTTTGTCAGTTGTGCTAACATTTTTTGAAAAATGAATTTCAACCTCTTAGTATGACAGCTTATAACATTCTCTTGCCATTTGCCATTTCCCAGAATACATCTGCATACATATTTTACTTTATTTTTATTTTAATTTAAAATACATAAATAAGCTCAAAGTAGTACTGTACCTAAACTCCTTTGTGTTGAACCGAATCTATAATGTTGATGCAATTTTTTTAAAGTTCAATATCAAAATTGTTTAAATGTGATTATTATATTATGATAAATATCTTTCAGGTTGTAACTTATTTCATTAAAATGATATTTATTCTAAACAAAATCATATAACACAAAGAAATTTGATATGAACTCTTGTAGATGATAGCATGCATTTTAGCTTTTATATTATTTTTTAAAATTCTTATAAAATATTCCACATAAATTATTTGTAATTATTTTATATTTGCAGTTTTATGATTTTTTAAAATTTAGAGTTTTCCTAATTGTGGATAAATATAATGCTGTTTTATGATTACATAATACAAATTTGAATTTTTATCTTCTTTTGGTGAAATTATTATTATAGTTATTAAAAGCAGTGAAAACTATGAGTATTATATGAAATTATTCTGGGTTCACAAAATATTTATTTTCATTATTATAAAACATTCATAGAACACATGCCACAGGGGACTACTGGCCTATGGGATAAAGTCCACAACTTCTGGGAGGCATTCAACACCTTTTGTGATATTGATAAATTCTGTTGAGTTTGATTTAGAACTATTCTCCATCATGCAACTTGTGCTAAGCATAGACTCAACTACTCCTCATTTCCGCAACAATTCCCTATATCTTTCCACCTGTACTTTTTCACTTCCTTATGTTTAATTATTTATTTCCCTCTGCCTATAATGGTTTTCTGCATCTTCTATTAGTTTTAGCTATCACAACCCTATACTTTCAAGATCCACATTAAAAATCACCATTTTGCTGAAGACTTAATGATACCCACACCTGGAATTACTTTTTTTTCCCACCCACCCACCTCATATAGCACTTTGTGAGACTCATGACACTCAGAATATCATACATTGTGTTCTACTTAAATATTTGTGTAACATAATTGGTGGTTGTTGTTCATCCTTCATTCTTGAAGATGACTAGGATATTAGGTAGATGATGAAATGGCTTACATTGAACTGGATTTGAGTGAGGGACAGCTGTATAAGTCTACAGCCTCATTTTCTCCTCCAGATTCATATGGGTCCTGTGGCCGGATATAGATCAGGACAATTAAAGATGGCCCAGGATGCAGAGGGAGACCTAGGATATTTTAAGGTAAGGTCTTTCAGAGTTCTCACTTTGATTGAGGCAATACCCACTCAGTGAAGAGGCCTGTTGAAGAAGTGAGTCAAGGGATAACTCATTAAAAAAAAAATCAAACTGAGAAGGGAAGACTCTCAGGTTTGTTGGACAAAAGAGAAACAATTCATATTTTCAGTGACTGAGCTAGGAGAGCTAAAAAATACCCACTAAGTGGTTCTTGAGTAGAGACCTAGTGTAGTCCAAATAAGGAGATCCAGAGTAAATTGTGTTTAAGGCATGATCTTTGAGAAAGAAATCTAGGCAGCAAACCCCAATATGGCTAAGTATGTTTCAACTATCAACATTTACCTTCCTTTGGACAGAACATTAGAACTATTTGCAACTTGTCAGGGGTGCTACAATATATGAGAAATAATTGTTCAGATGTAGGCTGGATGAAATGGACTCTGAGATCCCATCCAACTTGGAAATTCTCTGATTCTCAATTATCTGCTAACTATGTATTTACTGAGTTCCCCAGGTAATTCACTTAGCAATTATTCAGTCTCCAGTCTCATTTTGCCCAGAGGTGAATTTCATTGTATCTATTTGGCTTAAAGCTGTCTGGCTAGACTAAATAGGTCTTAATGTCTTCTGTTTCTATTTTAACTAAGGATACAATTGTTGTATGTATTTAAATTAGAAATCTGTATAAAATTAACTTTTGTATATAAAAACTGAAGCAAATTAGGTATTAACATCTTTAACCCATGGCTATTAAGTAATAAATACAGTACATTGATTATACATCAGCATGATCTCCTCAGCTTATGTATACAAGAATTCAAAGGAATGGCCCTTAAACTGTTGCCTGTTTTGTGTCCTCCTCTTTGGCTAAAGCAGCAAAGCCAACAAAAGGATTCATGGCTTCCAGTTATCTGTTATCACAAGACAATTTTTCTGACTGAAATATGCCCTGATCTTTACATGTAGAAATTATTATTGTTTGAAGTGAGGATGAAAAGATTAGAGGAGGTTTAGAGGTACATACATTTTTGGCAGAAAATAACATTTCTTTGTTGAGCAGAAGATTGCAAAACTGATGGAATATTCAAGAAATACTAATTTTTGTATCTCAAAGCATCTTCAGTGGCAATCAGTTATGTTGGAGGTGTTATGAAAATTTCCCCTGACTTCAACTTTTGTAAGCAAATTCATTGAGTAGATGATTTCAACCATTTGTATAGAGTAAATAGATAAACAAATTTTCCTAAAAAATAAAACAATTAAAAAAACCCTCAACAGCAAAAGCAACAAAACACATTTATATGCTGAAAAAACGAGACAGTTTTCTTTTCCAAAGGCTAAGTATATCTTTTTTGTTCTTTTGGGTATTTATTAATGATTCACTGACCCCTCCCCAATTAAATGTTTCCTCCCAATGCCACTTCTGAATTTAGAAGTAGATAAAGTGGAGGGAAGGGAGCAAATTTCCTGGTCTTACTGGTTTTGGAGAGTTGATATATATAATTAGAATTTTTCATTACCATATGCTTTCAGATGATTTTCTCTTTCTGATACTTAAATTGGGGAAAAAACACTTGCAAAGCAGCTCAATTTAATATTAGAGTGTAAAAGTCTAATTCAGTTATATTGCAAAAGTATACTATAATTAACCAAATTTCTAAATAGAAAGTTATCAGTAGATGATGGAAAATGGAATGACAATGAATACTAGATATACGTACAAATGTTTCCTTAAAAAATACAAATAAAACAAAACAAAAACTTCAATAACATACCACTCACACATTTTCTCTTCCATTGAAAAAAATTCCTTCTCTTCTTCTATTTATTCAAATCACCTAAATGAAGGCAAGGCAGTTATTGGATCTATTCATCCTACAGAAACCTACTTCCTCTTACTGCAGTCTCATAATCTTTGATGGAGAAAGAAGACAGATTATTTAAATCAATCGTCCCTACCCTTTAAAGTGCTTTGAGGAGACAAAGTACTATATAAATACTTGTTGACAAAATAAGTAAGTTGAATGGAATAAGAAACTAATATCCTGACTGATATATTTTCCCTTTCTTGACACTTTCAAGTCATAACATCATGAGTAGAGATCATTTAAATCTTTGTACTTGTGTCCTGAGAGCCTGACTGAGAACCTGGAATATAGCAAGTGTTAAAGAAAAACTCTTTGATTGATAAGTTGATTTATTAAATTCCCTAATTCTGTTTTCATTTGTAAAATGGGGAAATATTTGTGTCACTGACATCATAAGAGTGTTGAGTTGTATTGAGGAAAGTGTTTTGTAAACATTGGTTCTTTTTTTTTTTTCAAATCAGAAGTTAGATTTATTCAGTATTAGAAAGTCAAAGTGAAAAACTCCCTTTTCCTAATGCATAAGAAGAGCTCTGACACATACTATGGGTTCCTATGTGAGCCATTTGTGACTCTTTGTTGCCCTAGGGAACTCACTAAGATTATAAATTGTAGAGCTGTCACTGGTTTTCAATTTATGTCTAAGATTATCTAACATAGATGAAAAGAAATACTGACAAAGACATTCATATATATTCATGCATATATAGACATGTATAGCTTGTCCTTTGGTTTGTGAATTTGTATACATATATACATATGCCAGTTTACATACTTGTGTGAACATATTTATTAGAGGATCTTAGACCCATTGGAGAATACTTATGTGTATGTGTGTACTACTGATAGACAAGATTTAATAAATAATTATTCATCTACTTGCATATGATAGTCTGTAGAATAGATATTCTTTATATAATTGATTTTTCCTACATGTTCAGACCAAACTCTTGAATGAACCTCTCATTTAAGAATGCAGCAACATTCCAGTACTTGATATGTCTACAAAAACATTCATTTGGAGGATCCCATGATCTACATGGGATCTTTATTTGATTCTGACTTTGTGGCAGATCACAATGAAAGAAAGTTGATGCTTAAAGCTCTGTAAAATTTATTCCCAGGATTTTTGTTAGCAGTATTGTTAACAGGACCACGGGAAACAGAAGAGCCAATCGCCATGCTGCTAGTCCTGTGCATAGTAGTGGGTGTTTCCTATTCAGTAAACATTGGCCTAGACAAAAATACTTCTGCATACTGTTGTGCATATACTGTTTGTATTTGGGCATATACTGTTGACAAACCGAACCTAGGCATAATTTGTTTGTAGTGTTTTTCCCTGATATCCTGTTGTTTCATTTCACTCCCTCAATAACACTTTCTTCTCCACTTTATACTTCTAGTTGCCTTCTGCTTGCAAATTCTTCACTATCCAATTTGGAAAGGTTCTAAGAAACATTTCCAACTGCTAATTGACTGATTCGATTTTACAGTGAAGGAGATTTAGTCTAGTGCCCAGTCCCAAGCACTAACATTTTAATCTTTTCTCTCTAATTTTATAACAAAAGCACACCTGCCTTTTGGTAAAGCTATGTCTGAGTACAAACTCAATTTACTCAAAGGAGAAAGGAAGAGATAGATCATTCAGAAGTCCTTTCTCTGATTTATCCTACTACTTCTCTGGGGAAAGTGCACCAAGGTTTGACCCAAGTGCTCCAAGAACCTATTTCTAAGAGCTGAGGGTGCCAGGAAAGGAGTTTTTGTTCTTTCCTATCACATATAAGACTGCACAAAACAGTCCATTTGATGGCTGCCTTTATAGTTCATATTATAGGATTATCTCCCCCCCCCCTCTCACTTTCTTTTAAGTCATTAAATTTCTGGGTATTTCTAAAGGATATCATAGCTTTTATTATTGTTGTTATTATTAAACTGGTCATGTCTCTTAACTGGAACTTGCCACCTCAAAGTTGCTAAAAGTGTTAAATAAAGTGAGCTTGAGTTGATTATATTTTTGCTGCCAGAACCAAGAAACATGATATTTCAGTTTCTTGAACCATTGGAACACAACTGAACTGAGGCTGTCCATAGTGAATTATTGGAAGTCACTCCATGTGTTCAGTTTAGAAGAAAAATGTTCATTTCACTCGACCCCAGGACCATTGCTTTGTTTGGTTTTTATAGAATCTAACGGATTTTGTCATCTAGAAATTTATATTGCTGCAAAACTGGCAGAAAAGGACCAGGAAAAGAATAGATGAGCCAGTTTGAAGGCGTTTGGTATGATGCAAAATTTAATCAGAAGATGTAAGATTAGTGAAGGGGGCTGTACACATGGATTACACCAGCTTCAATTTCTTAAGAAAAAAAGTCACCAAATCCTGATGATTAGCTATATCTTTCTAGGTATGGTAATGTTTTTTAAGTTATTTCCCAGGACCTTTACAGGTGTGGTTAAGGCCATAGAGAGATAGAGAGATTTAGACATAGAGATAGACAGCTAAATAGATACAAGAATACATGTGTGTATATATATCTATCTCTGTATTACATACATATATGTATTTCTAAATATATCAATTTCTGTACCTATTAAAATCTTTATGCACATATATTTTGTGTGTGCATAGATATATTAATATATGTATGTATGCATGCATGTATGTATATGTATGTGTGTGTATATAATTTAACAGTAGAGTTCCTAGAATTAACAGAATATGGTTGTATGCTTTGTGAAGAGATAAATGGCATTTATGTAATGTTCCTCTATGAATATGATATTGTACTTTGTTGGCTCTCCTAGGAATCATTTTTTAAAACTGTTCAGGTTGTTCTGCAGTGGTGATTAAACCCAAGAGAATGTTTTGTTAGTTTTAAAGAGAAATTAATCATATGTGAATTGTACTCCAGACAACCTATTTGGGTTTTTCGGGGGCTAGCTTTTTTTTTTTTTAATGTGCTGCTTTGGTTCTTGGCATACCCTTTCTTCCTGCTTTCCTCCCCTTTCCTTTTCCTTCAAGGAAGTTTCCATTTTCCATACAACTTTGCTAATTGGTGACTCTGCATCTGTGATTTCAGTAATGTTGACTCAGTCATATACTTAAGAAGCTATTTCCTCATAAAACTCTTCACCTCTGACCTCATTGCTGAATTGTGGGAGCTTATAACTGATTGCACAGCATTGAACTAAAGGTAATGAGATCCTGATATTACCTGGGCATCAAGTTAATAGGATGATACTCATTAGATCATTAACCCCCCTCCTCTCCCTGCCCTGACCTGAATGGCATTTCACCTGAGGCTTTCTAGGTCATAATTCTAATCTCTTCTCTCCTTCAGCTATGATCCAGCTAAATCCTAGTCATGGTTATTGTAATCTCAATGCATCATTGTCCCCAAAACCCTCTCCCATAGTTTCCCTCCTCATACCACTAGGCTTCTTTATATTTTTTAGGATAGAAGTAGAGGAGCCACTTATAGGCTGGATCCTAATAGTGACTGACATGGGATCACTGACCTGCTCCTTGACCAACATGTAGATGGGCTGCTCATAGGAGGTCATAATAAAATTCTATAACTTTTTATCATTACTAGGCAGTTTATTTCTTTGACTGAAACTTTATATCTTAAATAGACTAGGACAATATGGGTGTCTGATATTGTTATGTCTTGTAATATATGCCACCACATGAGTATGGGACTAAAAATGTCATAATATTGACTCTCCTGGCCAATGGGTGCTAATAAGGGGTGGGGTGGAGGAATCAGTTATTTCCTTCTTGAAGGAAGGATATAAAGCAGTATACGTGAATTAATGACACAGAAAGTTTAAATAATACTATGCATTCATTTATTCATTTAATTATTCATTGCAACAAATGCTTATTGAATATCTACTCTATGCCCAGAACTGTACTAAGTGTTGAGCATATACAAAACATGTCTGGGGCATTCCCTTTATTTTTTATAGCATTCTCAGGGGGAAAAATCATCCAACACTCAAAAGTATTCTGTTGATATGCATCCAATCAAAATCACAGCTAATTAGCTTCTACAAAATTGTTTGCTTTTTACTCTTCAAGGAGAAGACACAATTAACAAAAAGCAAATTCATTCAGTGATGTAGCATGGTTTAAAAAATAGCCATGGAAGTATTCCCCATAAACTTGGGGCGCATTCTCTCACAAACATAAATTTCAGTGAGAAGATTTCACATAAACAGGCAAGGAACATGTGAGTAGAACACAAATAGGGAGGAATGAATGTAGGGAATTTGTATTTTTGGTATATATGTGTGTGTGTGTGTGTGTGTGTGTGTGTGTGTGTGTGTGTGTGTGTGTGTGTGTGTGAAGATCACTTATACCTCTTAGGCCATCAGAGATGAAATTATCTTCTGGTTCAGTACTAGGTATTACATTCTGCTGGATCAACACAATAGGTCCCACAATGGATGGAACAGTGGGCCTGAGTCAGAAAGAACAAATCTGGTCTCACACATTTACCAGTTTTTTGACCTTGGACAAGTCATTACCACTTTGCCTCAGCTTTGTTAACTGTAAAATGGGGATAATAATAGCACCTACCTCCCAGGGTTACTACAAGGATCAAATTAAATATAAATTTACAATGTGTTTAGTATAATGCCTGGCACATAGTAGAAACTATATAAATGCTGTTATTATTTTATTACATAAGCCTCTCTTTGTGTCATTTACTGCCACAACCCATTGTATATCTTCTGTTCTCCCTCTCCCTCCCCCCCCTCTCTTTCTCTCTCTCTCTCTCTCTCTCTCTCTCTCTCTCTCTCTCTCTCTCTCTCTCTCTCTCTCTCTCTTTCTCTCCCTCTTCTCTCCATCTCCTCTCCTCTCTTCCCCTTCCCTATCCTCTTCTCTGCTTCATTCACTTTGAGTGTCTCTCTTGGTTTTGTGGACTCTGGTAGGCATTTGCTTATAGATTCAAGATCAAAGTCCTTAGTTTTATCACATAGTTTAGGGAAAAATGAGTGTGTTTACCTTGATCTCCCTCTTTTTCCTCTTACCTTATTTTATAACTTTTTT
The DNA here is from genome assembly GCA_011680675.1 of Gymnobelideus leadbeateri. Lineage (NCBI taxonomy): Eukaryota > Metazoa > Chordata > Mammalia > Diprotodontia > Petauridae > Gymnobelideus > Gymnobelideus leadbeateri. The sequence continues at coordinate 725,687 of WOXC01003002.1, read as the reverse complement.
CTCATCTAATAATCACTTGATATTATTCTTTAATATTTACTCCATTACATTAGTCTATAATGCAAAGATATTCCTCCTTACTAGCCACCTCTCTACAGGTCTTCTTGATCCCATAATGTTCTATATTTTTTAACATTTTCCCCACTATCAAATGAATATAACATAGGCATCTCATATGTATCATTACAAAAACTTATCTCATTATCTCTTCTTTCACACACACCCCTTCTTCTAACATGCTTCTTTCTGTTCAGGTCACAACTGAACTTTAAAGTGCCCAGAGTTGATAGGGCATATAGAACTTGGTCAAATTATTGGATTGCCTCCTCACTGGAGAACTGAAAATATATGCTCTATTTGAAATTAGTGAAGTGGTGAGATGCAAGATGGGACCATGTCTATTTGGATGACAAGGAATTTAAGAAAAGAGTAGTTCATGGGCTTTTAAAAGACAGAGAAACTGGGAGGTTAGAGAGTTTGATGGAGAATTATTATGAATCTTGAAATCCATTAGCATAGAGGGCAGGAATTGAGTATGAGAAGTCAGGTACTGAACTCCTTGAGAAAGAAGTGAGAATAACTCACTAGTCAGATGGACAACAGCCACTATTATCTGAATCCTGTGGAAAGATTTAATTGAGTGAACTTAAAAGAAATAAGGGAAAGGTTGGTGGTGCAGTGGATACAGGACAAGGCCTAAAGTCAGGAAGACTCATCTTCCTGAGTTCAAGTACAGTCTCACAACTTATGGACTATTTTACTCCGGGCAAGTCAATTAACCTTGTTTACCTCAGTTTCCTCAATTGTAAAATTAATGGGACAAAGAAATGGCAAGACACTCCAGTATCTCTGCCAAAAATACAACAAAGAGCAGGGAGTCAGAGCCAAGATGATGGAGTAAATATGACTCTAAACATATTTTGGAGCTACAGAACCCACAAAGTGACAGAAAGAAACAGATATCCCACTGAAGCCAGCCTGGCAGGCTGAAAGGAAGCATCTATCACACTGGACTGGGAGCTGAGCATAGTCCTATATGAGCCATGCCAGCCCAGAGAGGCTGTAGCAGACTTCAGGAGAGTGAATCACTACCTGCTGTGGCAGTTTCCACACTTCTCAACCCATAAACTCCAAAGATAAAGTAAAAGGTCAGTAGAGAACTCTGTTGGAACTGGGTGAGTGAAGGGCTTGGTCTGACCCCTGCCCCCAGGCTGAGAGGTGCATGGTGCTTCAGCAGCCACAGCTGCTGCCATGTTGCTGTCTCCTGAGCTCCTGGCCTACAGATCATAGGGAGACCAAGCAACCATTCAGAGGGTAATCAATCTTGCTTTGACCTGCTGGAATCTGGGTCTCAGTCTTGAGTGTTGGTCCTGGAGTGAGGGATGCTAGTGTGCCAGAGCTTGATATGGCTGTAGAGAGGGCACCCTACTCTTAGTTCTGACAACATCTCTAACAGCAACTGCAAAAACCACAGCAATTTGGGACAAAGCTCTCTCCATTCTGGAAGAAGAGATGTGCCATGGCAAAGAGCTCAAAAGTCAAGTAATAGGCTGGCATGATGAGCAAACAGAGGAAGCACATTCAGAACATTGAATCTTTTTTGGGGGACAAAAAAGATCAAAGAATGGAACCAGGGGCGGAGCCAAGATGGCGGAGTAGAAACAGCTCTTCCAAGCCTCTCTGCCCCCAGATTCCCCACAAACTATGTAAAAAAGGACTGTGAACGACTTCTGGAGCCCCAGCACCCACAGAACAACACAGAGAAGCTAACCTCCCGCTGAGGACAGCCCAGCAGCCCTGCAGGAAGGACCAGCGCAGCGGTCTGGGAGCCAGCAGCGCTCAGAGCGCAGAGCGCAGGAGCCGAGCCGAGCAGAGCCCAGGTCTGCGTGAGCCGAGGTTTTAGCTCCAGGGCGGCAGGGCCAGCAGCCGGCTGGAGGAACCCCAGAACACCAGGAGCTGTGTCGATTCCAGAATTATCAACATAGACATGCCTAGGACAAAGTAAGAGGTTAGTGTCCTATGGACTTTGGGGCCTGTATTTGGGGAATGCGTCAGCTCCCTCCCCTGGGGGCTAGAAGCCGCTGAGGAGACACGCCATTTTGTAGTTTTCAGAGGCAGGTCTGGCTCCCAGCCTACAAATCGTGGGGAGATCCAGCGATCAGTCTTGGGGGGTAATCGCTCTTGCTTTAACCTCCCTGGATCTGGATTGTGATCTAGGGTGGAAGTTGTGGGTGGGTTTACAGCTTGCCAGAAACGGAAGTTGCCCCCCACACGTTCGGGACGAAAATTCCTCTATCTGGCCTTAAAGCCATAGTGTGGCAACAAGCCCAAAAGTCAAGCAATTAAGTGGCAACATGCCAAGGCAAAGGAAACAGAAAAATGCAACCCTAGACTCCTATTTTGGGGGCATAGAGCAGGAAAAGGACTGTGAGGTCAGAAGTCCTGCTCCAAAAGCCCCAGGGGAAAACATGAGCGGGTTGCAGGCCATAGAGGACCTTAAGAAGGACTTAAAAATCAAATAAGAGAAGTGGAGGAAAAATTGGAAAGAGAAATGAGAAGGATGCAGGAAAAGTATGAAATGAGGGTCAACAGCCTGACTGAGGAAAACAACACCTTAAAAAATAGACTAACTCAAATGGCAAAGGAGGCCCAAAAGGGCAATGAGGAGAAGAATGCCTTAAAAAGTCGAATTTGCCAGATGGAAAAAGAATCTCAAAAGTTCACTGAGGAGATTCATTCCTTCAGAGTTAGACTGGAGCAAATGGAAGCTAATGACTTTATGAGAAATCAAGATGCTGTTAAGCAGATCCAAACAAATGAAAGATTAGAAGGCAATGTGAAATATCTCATGGGAAAAACCACTGACCTGGAAAATAGATCCAGGAGAGACAATTTAAAAATTATTGGACTACCTGAAAGCCATGATCAAAGAAAGAACCTAGAAATCACCTTCAAGAAATTCTCAAGGAAAATTGCCCTGATGTTTTAGATCCAGAGGGCAAAATAGAGGTTGAAAGAATCCACCGATCACCTCCTGAAAAAGATCCCAAAAAGAAAACTCCCAGGAATATTTAGCCAGGTTCCAGAATCCCCAGATCAAGGAGAAAATACTACAAGCAGCCAGGAAGAAACAATTTCAATATTGTGGAAACACAATCAGAATAGCCCAGGACCTGGCAGCTTCTACACTGAGGGATCGAAGGGCATGGAATACGACATTCCAGAGGGCAAAAGAACTGGGAATGAACCCAAGGGTCACCTACCCAGCAAAACTGAGTATTTTGTTTCAGGGGAAAATATGGTCATTCAGTGGAATAGAGGACTTTCAAGCATTCTTGAGGAAAAAACCAGAATTGAATAGAAAATTTGACATCCAGACACAAGAAGAAGAGATGCCTGAGAAGGTAATCAGGGAAAAGAAATCAAAAGGAACTTATCAAAGTTGAACTATTTACATTCCTATATGGAAAAGCAATAACTGTGACTGATGATATCTTTCTCACTATGAAAATAATGGAAGAAGGGTGTGTGGTCATATGAATACATATGTGAATGTGTGTATATGGTTACAGTTATATATGGATAGAGGGCATAGGTTGAATTTGTTGGGAAGGGAGAATACTCAAGGGATGAAATTATGAGGTGAGAGAGGAAAGTGGCAAGAGGAGATGGGGAGAGACAGGGTAGGGTAAACTATCCCATGTAGAAGAAGCAAGGGGAAGTGGTTGCAAAGGAGGGGGAGAATAAGGAAGGCTAAAAAGACAAAACCACATTCCCATTGAATTTGGCTCAGGGAGAAAATGACATACATACTAAATGGGATATCTCAACCTGCAGCAGGATAGGGGAAGGGGGATGAGAGGAGGGATGATGGATGGGAGGGCATCCTTGGGGGGAGGGGAGGTTGGAAGTACCCACTATAGAAGAGGGACAGGATTATGTAGGGAATGGACCAGGTGGGGGTGGGATGAGTGGGAGGGAATTATAAGCAGCCTTGTACAATATATCTACTATGATAATGTTTTGCATAGCTAGACATGTACAGCATATACTGAATTGCTTATCTCCCAAGAAGGAATGGGTGACAAGGGAGGAAGGAAATGGATCTGAAATTTGAGGTCATAACATTAAATGTTTCAAATATATATAAATACTATTAGTAATACTCTTTCGCTTGTAATTGGGAGATAAGATATGCAGGCATTGGGACACAAAGATTCACCTTCCTCTAATGGAAAAGTCGATGGGGGTACGGGAGAAGGTATGGGAGAGAGCAGATTGGAGGAAGTGATATCTTGTGGGACTACTATTCTGGGAGGTTGGGTAGGGGAATAATGGGGGGAAAATGATTGTAACTCAAAATCTGGTGGAAATGAATGATGTAAAACAGAAGTTAATAAAGCATTTGTTTTAAAAAAAAAAAAAAGAATGGAACCAGAAGAAGACAACAAAAGCAAAACTCCTGCATCAAAAGCTTCCAAGAAAAGTATGAACTGGCTATAGGCCATGGAGGAGCTCAAGAAGGATTTTGAAAATCATGTAAGAGAAGTAGAGGAAAAATTGGGAAGAGAAATTAGAATGATATAAGAAAATCATGAAAAATGAGTCATCAGTCTAAATTAAGAAAATAGCACCTCAAAAATAGAGTAACTTAAATGACAAAAGAGGCTCAAAAAAAAAAAAACAATGAGGAGAAGAATGCCTTAAAAAGAAAACACCAAAAGCAGTCATGAAGAGTCAGATATGACTGAAAATTACTGAACAGCAAAAAAAGAAAGAAAGGTTGCTGGGTGTTGGTGATAAAGGGAGGATATAGAAGTGTAAATAGACTAGCATATAGACTAGCAGTCAATATTCCAACTCCTTTGTCAGGATCAGCATATAGGAGCATGCCAATAAAAGCACAGTCAATACTGAAGAATATTGTCATAGGTGAAGTGTCATCAATGGAAGCTGGGACTTGAGATGGAAGATGTGTAAAAGTATATAATAAAGTGAAATATATTCACTTTGGAATAAAAATCTGAGAGGGCATGGTAGAAGGGATGGGCAAGGTTTAATGGGATCATGGGATGAATAGGGTTAAGGGAATATAGGGAAAAGAGAATAGGGAATGGGAGTTGGTCATAGCTTTCTCCTGTGTGTTTGGTGATTTAATAAAAGGGTAGAGTGAGAAAGAAGTGGATGATTATTAGCTATAGGAATACTAGGTGGTAGCATGTGAATACTAATGCTCAGTCCAGAAAAATCAGATTTTGAGCAAGGGCTTGAATATAGAGCCTTTGTCACTCCACACTACTCTTATATGCTTGGCAGTTGCAAGAAGACTGAGAGTCCAGTCTTGATTCACAGAAGATATTAGACAGGGTCTGGGTTGAATCCAGTCTGATCCTCTTCCCAGCTTATTATATCACTTTACCCAGGTATCAGAAGCCAGGAAGAATTACCCTAGTCTAAGATTAAGCATTTTCTTTTATTCCTATGCATGAGATAGAAATGGTTTAGTATTGGAAATTCTCAATGGGGTTCTCTGGCATGGCATGCAAATAAATTTGATGCAAAATATTTATGATAAAGGCAAAGTCATCGTTCCTCACAGATCATTTCTACCTTTATTATATATCAACAACAAGAAGCCCAAGCTTTGATACTGTATTTTGCTCAGCAAAGACCTTCATCATTTACTTACACATGTAAGACAGTCTATTCCTTCTAAGAACTTATAAACCTCTGCCAAAGTTGTATTTTTAAGCCTCACCTGTAATATGTGCTTTCAATTATATGATTTAGCCAATACTCATAGCCTAAGGCCAGAGTAGTAAGTTGCAATGTGAAATAAGGGTTTTTTTTTTCCCCTAAGAGTAACATAGAGTTAGAAAAGTCATTTGTTATGAAAATTGAGTTTCAACATAAATGTTGTTCTTTAAGATAATATGAATGAAAATTCTCCTGTATGATCTATTTTTTCTCCCATTACTTTGAGATTACATAAAATTCCTTTGGGGAATTAGTCATTCAAAGTCAAAATTCCAGTGATTAGACGATAACAGGCAGTGATTTATTCAACTTTTCCTTTTGCCCAAGTTCTCCTCTGCCAATTCAAGCGATACCTTCTAAAGCAATGAAAAAGTGAATTCATCATGCAAAATGTTTGTTTAAAAATGTTTAGCTTGATAAATAAGAATTACAATAACTTAAAAGAACTGATACTGGTTAGGTGAGTTAAGAGATGATTGAAAGGTCACTTAATGATAGTTAAGTCAATGCGTATTATATAAAGGATGTTGATTAGTTTGTCTTCTACCAAGGGATTGTTTTAGAAGCTGAAATTATTCATAATATAGACCTAATATACTGGAGGAAAAGTCCTGGCAATGGGTATCATTAAATTTATATATGGTGTCCTAGAGAAGGTATTTACAACTCCTTTGGAAAAGTGTTAAAATATAACCTTGGTCAAAAAGAAGCTGGATGAGTAGAAAATGTGCTTGTAGTTAGAAGACCTGAGTTCCAATTCTGCTCCTATTACTTACTATTGCTGTGACCTTAAGCTCTTCAAGCCTCAGTTTCTTCACATCTCAAATGGGAAGAAAAGACTAAGCAGTCAAAAGACCATTCCACCTTGTAATCTATAATCCTAGATTGGCTTTTGCTCATTATGCTACTACATTAAACTCTATTGGAAAATTATACATGGATCTCTTGTGATGATTCCTGGTATGTAACACAAGGATCTAATAGAAATCAAAGATTTTGCTATTCATCCGATGGGGTGTGAATGGAGAACAAAGCATACTTCTTTTCTTTCTTTATCTCTCTTGTTTTTTTTTTGTTTGTTTGTTTTTCTGTGTTTCTTTTCACAACATGACTAACATGGAAATATGTTTTGCATGACTGTACATGTCATATGTACATACAACCTATATCAAATTTTTTACCTTCTTAATGGAGGGGGGAGGAAGGGAGAAAATTTGAGTTTAAAATTTAGGAAAGGGAATGTTAAAGATTGTTTTTCATGTAATTAAGGATAAGATAAATAATATTAACAGAATGTTAATATTATATTACTATATAATAAAATATTAATATTAAATTATAATATAATAATATATTAGATCATTTAAAAAGTCACATAAAATATCACATCACATAAAAAATTCACATAAAAAGAATATATTAAATCATTTTAAAATAATTTAAAAATTTGGCATTATTGCTCCCTTCAGCCTACTATAATTTTTTCCATTCCATAGGCTTAGCAGTAATAGTGGTACCAACACCAGAGAGAGAAACCACATGAATAGCAGCAGCAGTATCAGAGACATTCATGGATTTATTGTGATTGTAATAGGAAGCAATAGTAATTCTAAAAGCAATAATAATAGTAATAATAATGATAATTGTGCCAGTCATAAATGGTATTATAGAATAAGTAACAGCAGCATTTGAAATGGCCAAATTATTAGTAGCAACCATGGCAATAGTAAAAATAGCAATAGAGATCAGAGTAGCACCATCAGGAGCTTATTTATATAAGTATTTAACTTTCATAATGTGTTTTACATATATTATTTTATATAATGATAACAATAATCAGCATTTATATCAATATTTGTTTGTCAAGTGCTCAACAATTATTATCTTATTTGATTCTCACAACAGTGCTGGGAGGTAGGTACTATTATTTTTATTATTTTTTTTACATATTTAGTATTTTAGTTTTCCTGACTTACATGTAAAATAAACAAAAAAACCCTGACACTTGTTTTTAAAACTTTGATTTCAAAATTCTCTCCCTTTCTCCTTCCCTACCCCCTCCCATTGAGAAGGCAAGCAACTTAACATAAATTATAGATGTGTAGTCATGTAAAATATTTCCATAATTGTCATATTGTGAAAGAAAACATAGACAAAAAACCCTGAAGAAAAATTAAGTTATAAAAAAATACGTTTCAATCTATATTCACACAACATGAATTCTTTCTCTGGGGATGTATAGTATTTTTCATGATAAATCCTTCAGAGTTGTCAATGGATCATTGTATTATTGAGAATAGCTAAGTCATCCAGAACTTAACATCTTACAATATTGCTATTACGTTGTACACAGTACATGTCACTAATGTAAGTCTTTCCATGATCTTTGGAGAGCATCCAGCTCGTCATTTCTTATAGTACAATAATATTCCATCATAATCATATATGAAATTTTGTTCAGCCATTCCACAATTGATGGGCATCCCATCAATTTCCAATTCTTTGCTCCAAGAAAAGAACTGCTATAAATATTTTGGTACATTTAGGTCCTTTTCTTTTGGTTTTTAATCTCTTTTGGGATACCTAGTAAAGGTATTCTTGGTAGTCAAAGGGTGTGCTTGATTTTATATCCTTTTAGGCATAGTTCCATAATGTTCTACAGAATAGTTGAATCAGTTCAGCACTCCATTAACAATGCATTAATGTCTCATTTTTTTCCCACATCCATTCCTACATTCGTTGTTTTCTTTTTCTGTCTTGTTAACCAATCTAGTTGTTATGAGGTAGTACCTAAGAATTGTTTTAATTTGCATTTTTCCAATCAAAATTGAGTTAGAAAACTTTTTCTATAACTATCAATTATATTGATTACTTTATCTGAAAACTGTTTATATCTGTTGATCATTTATCAACTGGAGAGGGACTCTTATTTTTATAAATTTTACTCAGTTTTCTATATTTTTTTGAGAAATGAGGCCTTAATAAGAGAAACGTGGTTCAATTTTTTTCCACAGTTACTATTGCTAACTATTTTCCTCCATTCTGTTCCCACTCCCAAATCCAAAACCACGCTGATTTATTCTAAATTCTCTATTTTTTACAGTTTCCTTACTCAAAAATGTTTTGGTTCTGGCTGCCACCTCCCCAAATCTTCCCTCCTTCCTATCAACCCCTCCTTCTATTATCCCATTCCCCTTCTATTTCACTGTAGGGTAAGAAAGATTTCAATACCTAATTGAGTATGTATGTTATTCTTTCCTTGAGCCAATTTTGATGAGACTAAGGTCCACTACCTCCCTCTCACCCCCCCCCATCTTCTGCTCCACTGTAAAAGTTTTTTTTTTCTTGCTTCTCTTACATGAGATAATTTATCACATTCTGCCTCCCCTTTTCTTTCTCCCAGTGCATTCGTCTCTCACCTCTTACTTTTATTTTTGAGGCATCATTCTTTCATATTCAATACACATCTGTGGCCTCTGTCTATATAGATTCCTTTCTAACTGCCTTAATGATGAAAAAGTTCTTATGAGTTACAAGTATCAACTTCCCATGTAGGAATGTAAAGAGTTTAACCTTATTAAATCCCTTGTAATTTCCCTTTTCTGTTTAACATTTTTATGCTTCTCTTGAGTCTTATACTTGAAAGTCATTTTTTTTTTCTATTCTGCTCTGGTCTTTTCATTAAGAATGTTTGAAAGTCCTTTATTTAATTGAATATCCATGTTTTCCCCTAAGGGTTATATTCAGTTTTGCTGGGTATGTGATTCTTGGTTGTAATACTTGCTTCTTTGCCCTCCAGAATATCATATTCCAAACCCTCAGATCCTTTAATGTAGAAAACAGTGAAATCTTCTTTTCTCCTGACCACACCTCCACGGTACTTGAATTACTTATTTCTAGCTGCTTGTAACATTTTCTCCTTGACCTGGGAACTCCAAAATTTGACTATAATATTCCTGGGAGTTTTCATTTTGGTCTCTCTTCTAGAAAGTGTCAGTGGATTCTATCCATTTCTATTTTATCCTCTGCTTGCAGAACAATAAGGCAACTTTTCTTGATAATTTTTGAAAGGTGATTTCCAGGCTCTTTTTTGATCATGGTTTTCAGATAATCCAATAATTTTTATCTTATCTCTCCTGAATCAGTTTTCCTGGTCAACTATTCATCCAATGACATTTTACGATGTCTTGTATTTTTTTCATTCTTTTCATTTTGTTTTATTGTTTCCTGACTTTTCATAAAGTCACTAGCTTCCATTTGATCCATTCTAATTTTTAAGGAATTATTTCCTTTAGTGAACTTTTGTATCTCCTTTTCCATTTGGCTAATACAAATTTTTGAGTTTTTTTTTTCCTTCTGTGAGTGTTTGTACCTCTTTTTCCCTTTGACCAATATATTTTTGAGGCATCTTTTCTGTTACCTTTTTCCTTCCTTTACCATTTTGCCTAGTCTATTTTTAAACTAATTTACTAGTTTAGTTTCAGTTAACAAGATTCAATTCCATAGAGCCTTGGTTTTCAAATTCCCTTTACTTCCCTCGCCCCTCCCCCTACAACTGTATATAGTCCAGTATAGGATCTGCAAATACATTCATTAGATATTATTCCAATTACAAAGGCATATTGTACTAGGTGGGATGAAAAATGGTAAAGAAGAAATAAAACCAAACAATGAAAAGAAAAAGATCATTTTAGTTTGCTTCCATCAGGATTCAGGCTCAGTTCTTTCTAGTTATATCTCTGGATGGCACATTTCACTCTTTCTTAGTCTTTTGAGATTAACTTATATCACTGCATTGCTGAAAAGAGTCCAGTCTGTAATAGTTGGTCATCACAGATATAATATGTCTGTGATTGTATAAAAAATTCTTCTGATTCTACTCTTCTCGCTTAGGATCAGGTTATATACGTCTCTGCAGGTAACTGTGAAATCTGTCACCTCCTCGTTTCTTATAGCACAATAATATTCCATTACATTCATATACCACAACTTGTTTAACCATTCCCCAATTGATGGGCACCCCTTTAGTTTCCAATTCTTTGCAACCACAAAAAGGGCTGCTATAAACATTTTTGCATATATGGGTCATTTTCCCACTTATATGATCTCTTTGGGATATAGCCCTAGAAGTGGTATTATTGGGTCAAAGGGTATGAAATTATTTATAGTCCTTTGGGCATAATTCCAGATTGCTCTCCAGAAAGGTTGGATAAGTTCACAACTCCACCAGCAATGTATTAGTATTTCAATTTGTCCACATCCTCTCCAGCATTTGTCGCTTTCTTGTTTTGTCATCTTAGCCAATCTGACTGGAGAGATGTGGTATCTCAGAGTTGTTTTGATTTGCATTTCTCTAATCAATAGTGATTTAGAGGATTTCTTCACATGCTTATATATATCTTTAATTTCTTTCTCTGAAAACTGCCTGTTCATATCCTTTAACCATTTATCAATTGGGGAATGACTTGTATTCATATAGATTTGGCTCAATTCTCTATAAATTTTACAAATGAGTCCTTTATCAGAGACATAGGTTGTAAAAATTCTTTCCCAATTTGCCACCTCCCTCTTGATCTTGGTTACATTGGCTTTGTTTGTGCAGAAGCTTTTCAATTCAATGTAATCAAAATTATCCATTTTGCATTTTGTAATGCTCTATAATTCTTGTTTGGTCCTAAAATCTTCCCCTCTCCACAAATCCGTCAGGTTAACTATTCCTTGCTTTCCCAAATTGCTTACAGTATCATCCTTTACACCTAGATAATGCACCCATTTAGACTTGATTATGGTATATGGTGTTAGAGAGTGATCTATGCCCACTTTCTGCCATACTGTATTCCAGTTTTCCCAGCAATTTTTGTCAAATAGTGCATTCTTATCCCCAAAACTGGGGTCTTTGGGTTTATCGAACAATAGATTACTATATTCATTAACTGCTGGGTCTCCTGTGCCTGATCTATTCCATTGATCCACTACTCTACACCTCTGCCAGTACCAAGCAGTTTTGATGACTGTTGTGTATAATACAGATTAAGATCTGGCATAGCTAGTCCACCTTCCCTAGCATTTCTTTTTGTTAATTCCCTTGATATTCTAGACCGTTTGTTTTTCCAAATAAATTTTGTTATTACTTTGTCTAACTCTACAAAATATATTTTTTGGTAAATTGATTGGTATGGCTCTAAATATATAGTTTGGTTTGGGTATAATTGTCATTTTTATTATATTAGCTCGACCCAGCCATGAGCAATTGATATTTTTTCCAGCTATTTAGATCTGATTTTATTTGTGTGAGAAGTGTTTTGTAGATGTGATCATATAGGTTCTGGGTTTGTTTTGGCAAGTCGATTCCCAAATATTTTATAATGTCTACAGTGACTTTAAATGGGATTTCTCTTTCTATCTCTTGCTGTTGAGTTGCATTTGAGATGTACAGGAATGCTGAGGATTTATGTGGCTTTATTTTGTATCCTGCAACTTTGCCAAATTTATTTATTGTCTCAAATAGTTTTTTACTTGATTCTCTAGGATTCTCTAAGTATATCATCATATCATCTGCATAGAGTGATAGCTTGGTCACTTCTTTGCCTAATTTGATTCCTTTGATTTCTTTTTCTTCTCTAATTGCTACTGCTAGTGTTTCTATTACCAGATTGAATAAGAGGGGTGATAGTGGACACCCTTGTTTCACTCCTGATCTTATTGGAAAGGCTTCTAGTTTGTTCCCATTGCATATAATACTTGCTGATGGTTTTAAATAGATGCTATCAACTATTTTAAGGAAGGCTCCATTTATTCCTATACTTTCTAGTGTTTTTAATAGGAATGGATGTTGTATTTTGTCAAAAGCCTTTTGTGCATCTATTGAGATGATCATGTGGTTTCTGCTAGTTTTATTGTTGATATGCTCAATTATACTGATGGTTTTCCTAATATTAAACCATCATTGCATTCCTGGAATGAATTCTACCTGATCAGAGTGTGTTATTCTTGTGATAAGTTGTTGGAGTCTTTTGGCTAATATTTTATTTAGAATTTTTGCGTCTAAATTCATGAAGGAAATTGGTCTATAATTTTCTTTCTCTGTTTTATCTCTTCCTGATTTAGCAATCAGTACCATATTTGTGTTATAGAAAGAGTTTGGTAGGATTCCTTCTTCACTAATTTTCCCAAATAGTTTGTAGAGTGTTGGAATCAATTGTTCTTTAAATGTTTGATAGAATTCACTAGTAAAGCCATCTGGCTCTGGGTTTTTTTTCTTATGGAGTTTCCTGATGGCTTGTTTGGTTTCTTTTTCTGAGATGGGGTTATTTAGTTAATTCACTTCCTCTTCAGTTAATCTGGGCAACTTGTGATTTTGTAAATATTCATCCATTTCACTAAGATTGTCATATTTATGTGCATACAATTGGGAAAAATAATTCCTCATTATTTTTTTTTATTTCTTCTTCATTGGAGGCTGATTCACCCTTTTTATTTTTGAAATTCATAATTTGGTTTTCTTTTTTCTTTTTTAATCATATTGACTAAGGGTCTATCAGGTTTTTTTTTAATTTTTTCATAAAACCAGCTCTTAGTTTTATTTATTAATTCAATAGTTTTCTTAATTTCAATTTTATTAATCTCTCCTTTGGTTTTCAATATTTCTAATTTAGTACTAAATTGGGGGTTTTAAATTTGTTCTTTTTCTAGCTTTTTCAATTGCATATCCAATGCATTGACCTCCCTTCTCTCTGCTTTACTTAAGTATGCACTCAGGGATATAAGACTTCCCCTGAGAACTGCCTTTAGTGCATCCCACAAATTTTGGTATGTTTTCTCATTATTATCATTCTCTTGAATGAAATTATTGATTGTTTCTATAATTTCTTGTTTGACCCATCCATTCTTTAGTATTAAATAGTTTAATTTCCAATTAGTTTTTAGTCTATCTTTCCCTGGCCCTTTATTGCATATAATATTTATTGCATCATGATCTGAGAATGATGCATTTAATATTTCTGCCTTTTTGCACTGGATTGTGAGGTTTTTCTGCCCTAATACATGGTCTATTTTTGAGTATGTACCATGCACTGCGGAAAAGAAAGTAAATTCCTTTTTATCCCCATTCAGTTTTCTCCAGAGACCCATCATATCTAGTCTATCTAAGATTCTATTCACCTCCTTAACTTCTTTCTTGTTTATTTTGAGGTCAGATTTATCGAGTTCAGAGATGGGGAGATTAAGGTCCTGCACTAGTACAGTTTTGCTATCTATTTCTTCCTCTAATTCCTTTAACTTCTGCTCTAGGAATTTGGATGCTGTACCACTTGGTGCATAAATATTATGTAGTGATATTGCTTCATTCTCGATGGAGCCTTTTAGCAGGATATAGTTTCCTTCCTTATCTCTTTTAATTAGATCTATTTTGCTTTTGCTTTATCTGAGATAAGTATTGCTAACCCTGCTTTTTATACTTTAGCTGAGGCATAATAAATTTTACTCCAACCTTTTATCTTTACCCTGTGGGTATCCCTTTGTTTCAAATGTGTTTCTTGTAGACAGCATATTGTAGGATTATGTTTTTTAATCCATTCTGCTATCCACTTCTGTTTTATGGGAGAGTTCATCCCATTCACATTCACAGTAATGATGACTATCTGTCTCTTTCCCTCCATCCTCTTCCCTCCCCTGTTTATGTTTTTGTTTCTTCATTCTCCCTTTCCCTTCTTGAAGTTTTCCCTTTTGACCAGCCCCTCCCTCAGTGTTCCCACCCAGTGACCCCCCTTCTTAACCTACCCTCTCCCCTTACTACTATTTCCCTCCCTTAAATGCCCCCTTTAGTCTCCTCCTTTTCACCCCACCGCCTTACCCTTCCACTATCTATAGGACACAATAAATTTTTATACTTATCTGAGTAAATTACTCCCCTTTTGATTCCAAACCAATGAGAGTAAATTTCAAACAGTGCTCCTCTCTCTCCCTCCTTTTCCTCTGTTTAATGAATGTATGTGTCTATTCACATTGGAATCTTAAACTTCAGTGATTAAGTTGATCCCTCTTTGAACCAGAAACAGTGAGAATAGGGTTTAAATGATGTTCCTCTCCCTCTTCCTTTCCCCTCTTCTATAGTGTGTTTTGATGCCTCTTCAGAAGGCATATTTTAACTTTTCCTATCTCATCCTTTCCTTTTTTCCCATTACATTCACTTTGATCCCCGTAATAGTTTTTTTTTTTTTTAGTCTTCAGGTTAGTGCATTCATACCCACACCCTATGTCTAAGTATCACCCTTTTGAAGGTCATGATAATCATAAAGATTTCGAATATTGACAGTTATCAGCTCCACATATAGGGATGTGAACATTTTGCTCTTGTTGCATCCCAAGTAATGAGCATCTATGTGTGGGTGTGGATGTGTGCACTTATGCATGTGTGAGTCTATGTTTCCCTTGTTTATCTTTTTATGTCTTTCTTGAGTCTTGTAATTGGAGATTAAATTTTCCATTGTGCTCTGGCTTTTTTCATCAGGAAAGACTGGAAGTCCCTTATTTCATTAAACGATCATCTCCTTGCCTGAAAGATTATGCTCAGTTTGCTGGGTAGTTAATCCTTTTTCATAGTCCTAACTCTCTTGCCCTAAGAAATATCAAATTCCCGTCCCTCTCCTCTTTTAATGTAGAAGCTGCTAGGTCCTGTGTGATCCTAACTGTAGTTCCTCGATATTTGAATTGTTTCTTTCTGGCTGCTTCTAGAATTTTTCTTTAATCTTGTAATTCTGGAATTTGGCTACTATATTTCTTGGAGTTTTCAATTTGGTATCTCTTTCAGGAGAAGTCCGGTAAATTCTATTGATAGCTATATTATCTTCTTATTCCAGGACCTCAGGACAGTTTTCTTTGACAATCTCTTAGAGGATGTTGTCTAGGCTGCTTTTTTCATCATGGCTTTCTGGTAGATCAATAATTCTTAAATTGTTTCTCCTGGATCTGTTCTCTAGCTCAGTTATTTTTCCAGTGAGATATTTTACATTATCTTCCAATTTTTCAATCATCTTGTTTTGTTTGATTGACTCTTGCTGCATCATAGACTTCTGAGTTTCAGTTTGATTGTATCTAATTTTTAGCGAATTATGGTCTTCAGTTAATTTTTGAAGGTCCTTTTTTAGGGAGGTATTTGTTTTTCCCAAGTTGGTCACTGCCTCCCTGATTTGGTCTTAAAATTTTTCTTCACCTACTCCAGGAATGGTATTTGGGCTTGAGACCAGATCATGTTTCCTTCTGTGGTCTCAAGTGTGAGTAGAGAGTCTATATTGTCCTGTGTATTTGGTTTTCTTGCCCTGCATAGTAGGTTCAATAGACTTTCTTGCCTTCCCCTTCTCCTTCTCAGCTTCCTTCCTTCCCATTGTGATTTCCTGTTTCTTAGTTTTTCAGGCTATGAGTTTAGAGCCTGATCTTTGACTTTGAATACCTCTGGGTGGCTAGATTATGGCTAAGTCAGGGAAATCAGTGAGAAATGTAGATGAGTAGGTGGGGCTGAATCTGACCACTTCAGATTTCTGCCTCTATACCCCTGGGCTATAAGTAGGCTTTTGATGGTGAGGTGAGGTCAGCTTGTTGGGACCCCACCCTCTCTTCTCTTCAGACTCCTGGCTGTCTCAGTTACACCCCTTCTTGGAGACTCTCAAGCCTGAGGCTATTTCCATTAACTTGGGATTTCAATCTGGGTGGGAGACTTATCTTTGGGTTTTCTGCTTCATGAAGGATGGATGGGAGGATCAGAGCTGCTAGAGTTTACTTTGCCATTCCAGCCCCTGTATTATACAGGCAGGCAATTTCTAAACTTCCAGGCTGGGGGCCAAATGCAGCTGGAGAAGCAGCTCTCTCCACTGTGGCCCAACTATCCTACCTGGCTCCAATGACCCTTCCAGTCCTTGAGATGATTGAGATTCATCCTTGGTAAGTCTGCAGGCTGGGGCTTTTACTCTTTCTGTTGTAGTCTGCTTGTCTGCTCTTAGGTCTGAGCTGTGCAGACCCCACATGCTCTGTGCTCATCCTGTCTGGACACTCTGGGCAACCTCCTGGGCTGGACTCTGCCATGCCTGTCTTCCAGTGGGTCACTCACTCCGTAATCCACTCAGATTCACCCTCTGAGACTTAGTGACCGAGGAGCTCAGCAAGGTTACTGCTTCCTTTGCCCCATCTTGGCTCCCTTGCCTAGTATATTTTTATGTGTTATTTTCTTCAGTATGTGTGTGTGCACATGTGTGGGCATGTTTCTCCTTGACCAAGCTGTTGACTTGTTTTTCAGGATTTTCTTGTATCACCTTCATTTCTCTTCCCAATATTTCCCTCTGCTTCTTTTACTTGATTTTCAAAATCATTTTTGAGCTCTTCCATGACCTGAGACTACTTTATATTTTTCTTGGAGGCTTTGAATATAGGAGCTTTGACTTTTATATCTTCTTCTGAGTGTGTGTTTTGATCTTGTCACCATAATAACTTTCTGTGGTTAGAATTTTTTCTGCTGTTTGCAGAAAAAAATATCTTAAATAAAAAATCTTTAAAAAATCTTAAAGTAGGACTCTGCTTCCAACGTGGAGCGTGTGATGTAAAAGCTTTAGGGTTTTTATGCAACTCTTTTCAGAGATACATCTAGGAATCAGTAAGTTTTGAGTTCTTCCAAGTTGTATGATCTAAGGAGATATATTTACTACTTTCTTGACCAGTTCTCTGGACTGTGACTGACCACAAGCACTCTTTTCTGCCCTGGAACTATGAGGAGGAATTCCCCCTCAACTATGACTGCAAGCTCTGGTAAGGTTGTGTTCCTCCTCACCCTGGTGATGCCACCTAAGTCTGAGACCCAGATCTGAGTATGTGCAAAGCAGTAGAATCCTGCCCTGAGTTCCAACAAAGAAATCCTGTCATCATTTAATTAGTTTTTTACCTCCCCTACCATTTGTGGGCTGAGAGCTACAGAAGCAATCACTGATGATTCATTGGGTCCCAATGTTTGTTCCTGGTTTACTGGGATGTTTACTGATGTACATGTGCTGAAATATTATCCTCTGATATATCTTTCTTACTGATCTTCTAAGTTGTCTTTGGAGTCTGTGGACTGAGAAGTTTGGAAATTGCTGTTGCTGTCACTTTTCATTCACCTGGAGGCCTGCTTCTGGTTTTCTGAGTGCTAGTCTGCATTGGCACAGCCTGAATTGAACTATACTCCTCTTTCATGATGGTGCAACAGACCTTTCCTGCCACCATTCTAAGTTGACTTTGAGTAGAATATTGTTTCACTCCATCTTTTTGTGGGTTCTGCTGCTCTAGAATATGTTTAGACTTATTAATTAAAGATATTTGGGGAGATTTGGAGAAGAGCTCAGGGGAGTCCTTGGCTTTACTCTGCCATTTTGGCTCCACCTCATTGTAGGTGATATTGTTGGCTCCATTTTACAGATGAGGAAAGTGAGGCAAACAGAGGTTGAATGACTTGCCCAGCGACGTGCAACTAGTACATATCTGAATCTGAATTTGAATTCAAGCCTTCCTGACTCCAAGCCTGGCACTTTGTCAATTGTGCCACCTAGGTGCCTTGAGTGCATATGATAGATAGTATAGCTGTAATAATATAAATGAAAGGCATGGGGCGGCTAGGTGGCGCAGTGAGTAAGAGCGCCAGCCTCAGAGCTGGGATGACCCGAGATCAGATCCGGCCTCAGAAAATGAGCACTCACACATAAATTATGACTAGCCATGTAACCTTGAGCAAGTTACTTAACCCCAATTGCTTTAAATATATATAAATATAAATATAAAGTAAAATATATATATATATATATATATATATATATATATATATATATATATATATATATAAATGAAAGGCAGTGTTAGAGAGAAAACCCTAATGAGAGGAGTAGGTGAAGGTAACCAGGAAAGTCTTTTATGAAATTTGTAATTTTAGCTTAGTCTTAAAGGTACCCAGGAGGGGTAGATAAAGAGGGAGAGTATTCCAGCTTTGGGGGGTATGGGGGACACAACCAATAGAAACAGATTAGGGAGATATAGTATTGAGTGTGAGGAAAAGCAAGAAGTACACTGGGGCATAATGTGCATGTGGGGAACTTGGGAATAACGTGTAAGGTATAAGATTAGAGGAAGGGTCGAAATTTGTTTTTTGTTTGTTTGTTTTTGTTTGTTTGGCTCCCTGAAGTAATAAGGAATCACCAGAATTTGTTTAATAAAATGGTCAGAAATGTTCTTTGTGGGGGAGGGAGCACTCTCAGAGCTCCATGTGGATGCCGGGCTAGAGTGCGAAGGGATCCGGGAGGGAGCCGGGGTTTGGGGGTGTACACCAGGGCAGAGTCCCAGCAGCTGCAGATACAGGAGGTGTTGGACACCATAGTGATAGGGCTGGAGTGGGAGAATATCCACAAGATGCAGGGCACTATGTTCTGGTGCAGTGTCAGCTGCTGTGAAGATACCCAAGCCTCCATGCAGCAGGTTCATCAGTGCATTGAACTCTGCCATGCTCCCTTGTTCCAGGCACCAGCCCTAGTGACCAGTGAACTGGAGAAATTCCAGGATGACCTGGCTCAATGCACCATGCACTGTAATGACAAAGCCAAAGGCTTGTTGGATTCTGGGAGCAAGGAGCAGCAGGTGAAGAGGCAGCTAGAGTCCTATGTGACCAAATGTGTGGATGACCACATGCACCTCATCCCTACCATGACCAACAAGATGAAGGATTCCCTGGCATCTATTGCAAAATAGTCATTGTCAGTAGTCATCTGGGGTAGAAGAATGGGTCTACTTATAAAACTGTATGGACAATTTTACCTTTCAGTAAAAATTTAAGAATGAAGATATTGAGGCTGGTAGCAAGTTTAAGAATCCCTTTATGGGAATTTCACATCTGCCTCTGGACTCTCTTGCTTCCATTATATGTTTTAACCAATAGGTGAAGAAATTTAAGAAACTGGTTCTCAGATTCATTTTGGAGGCAGCATGGAAGGCTGATAGTACCCAGGTATATCCCTTCAGTGAAGATGACTTCTATTCATCTGTTGAAGCCCTTAAAAGCTTTCAGCTGGTTCAGAGGTAGTCTGTTCCTAGAAGCTGGAATTTATAGGTATTAGCAGTTTTCTTCCCCAACCTACCTCCCATTTGGTATGAATCCCTGAGGTAACTGTCCACTTTTGTTAGGTGCCAACTTCACACCCACCTGATTGAACCATTTCCCATAGATGAGAAAGAGGGTTACTTCGATTAGAGCTCTGAGCATCTCCCAGGTGATCTTTCCTTTGATGAAGACAGTGCTCACGTGATCTTTCAGCTGGGACACCAAGGAAGAGCATAAATGGGAAATCTCCCACCAGGCATGTGAAGCTCAGGTTCATTCACGCT
Organism: Gymnobelideus leadbeateri; assembly: GCA_011680675.1. Classification (NCBI taxonomy): domain Eukaryota; kingdom Metazoa; phylum Chordata; class Mammalia; order Diprotodontia; family Petauridae; genus Gymnobelideus; species Gymnobelideus leadbeateri. The sequence continues at coordinate 705,542 of WOXC01003002.1, read as the reverse complement.
GGCTTTTCCAGGACTACTGCTCAAGTTACATTTTCTTGCCCTTCTGGAAGGTACTACAGGGGCAACACTTCATTTAAATTGTTTTATGAGACTAACATGAAACGGTTTTGAGTGAAGGCCAAAGAAAGCCTCTCTTTGCTTACAGAACAGTCTTAAGGCTCTTGCTTAATGGAATGGTAGAGGATTAGTTTGCAGGAAAGTTAGTTTTTCCTAAAGGAGAAAAGATGTGATACCTGACCCTTGTCCTCTTCAACAAAAACAGCTTGTTGAGACGACTCTCTTAGGACAGGGAAGGGTAGGAAAACAACTTAAATTTCTAAGCAGGTTGCAAAGAGAGCTTTTGTCTACCCCAGAGTACAGGAGGCAGCAAGCACCAATTATCCAGTTATCACTTGGTTAAAACTTTGGGCAATGTTAGTACCAGGCCTTGTGTTAGAAAAGATATTGTTCTCTTTATACCAACTTCTTACTGAATGAGATTAACATAACCTTCTATTTCAGTGTTTCAAGGCTATGTCATATTTTCCTAGTGGTTTGATGAAAAAATAAGCTGTTTGATTTTTTTTACTTCCCCTAAAAAAAGAACTTTCTTAGTTGAGAGGAGGGTAAACTGGAGTGGGAAGAAATTTTAAACAGAAAGACCAACCCTCAAGCTACTTCAATGACACAGATTCGAAGTCAGGAGGGTTTATACTAGGAGACTGGCTATGTGAGCTGGAAGAAGGGTCAATCAATCAGGTCAACTAGTGTTTATTAGACTCCTACTTACCATATGCCAGGATTATGTTTAAATGCTGCGGATACAGGGAAAGGCTGTAACACCTAATGCCTATTCCAAAAGAGAAAACTTCTTCTGAGGATGAGTATACATCAAACAGAAGAGCATAAACCATTATTTGTTTCTATTTCCCAAGTCTGTGTCTTGTGCTGTAAGGACTCAAGTACCACATGCAGAGTTCCTGAATCTTTTTCTAAAGATTGACCCCAAAAGGAATGCAAATTGAGTATCTGTTCTGGTACATGCCCTATGTTGTACCTTCCCCTTTTTTGCTTCTAGAAGGAGCAGCCATGGGAAATTAAACAAACCAAGGTGTTTCTTCCCTATAACTCCTGGCTTTGGAGTGGCCTATGATGTCTAGGAGAGGCTGCAGGTGCACAACCATGTGGTAGATTGGTGTTTTCTCTTGAATTTTTTTATTGCTTTCATTATTCCTAAGCCTCAAGTTAAAAAACTATATACAACTAAGCATGTTCCTACTCTTTCTGTAGGGAGCAACTCTATTATGCCAAGGTCACACGTTTGAGGTGCAGAGAAATATATGAGTTCCTGGAAAAGACAGGGCTTGAGAGAAAATTCTGATTCTAAATTCACACTATCTTTACCTCCCAGCATGACAAGAAGGCTCAGTTACCCATGGAAAAGCAAAGCTGGGAGATAGAAAGTTAACTAACTTTCGGGAAAGTTGGCATTTCCACAACCTTCCATTCTACTCTGCTGAGCCAATTCTATAATGCTCTTCTTCTAATCTGCAATTATAGAATAGATATCACAGTAGTAGGAAGTTTTTTTTTTTCTTTTCAATGTTTTAATTTTGTTTTTGTTTTTGTTTTTTTCAGAATACCATGAGAAAATAGAGCACTTTTCAGGAAGTTTATTCTTATTCTTTATGAAAAAGGTCAGCAGGGTGGAATACTGCAATTGTTAGAGTCAGAATTGAACATCTAAGGATAAAGTACTTTTTGCTCAATAGACTGAGTGTAATGACCAGCATATACACCTAGTATATAAACAAAGACAAATTGAAACTTATATCCCGTCCTCAAGGAGCTTAATTTTTATTGGTGGTGGTGTTATAATGACATTTACATAAATAAGCAAGTGCAATGTAATTTCAGGGGGAATAGTGTAGGAATAACTATGGATACAAGGGAAGACTTTGTATAGTATGTGGCACCAAAGTAAATTTTGAATGATGTCAAAGATTCTTTAAAAACAATTTAGTTTTTGGAAGAACATTCCATGAACATGCACTCCCACTAAGGTTGGAAATAGAAAGCTGAATTCAGGGAATTTAGTTGACCAGTTAGGTTTGAATGGAGAATTCGTGAAACACAAAAATAGGAAAGGTCTGGAAAGGTAAATTGGAGTTAGATGATTAAAGACTTTAGAGGAAGCTAAATTATACAGTGAATAGTACATTGGAATTGGAATGAGTAAGATGAGTTCAAATACAGCCTCAGATACTTACTAACTACACAACCTAGAGAAAGACACTTAAACGCCATCTGCCTCAGTTTCCTCAACTGTAAAATATGAATAATAATAGTACTTGCCACTCACAGGGTTATTGTGAGGATAAAATGAGATAACATTTTTAAGTGCCTGGCTCATAGCAGGTTTCTCTCTTTATGCAATTTGCCTTCCTCTAAAAAAAGTTTACATTTTATCTCAGGTGCAATAGGGAACCAATCTTGGTCAAGAAAGTCACATTCTTATTAAAGAAATTGGTTAGGCAACAAGAAAGAAAATGGAATTGGATCTGGGTAGAGGTGAGGGTGGGTTCTTAGAAGCAAGGACTGTATTAAGATTATTGCAACAATGAGCAATGAGGAAGGTCTGAACCAGCCTGGCAGAACAGGTAAGAGTTTATTTGTTGGTTGGTTGGTTTTTAAAGGATGGTGTCTTTATCATTAGTAAAAGCCATTTCTTTCAATTCTCAAGTGACTCTAGAAAAAGGAAATAGTTTCTATATGTGAGAAATCGGTTATCTCTTTTAAAGTGATGATGTTAACACTCTACATTGTAAAAGGGAACAACATTAATTTGGATCCTGGGGAATTTTTAAAATTCTGCATTGTATTTTCAGTTGAAATAAATTATCTAATACTCTTTAAATTATATTGTAGATAAAATATATTTTATTTTTAAAAATTGCCATAATTATTATGCTGATGATTTTATCCTTTAAAAATACATTTGTGAATGAAATGCTGAGAAGACTTTTATGACAGTATTGCATCTTAGATGACTAGAGACAATCCAGTTAAATTTTAAAAAGAAATTTTAAGGCAAACAGCTTTCCTTATAATTCCTTATTAGTAATACCAAACTTTTATGATATTTTCATTATTTTCACATTCTTCTAACTTAAGATTTTACATATTGCTTACTTATTTTACTTTGAGGGTGTTTAAATAAAGCCAAAGTGAAATGTTTTATTCATATAATCTCTAGGAGTGATTTATTAGTTACCAGAAATTCTGGCTAACAAATGTACATAAATAATTTAGATTTGGGTACCTAAATCATTTCACTTTTTAAGTTAAGGGAAAAAGCAAGCACCACTGTGTAAAATGAGATTAATTTCTTTTCCTTTATGATTATAGGTCTTATATGGGTTTTCAAGCTAGTTCAGACAAACTCGTAAAAATAATTTATGCAACTTTCTAGTAATTCAATCACCATTTATTGACAGTTTGGAAAAAAAAAAAGTATTGTGGGTCTGCAATTTGACGTCACCTGCTAATTTTTACCTGTTTATTTATATCATTTTCCTTATCATTTGGTCTATGTAATAGAGATTATAGTACTTTGGTGGAAGGATCCTTGGCTTGCATATAATAAAAATTAATGTAACTTAAAATCAAAATTTTATTTTTTACTACTTGGGACTTGAAAAAATCAACATTTCCCCCTATGTGACTTTCCTGGGGTCACACAGATAGTAAATGTTAAATATCTGAGGTCAAATTTGAACTGAGATTCTCCTGACTTTAGGACTGGTTCTCTGCCCACTGTGCCACCTGGTTGCCCCTGAAGCCCTTTGTTAGTGATGCAACTTTTGCTCATTATTCCTTTGGCTCCAGATCAAAACAATGGGAATGAATATACCTAGAAATTGTGACCTTTACATAGCAAGAACATTTTAGGGAATATTACCAAAAACTGCAAACCATATAATTTTAGAAAAATGTGATTGGAACCTTACTTTGATTAAATTTAGGCTTCAGGTTGGAGAGAAAGGATAAACAATGAGTGGGAGGCACCATTTTTCCTATATTAAAATAAAAATTTAAGAAAGCACTCTAATTTCTTTTTTTTTGGGGGGGGGGTCCTAAAACCCCAGTCAAGAAAAGATAAAACAAAGAAATAACTATTTTAGTCCCAAAACAATAGAAATTTGGACAATGTATATAAAGAATAATGTACTATGATCAAATTAGATTTATACGAGGGATGTAAGGATGGTTCAACTTTAGGAAAACAATCAGTCGGTATTATTAGACAGTCAAAAACTACATAATTATATAAACAGACTTAATAAAGTATTACAAACAAACAATGCTCATCTTATGCTAGAAGTCTTAAAAATAAGAAATAGGGGACTATTTTAATACACTTATATAGATGTATGAATCTATATGTATATATCAGTCAATTTAAGCATTTACTATATGTCAAGCACTATGCTAAACTCTGGGAATAAAAAGTAGAAACAGTCCCTGCGTGTATATTCTAAAGGTGAGAGTAGTGGGTGAAGGAAATATAGAAACACATAGGTACCTACAAGATACATACACAGAGTAGACACAATATAATCAGAAAGAAGAAGACATTAGCAGCTGGAGGACAAAGAAGGCCTCCTGCAGAAAGTGGCCTTTGAGGTCAGTCTTAAAGGAAGACATAACAACTAAAAGGCAATGGTGAGGGGAAGAACTACCCATGAAAAGGCCCAGAGACAAGAGATAATATGCTGTGTTTGAAAGAGTACAAATAGGTTGGTAGAGCTGTACCAGAGTTTGTAGAGGGAAATAAGGTTTAAAGCTGGAATGGTAAAGAACACCAAGCTAAAGACTGTATATATTTGTTCTTGGAGGTAATGAAGAGCTCACCGAGCAAGGGGTGGAGTGACATGATCAGACCTTTGCTTTAGAAAAATTGCTTTAGGAGCTGAGTGAAGGATGAACTAGAATGAGAAGAGATGGGCAAGGAAACTAGTAAGAAAAGGACAATAGTCCTGGCAAAAGATGAAGTAGTTCTGACCTAGAGTTGTGGTTATGAGTGAAGAGAAAGTAATGTCTACAAAATATCTGGTGAAGGTAGAAATGGAAAGATTCAGCAGAGGACTGGATATATGTGAGTGAAAATGAGGAATTAAGAATTAGAGTAATAATGTGTACTTAAGGATATGGGAGAATGATGAAGCCCTCCACAGTAACAAGTAAGTTTGAAGTAGAATAAATTTTGGGGAAAAAACAAAATTTGGCATTGAACTCATGACATTAATAGATAATCTCAGTAATTTGTTATCTTATTTTTCCTATTAATTTCTACACTTTTTGTCATAATTTTCTTTGTCTTCTTTTATGATAATGCATAAAATGAATCAAGGAATAGAGAAGATTTCTGAGTTTGTTCAGATTATTCTAAAATTAAATTTAGCTTTTTCTGTGGGAAATAAGTTAAATTTCAATTGATATAAAGTTTCTCATTAGTCAGACTTTTGCTGAAATTACTTTGGTCACCTTGCTTAATATTATATGGTCCCCTCTTGTTTTCCCAAGTACACAGGATTCAATACCAAAAATTTTTTAACTGTAAATTATAGGCACTGACATTATGTACCTTGTCATTTTCACCAAAGTAGACTTCTTGGTTATTTTGAATAATCATGAGGAAAGCAATGAGTCCAGAGCTACAATATTCTTAGATATAATGTAATTTAAACCTTCATTTCATGGATGAGGAAACTGAGGTCAAAGTAACTAAAATGTTACTTAGAGTGAGTAAAGAAATTGAAGGTAACATGGCTTCCCAAAATCCAAAGAAGTAATACGTATCTTATGGAACAACACTTTTTTTTTTCATAAAAAGCCTTATTTCACTAGGCATGGACTGATGAAGTTGATAACAGAATTATGATTTCAATATTGCATGGATCCAGAGGTATTCTGGTAAATGTTTCTGAAAACAGATGATATAATTTTAAGTTTAATCTCATTATTAACATTTTCTCATTACTTTTTCAGTCTACAAAATAAAAAAGCAATAAATCAAGCCCTTCATTTTAGTTTTTGCCTATTTCTAAGGTGCAAATGCACACACTGAAAATTATACAAACACAAACCAGTATGAACTGACTCTAGCTCTCCCCTGGATGGAAATTACATCTAATTATTGATGAATAATTTAATGAATATTTATTGGGCACTCATTGTTTTACACAGTCAGGCACTAGAATGTGATATTCTCTCTTTCGTCATTTTGTATATAATATCCTTGAGGAGGGGATACTTTTATATATTGAAAAATGTATATAATAGGTACTAAAATTTATGGCAAAGCATAAAAATATAATAATACATAGAAGAGTGACTGCAAAAAGGATATAGTAAAGCTCTTTTAGAGTATTGGATTTGACCTAAATACTTATGAATGGATAGAATTTGAATAGGCAGAGTATTCTTTGGTCCGTACATCTTTAATAAATGATATCACTATTGGAGAAACTTGCTATAATTTTTAACATTATTTCATTTTCCATAATACTTTTTAGAAAAATGTAGTTTCTCTAATTATCACTGTTAATTAGGTCTATCTTTGCTTTTTTTTTTGAGATAATGTTTGCTACCCTATAAGTGTTACTTGTGTGTGCGTGTGTGTGTGTTTTTACTTCAGTTGAAAAATATTAGATTATATTCCAACCCTTTATTTTAACTCTGTGTGTGTCCTTATGTTTCAAGTACATCTCTTATAAATAACATATTGTTTGATTCTGGCTTCTTGAGCCATTCTGCTATCTGCTTCTGTTTTGGGGTGAACTCATCCCATTCACATTCACTGTTATGAATACTAACTATGTATTTCTCTCCATCCCATTATCTTCTATTTCTTCTATCTTGTCTCCTAAAAAAGTTCATTTTGCTTCAAACCATTACCTCTCTTTATAAGGCCCTCCATCCCATTCTCTTATTATCCTCCCCTTGTATTTCATTATTGGACAAATTACATTTCTATATACAACTAGTGTATGTATTTATGTATGTGTGTTTTATTTCCCTCTTTGAACCAACTTCAATGAGAATGAAGTTCAAATATTGCCTGCTCCCACCACCCCGCTTTCTGCTTCACTATAGAAGCTCTCTCTTGTACACCTATTTTATGTGAGAAATTGTTTCCCTATTCTTCTACTTCTTTTCCCTTTCTCTCAGTGCATCATTCCTTCATTTTTTTTTTTGTGGGGGAGATCATAATTGATTCTCTCCTATGACCTCTGTCTATGTGAATTTTTTAAATTCCTCCAATGATGAAAGATCTTGGGAGTTACATGTATCATCTATCCATATAGGAGTATAAATAATTTTACTGAGTCCCTTATGTTTACTCTTTCATGTTTACCTTTTTATGCTTTTTTGAGTTTTGTGTTTGAATGTCAAAATTTTAGGAATGCTATCATTAATGCAATATGAGCAGCTGATGTGAATACATATACACACACATATACATACACTGAAAACTAAATCAGCATAACATATGTCCTTCACACAAAGACAATACAAAATAGCATTATATAAATATATAAAGATAAAGCTCAACAGTAATAGAAATATTTACATACATCATCAGACCAAGGGAGCACCAACATCTGGGTTCACATTCACAACGAGGGGACTTTTAATGATGGCTACCCAGAATCCCATCTGGGAAATTAAAAAATTTCAGGCAAACTATCCTTCACATGAGAGCCCCAAGGAATAATATCAATTTCCCAGAATATATATAGTTTCAAGAGATAGGATCAGAGCCAGAAGGTGAGAAAGCCTACGTGGCTCACCACCTGATTGTTTCAGTGCCAAAAGGCACTAAACTCTACATGACCCAGCACCTGATTGATTCTATGTGACTCAACACAAACTGTGTTACACCTATGAACTGGGCCAGAGTTCAAAGGGGTAAGGCATCTATGATTGGTAAGGCAAAATGTCTGTGTTATAAAGGACATGAGATTGATTCTGTATGTTCCTAGAAGGGCAGTCAACACTTGAAGGAAGAGTAATAAGTTATATATACTCTTACTTTTAGACCTGGGAATGAGGCTCCAGTTACAAGGAGAAAAATGAACATATGTAGTCACATTGGCCTATAAATGTACAGGGAAGATTTTCTGATCCTTCAAATGTTTACAATTTAGCATCAGCCTGGTAAACTGATATTGGCATGGCCATGGATTCTGGTAAACCGAACTCTAAGAAAGAAAAAAAAAACTCCACTTTGAACATGCTAAAATCCACCCCACTTACACCAAAAATTCACCCTGCTTACAAATGGCTGAAGGTCTTCTATTTCACTAATGATTCTTCTGTTTCCTGAAGGATTACACTCAGTTTTGGTGAGTAGGTAATTTTTATTGTAATCCTAGCTCTTTTGCCACCGGGAATATCATATTCCGAGCCTTCTGATTCTTCAGTGTGGAAACTGATAAATCTTGTATGATCCTAGCCATAGATCTATGATGTTTGAATTGTTTCTTTCTGGCTCTTTAAAGAGCTCTCTATTTGACCTGGGATTTTGCTATAATATTCTTGAGAATTTTCATTTTGAGATCTCTTTCAGGAGGTGATTGGTGAATTCTTTCTATTTCTATTTTTCCCTCTAGTTCTAGGGCAAAGGGGCAGTTTTCCTTGATATTTTATTGAAATATGATGTCTCTTTGATTTTAGTTTTCAAGTAATTCAATAATTCTTACATTTTCTCTCTCTAATCTACTATACAGATCAGCTGTTTTTCTCGGGAGATATTTCATGCTTTCTTCTACTTTTTTTCATTCTTTTGACTTGGTTTTATTGCTCTTTATTTCTTAGAAATCATTAGTTTCCACTTGCCCAATTGTAAATTTTAATGAGTTACTTTCTTTAGTGGGATTTTGCCTCTTTTTTATGTGACTAATTCTGCTTTTTTAAGAAGTTCTTTTCTTCAATGGTTTTGTGTCTTTTTTATCAAGCTGTTAATTGTCTTTCATAATGTTACTGCATTATTTTCTTTTTTCCCCCATTTTTTCTCTACCACTCTTATTTTTTTTTTTCATGTCACTGGATTTTTATTTGGGGTTGACCCCTGTGATCAAGGAATCATGCCTATAGTTCTCCAATTACATGATTAGAGAGCAGAGTGAGGATATTCTCTGTCAGCAGCCTCTTTTTTCATCCCATTATCATCCCACATCCTCCTAAGGCTAAGGAGAAGTACGAAGGCAGTAGAAGCTGTCCGCTCCCCATCCCAATTGCCAACATCTTTTGAGATTCTTTTTCCATCTGGCAAATTCGACTTTTTAAGGCATTCTTCTCCTCATTGCCCTTTTGGGCCTCCTTTGCCATTTGAGCTAGTCTATTTTTTAAGGTGTTGTTTTCCTCAGTCAGGCTGTTGACCCTCATTTCATACTTTTCCTGCATCCTTCTCATTTCTCTTTCTAATTTTTCCTCCACTTCTCTTATTTGATTTTAAAGTCCTTCTTAAGGTCCTCTATGGCCTGTAACCCGCTCATGTTTTCCCCTGGGGCTTTTGGAGCAGGACTTCTGACCTCACAGTCCTTTTCCCGCTCTATGCCCCCAAAATAGGAGTCTAGGGTTGCATTTTTCTGTTTCCTTTGCCTTGGCATGTTGCCACTTAATTGCTTGACTTTTGGGCTTGTTGCCACACTATGGCTTTAAGGCTAGCTAGAGGAATTTTCCTCCCGAAGGTGTGGGGGGCAACTTTCCTTTCTGGCAAGCTGTAAACCCACCCACACCTTCCACCCTAGATCACAATCCAGATCCAGGGAGGTTAAAGCAAGAGCGATTACCCCCCAAGACTGATTGCTGGATCTCCCAACGATTTGTAGGCTGGGAGCCAGAGCTGCCTCTGAAAACTACAAAATGGCGTGTCTCCTCAGCGGCTTCTAGCCCCCAGGGGAGGGAGCTGACGCATTCCCCAAATACAGGTCCCAAAGTCCATAGGACACTAACGTCTTACTTTGTCCTAGGCATGTCTATGTTGATAATTCTGGAGTTGCCACAGCTCCTGGTGTTCTGGGGTTCCTCCAGCTGGCTGCAGGCCCTGCTGCCCTGGGGCTAAAACCTCGGCTCATGCGGACCTGGGCTCGGCTCGGCTCCTGCACTCTCTGCTCTGCGCTCTGCGGGCTCCCAGACCGCTGCGCTGGTGCTTCCTGCAGGGCTGCTGGGCTGTCCTCAGCAGGAGGTTAGCTTCTCTGTGTCGTTCTGTGAGTGCTGGGGCTCCAGAAGTTGTTCAGAGTCCTTTTTTACATAGTTTGTGGGGAATCTGGGGGCAGAGAGGCTTGGACGAGCTGTTTCTACTCTGCCATCTTGGCTCCGCCCCCAATTGCCAACATCTTAGTAACAATTATATCTCAGTTCATAAGTGATTTATTCCAAACGGAGTCCAGGCAGAGACTAGGAGATAATGGCAGAGCAGAGGGCTTTGGTGATAGAGGGGATGGTGGTACTGGTGGCTAATACATCTTCCTCAGGTTGGGGGCAGCAGCGGAATGATTCTGTGATCCAGCCAGACACAAGTGTTCTTCGAGAAGGCACATATGGAAAGTGCCTGGAATGAGGCCCTTTTCTCTCCTTCTCAGGCATCTCTTGCTTTTTGTGTCTGGATGTCAAATTTTCTATTCAACTCTGGTTTTTTCCTCAAGAATGCTTGAAAGTCCTCTATTTCACTGAATGACAATATATTCCCCTGAAACAAAATACTCAGTTTTGCTGGGTAGGTGACCCTTGGGTTCATTCCCAGCTCTTTGGCCCTCTGGAATATCATATTCCGTGCCCTTCGATCCATCAGTGTAGAAGCTGCCAGGTCCTGTGCTATTCTGATTGTGTTTCCACAATATTGAAATTGTTTCTTCCTGGCTGCTTGGAGTATTTTCTCCTTGATCTGGGGATTCTGGAACCTGGCTATAATATTCCTGGGAGTTTTCTTTTTGGGATCTTGTTCAGGAGGTGATTGGTGGATTCTTTCAACCTCTATTTTGCCCTATGGGTCTAAAACATCAGGGCAATTTTCCTTGAGAATTTCTTGAAGGGTGATTTCTAGGTTCTTTCTTTGATCATGGCTTTCAGGTAATCCAATAAATTTAAAATTGTTTCTCCTGGATCTATTTTCCAGGTCAGTGGTTTTACCCATAAGATATTTCACATTGCCTTCTAATCTTTCATTTGTGTGGATCTGCTTAACAGCATCTTGATTTCTCATAAAGTCATTAGCTTCCATTTGCTCCAGTCTAACTCTGAAGGAATGAATCTCCTCAGTGAACTTTTGAGATTCTTTTTCCATCTGGCAAATTCGACTTTTTAAGGCACTCTTCTCCTCATTGCCCTTTTGGGCCTCCTTTGCCATTTGAGTTAGTCTATTTTTTAAGGAGTTGTTTTCCTCAGTCAGGCTGTTGACCCTCATTTCATACTTTTCCTGCATCCTTCTCATTTCTCTTTCCAATTTTTCCTCCACTTCTCTTATTTGATTTTTAAAGTCCTTCTTAAGGTCCACCATAGCCTACAACCTGCTCACATTTTCCCCTGGGGTTTTTGGAGCAGGACTTCTGACCTCACAGTCCTTTTCCCGCTCTATGCCCCCAAAATAGGACTCTAGGGTTGCAATTTTCTGTTTCCTTTGCCTTGGCATGTTGCCACTAAATTGCTTGACTTTTGGGCTTGTTGCCACACTATGGCTTTAAGGCCAGCTAGAGGAATTTTCGTCCCAAACGTGTGGGGGGCAACTTTCCTTTCTGGCAAGCTGTAAACCCACCCACACCTTCCACCCTAGATCACAATCCAGATCCAGGGAGGTTAAGCAAGAGCGATTACCCCCGCAAGACTGATTGCTGGATCTCCCTACAATTAATTTGCAGGCCAGGAGCTAGAGCTGCCTCTGAAAACTACAAAATGGCGTGTCTCCTCAGCAGCTTCAGCCCCCAGGGGAGGGAGCTGACGCATTCCCCAAATACTGGTCCCATAGTCCATAGGACACTAACCTCTTACTTTGTCCTAGGCATGTCTATGTTGATAATTCTGGAGTCGCCACAGCTGCTGGTGTTCTGGGGTTCCTCCAGTCAGCTGCTGGCCCTGCCGCCCTAGGGCTAAAACCCTGGCTCACGCGGACCTGGGCTCGGCTGGGCTCCCCGTGCTGTGTGTGCTGCGCGCTGCCAGGTCCCAGACTGCTGTGCTGGTCCTTCCTGCAGGGCTGCTGGGCTGTCCTCAGCTGGAGGTTAGCTTCTCCGTGCCGTTCTGTGGGTGCTGGGGCTCCATAAGCTGTTCAGAGTCCTCTTTTACATAGTTTGGTGGTGATCTGGGGGAAGAGTGGCTTGGAAGCACTGTTTCTACTCCGCCATCTTGGCTCTGCCCCCCCATTATTTCTTTCTTCAACTCATTTAGGAATTCTTATTGGAGTTGGATCCAATCACCATTTTTTAAAGCTTTTTATTTGTTTATTTTGGGGATAAGTGTTTTTACATGGCTAAATTTTTATTCTAAGTTTATGTATTGGTTTTCCCTAGCACTCTAACACCTTTTTATGGTCAAAATGTTTGCTAGTTTGCCATTTTTTCCAGTCTATTTCTTGACTTTGAACTTTTTGATAAATTTAGGCTCTGCTTACCTCAGGCCCGTGGAGGCATTGTTCCAAGTTTTAGGCTTGTTTTTGGCACTGTTTTTAGAGCACTTGTTCTGTGGGTCTGTGAGTTTTTGGTGCTTCCAAGGTTGTGTGATACAGGATAAAGTATGATCACTGCCTTCCTATTCTGAACTCCGGTTTTTACCCAGAGTGTTTACCCAAAGTGTTCCTTTTTCCCTACAGCTGCATTTGCTAGTGCTCCTCTTTGCCTTAGAACTATACCATATCCCGTGCTCACTTGTAACTGACCACAGCAGTATTCCTCATTGTTTTGGAACTCTGACCCAGAATAGCATCTGAGTTGCCAATCAATGTCATCTATACCCACTGCCAGCAAAAGGTCACCTATAATCTCTTTCTGACCAGTTGTTTGACTCCCTTACCATATGTAGGCTGAGAGTTTCTGAAGCTGCTATGGCCACTATTGTTGTCATCATATGTGTAGAATTAGAATAGACCTCCACCAGACCTCTCTTCTCTTGCTGCAGACTTACCCTTACTACCTCTTAAGTTTTTTTAGGCTGGAAAAAAATGTCTCAACTCTATGTTTTGTTGACTCTGCTTCTCCAAATTTTGATTTGAGATGTTATTTTAAAGTTGTTTCTATAGGAATGTTGAGAGAATTCAGCAGTGTGCGTGCCTCTAATCCATTTTCTATTCTAATTTTCAAGGAGATTCACTTTCCATGTTTTTCATTCAAATCTTTCATTTCTATAATCTATCATATTTCATTTAAAATAACACTCAAATCCTTTAATAAAATCACTTTTGTACATTTCTCTTAGGAAAACCAATTTGTGTTGTGGCTACACTGTGGCTTGACCTGTAGATTTTTGAAATCATTCTCCTCTTATTGATTTATGTCTTGGCCAACCCTGGCATCATAATAGGTCTTCATTTTTTGTTTTAATCATTCATCCACCTTTACTCACTGTTTGTGGACATTCTGTTAAACCATGTTCCATATATTTCTGCTGGTACAATTAAAACTTTTATAATTCTAGCCTGTTTTATCTACTGTTTGGGTCTTATTTTCTTTGGGTATTAAATGCCATCATTTTCAAGTATCATAGCAGTATCTTGAGCCAGAGAGTTTCAGACTTTGAGCAGGCTTTGTAAAATCAAAGATACTGGTTGATGACTGCCTTCCCAGGTTCCCAGGCTTTCGACTTCAATTAATGTCTAGACAACCATTTTAGTATAGTGGTTGCACCTCCTATTAGATAGCTGAAAGGTTCAGAAGATTCAGAGTGATTCTACTGTTGGTCTAGTCTATTCTAAACCAAAAGATGGCTCTCTTCTGTTCTGGAGACCTGGACTGCTAACCCAGTACAGTTCAGAATTCTTTGAGATAAGGCTTCAACCAGTCTTTTCTGTCAGAATTGAAGGAATTTGCTGGCTTTGGCTTGATAGGCTCCGAGAGACCCTATGCTGCTGGTTTACTTCTGTTCTCACTCAGGGACTGAACCTCTGACATTCTCTGGGCAAACTGGAGTGCTGCTCCAACCCTCTTTTTGGTTTGGAGCTGATTCTGGAATCCACTTTTGACAATACTCCAGTTATTTGTTTGAAGCCCTAGGGGCTGATTTCACAATCTCAACCCCTCTGGGAGATACCATAATTCGTACTTGAATCTGAGACTGAGTCTCAGAATTTGTTCCACCCCTGTTCCAAAATTTTCACCAATGTCAATTATCTAGGGGACAAATTTGTGGTCTTGGAATGAATGGATGTCCCCAGTTTAATTCTTAGATTTCCTAAGCATTTAATAAGCTTGAAGCTCTTAGAGTTTTATTCTAGTAGGCGTTGCAATGGAGGCTGGGTGTCAGTTAGGGTTATACTACTTTCTCTTACTTCAACATCTTGGCTGATATCCTGAATATGCATTTCTTATTCTTCTCTAGGCCTAATCTAGCCTTGTTGATTATAATTATCCAGGACTAAATTTTGTAGCATTGTTCATTATTTTTTTTCATCGTTCTATTCTATGTGTACATTTGCTTCAAGGTTCTGTTTTCTCTCTTTCTTTCTTTCTTTCTTTCTTTCTTTCTTTCTTTCTTTCTTTCTTTCTTGATTGCTTGCTTACTTTTTGGAGGGCAACTGGGGTTAAGCAATTTGCCCAAGGTCACAAGGCTGGTAAGTGTTAAGTGTATGAGGATGGATTTGAACTTAGGTCCTCCTGACTCCAGGGTCAGTGCTCTATTCATGTCACCATCTAGCCACCCCATGGTCTTGTTTTCTTAACTCTGTATTAGTTTATATGTCTTTTCATGATTCTCTGAATTTTTCATGCTTTTTGCTTCTTTTATTGCAATAATATTCCATCACATTCAATTTATCACAATTTGTTTAATTATTTCCAAAACAATGGGTACCTATTTTGTTTCCAATTACTGCCATTCAAAATATTGTTTCAATGAATATTAATGTGAGAGATTCCTTTCTGTCTTTAACTTCTTTGAGATATTTGCCCAGCAAGTATATCTGTGTCAAAGGGTATAGATGTTTTAATCACTTTTATTTTTAAGCATAATTCCAAATTGCTTTTTTTGTATTGGTTATACCAATTTACAGTTGTACTTTTTATGCCTTATTGTAAATTTTATGTGCAGAATGAAATAATTATTTCAGCTCTTGGGACCTTGAACTTAGATTTCCTAAATTTTAGCATCTGAATAATCAAAGGAATAAATTGAATTAATGTTGTTTTGGACAAAATTCTTTGTTTCTCTACTTTCAAAGAATAAAATAAAATGTTGAATGCTCAGAGAAATAAATGTATGAGTTACTTTTGAATAAATGTATATTCACACACTTTTGTTTTGTAACTGTCACATAAGATTTAAAGGTCATATCTGGGGATAAGTGCTTTGTTATTTTAATAAAACCATGCTAAAGTTGTTTTCTTTAGATCTGAAATGCCTATTTTTATTTTTACATTTTAAGGACTATACTTTAGCATCACTAGCTATTAAACCATTGTCCTTGCTCCCTACTCATAAGAAGTAATAATGAGGAGAAGGTTACAAAAAACACATTGTACAAAACCATGTACTCTCATGTACTCCCCATAACAATATTATCGTCTGCTTTCTTAGACCTAGAGACCTAGAAATAGGCAGAGCATGACCCTAAAATTGTTGACAGCCAATCAGAAACTTTAGTATAGAAACCCTAAAGGAAACAAAACAACAACAAAAAAAGGTGGAAACAGATTTTTGGTTCACATTGTTTTATTCTTGGCAATAGGATGACAATTCCATTAATAATAATGTGTTTTAAGAACCCCAGTTGAAAGATTAGCTATTTCCTTTTGCACTCTAGAGCCTTACTACAAATCTGAAACTTAAGCATAACCCTTTAATTCAGTAGGTGGCATTCAATGTGCCCAAAATGGAGGTAAATAATAGTTCACTTAAGGGGGCGGCTAGGTGGCGCAGTGAGTAGAGTGCTGGCCCTGGAGTCAGAAGGACCTGAGTTCGGTTCCGGCCTCAGACACTTAATGCACACACGAACAAATACCTAGCCGTGTGATCTTGGGCAAGTTACTTAACCCCAATTGCCCTCCAAAAAGCAAAAAAAAAAAAAAATAGTTCACTTAGAATCATCTCCATGGTAATTTTCAAAGGGATAATGTCACAATAAATTTATTCAGTATATTAAACTATATGTATGTGCATGTGTATGTGTATGTATATGTATAAGTATATGTATATGTATGTGTGTATCTGTTCCTACCACAATTAGGTTACAATTTAACCATTCAATTTAATAAAATAACCATTTGTGATATTACTAGAGCCACAAATAACTGTGTTTAATTTATTTTTAGATGTCCAGCACCCAATATATATATATATATATATATATATATATATATAGACACACACACACACAAAGCTAGTTAATACAAGCAAACTAATAAAATGCATGGAATTAGTTTCAGGGGAGTGAGACCCTCTGGCCTCTACAACTCTGACATTTTGAAGTCCAAGATAGTTTTTTCAATCAGTATGTCATTGTATGCTATACATTTCCCCCCTTATAATGTCTAAAATACTTGTGACTCTTTCATTGGTGCTCTTGGGTTATACGGCTTACATGTTGCTTGCTTTAATCCTACAAAAAAGATAGCATGCTCCTTAATGAACTCTCCAGCAAGGGAGTACAAAACCTGAGTTGCACAGCAGGTGGAATTCTACTTGAACCACTTGGAGTGACTAAACCTGAATCTCTTTGCCCCATACATCCTTTGTATAAATCTGGGGTATTCCCACTGGTCATCCAAAAAACACCTAGGCTGCTTCCCTTCACAGCTAAGCCCCAATACTGATGGGGATTGAGATTAACCTAGAAGGATGAAATATTGAAATAACATTCAAAAACTGAAACTTTGGTAGAGGCATAGCTCTAAAACTACCACCTATATCTAACCTCTAAGATTTATCTCTCTGTGTTCATCTTTATCTTTCTCTGTGTCTTTCTCTTCTTCCTGTCTCTGGCTCACTCTCTCTGTATATCTGTCTCTGTCTCTCTCCCCCCTTCTCTCTCCTTCTCCTAATTTCTCTCTCATACAGAGAGACCATATAACAAAGACTCAGAGACTTAATATATTATGATCATATAGTTTTCTACATTATAGTAATATATTACATAGCAACAAAATATTGAAAGTCACTAAAAATAATACATGTAGCCATACCTATTAAGTTATCTCCTCTGTATCTATGTTCTTCCATTATAAGATCTTTGGAGGTAGCACAGGGAAATTCTTGAACTACGTACACTTGTAGTTCATGGGTAAAAAAAAAAAAAAACAGATTATGGATATATTTGGAACTCCTCAGTATTCCAAACCATAACACAGGTAAACAAGGTGAAAAGGGATGAGATAAATATCTCCTCCTCTAGTGTACCAGCTAAATGTAAGTCACTATAGCTGAAACTTTGGGACTCAAATGATTCTCCTTTGTCTTTCTCCTATTCTTCTCTCTACCCTGGTATCTTGGTCTTTCATCCATAATACTTATCCATAGCACACATATTACTGGCCATTCCAATGCTAATGAAAGTCCAATAGACTTTGAAACATAGAACAGCAATAGCCCATATATTGCTATTCACGTAGAAGTCCAATAGTCAAATTATCAAAAGAAATGAATTGAAGAAGAATCAGCCAACCCTGGCTAATATGGTATAAATTTCATCTTACTGAGGCTTCCTGCATCCTTGGAAGCTTGCAGTACCTGAAGTTCCTAGTGAGAAGATAAAAAGCCAGCATCTCACACATGTGTTTTCATAATAGGAAGTTGTATTGCTACTCTCTCCTTCTCCTCAAATGATCATCATCCTTGACGAAGAGGAAAATCACATTTTTAAGGCAAGAGGGCAAAGTAGAGGAATGGATTGCATTTTTATATCCAGAAAATAAATTGCATCATAGGTTAAATAGAGCAGGCATCTTAGAGATTATGAAGTTCAACTTCTATTTACAGACAAAAGTGAAGCATAGGAGAGGTTGGGTAATTGATCACACAGTTAACTAGTGGTAGAGTTAGAAGAAATGAATTGCCATGGAGAAGGAGCTGGTCCTAGAGTCAGAGGACATAGCTTCCAATGCCATCTGTGCCAATCCTTTTGTACCTTTAGAAAAAGGCAATTCATGCCTATCTTCCCAGTAAAGGTGGGTGATGAGGGAAGAAGGGAACTAATCTGGAATTCAGAGTTTTAAAATCAAATATTTAATATATATATAGTAATTATTATTATTATTATTATTATTTCCATGCAACTGGGTAATAAGATATACAGGCACTGGGATATAGAGATCTATCTTGCCCTACTGGAAACTTGGAGGGGCTGGGAGAGGATATAGGAGAGAGCAGATTGGGGGGGGGTATAGAGTGGGATTGCTGTTTTGGTGTGGTGGGTAGGGGAAAGATGGGGAGTAAATTTGTAACTCAAAATCTTGGGGAAATGAATTATGTACACTAAAATTAAAATAATTTAATTTAAAAAAAGAAAAAAAGAAAAAGGCAATTCAGTTCACAGGAGCTTCAATCTTTTTACAAAATGAGGTGCTTAGATGCAAATGGCATCTGATATTCTTCCCCGATACTATAAGCTTGAATGCCAGCTTCATGAGTATGTGTTCATGACCTGTTTTCACTGTACTTAAGTATAAACGGACCAGTTCATCAGTGTATATTAACGATAATTTCTGAGAAGTGCACAAGTATATTAGTATTAGGGTGCTGTATTTATTTCTTGTTCAATGGATATGAAATAATTATGTTTTTGGTTTCACAATGCCATAAAAGAACTAATAACTCATTGGTCACTTATCCATAAAAAATTAGTTAGTAATTTGATATGTGGAGGAAGAGATGTGGAGAATATTTTTCTGAATATGAACATTACAAGGAATGACCCTATTGTTCATTATTTTCATGCATAAGTATGTATTTATTATCAATTTGATTACATAAATGTTTTTATTTTCAACATACCAGAATAGTTTGAATGTTATTTGACAATTATATTTTAGAGAACAATTTTTCTTTTTTAAATTAATTTATTTTTAGTTTATACGATTCAATTCCATATATCCTTGAGTTTCATATTTCCCTTCCCTCCCTCCCCCTCCCTCCACAATCACATATACTCCAGTATAGGATTTGCAAATACTTTCACATTAGACATTAGTCAGGTTACAAAGGTGTATTGTACTAGATGGAATGAAAAATGGTAAAGAGGAAATAAATCCAAACGATGAAAAGAAAAAGATCAAGAAGTTTGCTTCCATCAGAATTCAAACTCAGTTCTTTCTAGTTCTTTCTCTGGATGTAGGCATCTCTCTCCATCATGAGTCTTTTGGGATTGATTTATATCACTGCATTGCTGAGAAGAGTCCAGTCTGTCATAGTAGATCATCACAATAAGTTGTGTCTGTATAAAAATTTCACTCTTCTCACTCAGCATCAGTTTGTAAGTATGAAGTCCGTCTCCAGGTAAATATGAAGTCCGTCTCCAGGTAAATATGAAGTCCGTCTGCTCCTCATTTCTTATACCACAATAGTATTATATTACATGCATATACCACAACTTGGTTAGCCATTCCCCAAATGATGGGCACCCCCATAAGTTCCAATTCTTTGCAACCACGAAAAGAGCTGCTATAAATATTTTTGGACATATGGGTCTTCCTCCCACTTCTATGATCTCTTTGGGATATAACCCTAGAAGTAGTATTGCTGGGTCAAAGGGCATGAAATTATTGATAGTCCTTTGGGCATAATTCCAGATGGCTCTGCTGAATGGTTGAATCAGTTCACAACACCACCAGGAATGCATTAGTGTTCCAATTTGACCACATCCTCTCCAGCATTTGTTATTTTTCTGTTTTGTCATCTTAGCCAATCTGACTGGTGATGGTACCTCAGAGTTGTTTTGATTTGCATTTCTCTAATCAATAGTGATTTAGATAATTTCTTCATATGCTTATAGATATCTTTAATTTCTTTCTCTGAAAACTACCTCTTCATATCCTTTCACCATTTATCAATTGGGGAATGACTTGTATTCTTATAGATTTGACTCACTTCTCTGTATTATTTAGAAATGAGTCCTTTATCAGAGACATAGGTTGTAAAAATTCTTTCACAATATCCCACCACCCTCTTGATCTTGGTTCCATTGGCTTTGTTTGTACAGAAGCTTTTCAATTTAATGTAATCAAAATTATCCATTTTGCATTTTATAATGCTTTCTAATTCTTGTTTGGTCCTAAAGTCTTTCCCTCTCCACAAATCTGACAGGTAAACCATTCCTTGCTTTCCCAGATTGCTTACAATATCATCCTTTATACCTAGATCATGCACCCGTTTAGACTTGATTTTGGTATATGGTGTTAGATAATGATCTATGACCAGTTTCTGCCATACTATATTCCAGTTTTCCCAGGAGGTTTTGTCAAATAGTGCATTCTTATCCCCAAAACTGGGGTCTTTGGGTTTATCAAACAATAGATTACTATACTCATCAACTGCTGGATCTCATGTGCCCACTCTATTCCATTGATCCACTGCTCTATTCCTCAGGCAGCACCAAGTGGTTTTGATGACTGCTGCTGTATAATACAGATTAAAATGTGGTATAGCTAGTACACCTTCCCTAACATTTCTTTTCATTAATTTCCTTGATATTCTAGACCGTTTGTTCTTTCAAATAAATTTTGTTAGTATTTTGTCTAACTCTATAAAGTAGTATTTTGGTAAATTGATTGGTATGGCACTAAATATATAATTTGGTTTGGGTAACATTTCATTTTTATTATATTAGCTCGAACCAGCAATGAGCAACTGATATTTTTCCAATTAGTTAGATCAGACTTTATTTGTGCGAGACATGTTTTATAATTTTGATTTATGGTCCTGGGCTTGTTTTGGCAGGTAGATTCCCAAATATTTTATAATGGCTACAGTAACTTTAAATGTTATTTCTCTTTCTATCTCTTGCTGTTGAATTTCATTAGAGATATACAGGAATGCTGAGTATTTTGTGGGTTTATTTTATATCCTGCAACTTTGCCAATTTATTTATTGTCTCAAGTAGTTTTTTACTTGATTCTCTAGGATTCTCTAAGTATATCATCATATCATCTGCAAAGAGTGGCAGCTTGGTCACTTCTTTGCCTAATCTGATTCCTTTGATTTCTTTTTCTTCTCCAATTGCTACTGCTAACGTTTCTAGTACAGGATTGAATAAGACGGGTGATAGTGGACACCCTTGTTAAACTCCTGATCTTATTGTAAATGCTTCTAGTTTATCCCCATTGCATATAATACTTCCTGATGGTTTTAAATAAATGCTATGTACTATTTTAAGTAAAGCTCCATTTATTCCTGTACTTTATAGTGTTTTTTAATAGGAATGGATGTTGTATTTTGTCAAAAGCCTTTTCTACATCTATTGAGATGATCATGTGGTTTCTGCTAGTTTTATTGTTGATATGCTCAATTATACTGATGGTTTTCCTAATATTGAACCATACTTGCATTCCTGGAACAAATCCTACCTGATCAAAGTGGATTATTTGTGATAAGTTGTTGTAGTCTTTTAGCTAATATTTTATTAAAATTTTTTGCATCTAAATTCATGAGGGAAATTGGTCTATAATTTTGTTTCTCTGTTTTATCTCTTCCTGATTTAGGTATCAGTACATATTTGTGTCATAGAAAGAATTTGGTAAGACTCCTTCTTCACTAATTTTCCCAAATAGTTTGTAGAGTGTTAGAATCAATTGTTCTTTAAATGTTTGATAGAATTCACTAGTAAAGCCATCTGGCCCTGGGATTTTTTCTTATGGAGTTTGCTGATGGCTTGTTTGATTTCTTTTTCTGAGATGGGGTTATTTAGTTAATTCACTTCCTCTTCAGTTAACCTGGGCAACTTGTGATTTTGTAAATATTCATCCATTTCACTAAGATTGTCATATTTATGTGCATACAATTGGGAAAATAATTCCTAATTATTGTTTTGGTTTCCTGTTCATTGGAGGTAGATTCACCCTTTTCATTTTTGATACTCATAATTTGGTTTTCTTCTTTCTTTTTTTAACATATTGACTAAGGGTCTATCAATTTTATTGGTTTTTTCATAAAACCAGCTCTTAGTTTTATTTGTTAATTCAATAGATTCTTTAATTTCGATTTTATTAATCTCACCTTTGGTTTTCAATATTTCTAATCTAGTAATAAATTGGGGGTTTTCAATTTGTTCTTTTTCCAGCTTTTTGAATAGCATGTCCCTTTTCCCTAATTTATTCATGTATGCACTCAGGGATATAGAACTCCCCCTAAAAAGTGCCTTTAATTCATACTACAAATTTTGGTGTTGTCTCGTTACTATCATTCTCTTGAAAGAAGTTGCTGATTGTTTCTATGATTTCTTATTTGACCCACTCATTCTTTAGGATTAAATTGTTTTATTTCCAATGAGTTTTTAGTCTACCTTTCCATGGCCATTTATTGCATATAATTTTTATTGCATCATTATCTGAGAATGATGCACTTAACATTTCTGCCTTTCTGTACCAAATTGTGAGGATTTTTATGCCCTAGTACATGGTATATTTTTGAGTATGTACCACGCAATGCTGAGAAGAAAGTAAATTCCTTTTTATCCCCATTCAGTTGAGAATAAAATTTTTGAGCTATGGGTTGTCTTTGATCTACTCTGGGATCTCTTCCTTTTTAATTTCTTAATTTTTTTCAAATGTTTTATTAACTTCTGGTTTACATCATTTCTGTCAGATTTTGAGTTACAATTTTTTCTCCATTTCCCCCTACCCAAAATAGCAGTCCCACAGGATATCCCCCTCATTCAATCTGCACTCTCCCATCTCTTCTCCCATATTCCCTTTGACTTTTCCAGTAGCGCAAGGTGAATCCCCCTGACCCAATGCCTGCACATCTTATTTCCCAATTATATGTAAATAGTATTATTAATAGTATATATATATATATATATATATATATATATATATATATATATATATACACATATATTTAAAATATTTGATTTTAAAACTTCAAATTCCAGATTCATTCTCTTCCTCCCTTGTCACCCAAACTTACCAGGAAGATAAGCAATTCAGTATAGCTTGTATATGTGTAGCTATGCAAAACATCATCATAGTAGATATATTGTAAAAGACAGACTATATGTCCCTCCCTCCTATCCCACCTCCCACTTGGTCTATTCCCTACTTTAATCCTGTCCCCTTTCAAATATGGGTGCTTCCAATTTCCCTCCCCTCCCTGCCTGCCCTCCCTTCCATCATCCTTTCTCTCATCCCCTTCCCCCCTACTCTACTGTAGGGGCCTCTTGAGTATGTATGTCACTTTCTCCTGGAGCCAAATTCAAAGAGAATAAGGTTTTCCCTTTTTGCCTTCCTGTTCTTCCCCTCCATTGTAACCATTTTCCCTTTCCTCTTCTATATGAGATAGTTTACCCCATTCTGTCGCTCCATATCTCCTGTCATTTTATTCTTCTCTCACCTCTTAATTTCCCCTTTTAATTATCATCCCTTCCGATTAAATTCGACCTGTACCCCCCTCTATCTATGTATACCAGTACATATATACACACATTCACATGTGTATTCTTATGCCCATATACCCTTCTTCAACTATTTTCATAGTAAGAAATATTTCATCAGTGACAGTTATTTTTTTCATGTAGGAATGTAAATATTTCAACTTTGATAAGTCCCTTATGATTTCTTTTCCCTGTTTACCTTCTCAAGCATCTCTGGCTTCTGATGTCTGAATGTCACATTTTCTATTCAACTCTGGTTTTTTCATCCAGAATGCTTGAAAGTCCTCTATTCCACTAAATGGCCATATTTTCCCCTGATAAATGATACTCAGTTTTACTGGTTAGGTGATTCATGGTTTTAATCCCAGCTCCTTTACCCTTCAGAATATCATATTCCATGCCCTTTGATCCCTCAGTTTTGAAGCTGCCAGATCCTGCACTATCTTGATGGTGTTTCCACAATATTGAAATTGTTTCTTCCTGGGTGCTGATAGTATTTTCTCCTTGATCTTGGCATTCTGGAACCTAGCTATAATATTCCTAGGAGTTAAGATGGCCGAGTAGAAACAGCACACCCAAAGAACTCTCCCCCAGATCACCTCCAAACTATGTAAAAGGGGACTCTGAACAACTTCTGGAGCCCCAGTACCCACAGAACAACACAGATAAGGTAACCTCCCGCTGAGGACAGCTCAGCAGCCCTGCAGGTAGGGCCAGTCAGGATGGCCAGGCCAGCAGCTGGCTGGAGGGACTCCAGAACACCAGCAGCTGTGGCGATTCCAGAATGGTCAACACAGACATGCCTAGGACAAAGTGAGAGGTCAGTGCCCTATGGACTTTGGGACCAGTATTTGGGGAAGGCGTTGTCTTCCTCCTCTGGGGACAAGAAGCCACTGAGGAGACAAGCCATTTTGCAGTTTTCAGTGACGGCTCCAGCTCCTGGCCTGTGAACTGTAGGGAGATCCAGTGATCAGTCTCAGGGTGGGGGGGAGGGTAATCACTCTTGCTTTAATCTCCCTGCATCTGGATTGTGGTCTGGGGGGGAGGTCTTGGGGCAGGTTTCCAGCTTGCCAGAAACAGAAGTTGTCCTCCCACACATTCAGGACGAAGCTCCCCTGTCTGGTGGCAGAGTTCTACTGTGGCAACAAGCCCAAAAGTCAAATAATTAAGTGGCAACATGCCAAGGCAAAGGAAACAAAATAAAAAGAAAAATGAAACATTAGACTCCTATTTTGGGGGCAAAGAGAATCGAAGCATGGAACAGTCAGAGGACTGTGAGGTCAGAAATCCTGCTCCAAAAGCCCCAAAGGAAAATATGAGTCGGTTACAGGTCATAGAGGACGTTAAGAAGGACTTTAAAAATCAAATAAGTGAAGTGGAGGAAAAATTGGGAAGAGAAATGAGAAGGATGTAGGAAAAGTATCAAATGAGGGTCAACAGCCTGACTGAGGAAAACAACACCTTAAAAAATAGACTAACTCAAATGGCAAACGAAGCCCAAAAGGGCAATGAGGAGAAGAATGCATTAAAAAGATGAATTTGCCAGATGGAAAAAAAAATCTCAAAAGCTTACTGAGGAGATTCATTCCTTCATAGTTAGACTGGAGCAAATGGAAGCTAGTGACTTTATGAGAAATCAAGATGCTGTTAAGCAGATCCACACAAATGAAAGATTAGAAGGCAATGTGAAATATATCATGGGAAAAAAACACTGCCCTGGAAAATAGATCCAGAAGAGATAATTTAAAAATTATTGGACTACTCTAAAGCCATGATCAAAGAAAGAACCTAGAAATCACCCTTCAAGAAATTCTCAAGGAAAATTGCCCTGATGTTTTAGATCCTGAGGGCAAAATAGAGGTTGAAAGAATCCACTGCTCACCCCCTGAAAAAGATCCCAAATAGAAAACTCCCAGGAATATTATACCCAGGTTTCAGAATCCCCAGATCAAGGAGAAAATACTACAAGCAGCCAGGAAGAAACAATTTCAGTATTGTGGAAACACAATCAGAATAGCACAGGACCTGGCAGCTTCTACACTGAGGGATCGAAGGGCATGGGATATGATATTCCAGAGGGCAAAAGAGCTGGAAATGAACCCAAGGGTCACCTACCCAGCAAAACTGAGCATTTGGTTTAGGGGGAAATTATGGTCATTCAGTGGAATAGAGGACTTTCAAGCATTCTTGAGGAAAAAACCAGAGTTGAATAGAAAGTTTGACATCTAGACACTAGAAGCAAGAGATACCTGAGAAGGTAATTAGGGAAAAGAAATCAAAAGGAACTCATAAAAGTTAACCTATTTACATCCCTACATGGAAAAATAATAACTGTGACTGATGAAACTTTTCTCAGTATGAAAATAATGGAAGAAGGGTATATGGTCACATGAATACATATGTTAATGTGTGTATATATGTTTACATGGATAGAGGGCATTGGTTGAATTTGTTGGGAAGGGAAGATACCTAAGGGGTGAAATTATGAGGGGATAGAGGAAAGTGGCAAGAGGAGATGGGGAGAGACAGGGTAGGGTAAACTATCTCATGTAGAAGAAGCAAGGGGAAGTGGCTGCCGAGGAGGGGAAGAATAGGAAGGCAAAGCCACAATCTCATTGAATTTGGTTCAGGGAGAGAATGACATACATACTAAATGGGATATCTCAACCTGCAGCAAAATAGGGGGAAGGGGGCTGAGAGGAGGGATGATGGATGGGAGGGCACTCTTGGGGGGAGGGGAGGTTGGAAGTACGCACTATAGAAGAGGGCAGGATCAAGTAGGGAATGGACCAGGTGGGGGGTGGGATGTGTGGGAGGCAATTATAAACAGCCTTGTACAATATATCTACTATTGTAATGTTTTGCATAGCTAGACATGTGCAACACATACTGAATTACTTTTCTTCCCTGAGCGAATGGGTGACAAGGGAGGAAGCAACATCTTAAAATTAAATGTTTCAAATATATATAAATACTATTATTAATACTCTTTTGCATGTAATTGGGAGATAAGATGTACAGGCATCGGGGCACAGAGATTCACCTTGCTATAATGGAAAAGTCGAAGGCGGTAAGGGAGAAGATATGGGAGAGAGAAGGATGGAGGAAGTGATATCTTGTGGGACTGCTATTCACCGAGGGTGGGTAGGGGAAAAATGGGGGAAAATGTTCCATTTGTCAGCATGTTTCCAGATCATAATAATAAAGAGAACAATTTGAGAGTAAAGAAATAGTTACTACTACAGACAACAATTTCCAATTCATGATTTCAGTTTAGAAAGAGATCACAAGTCCCTGCAGCTGTGTTTGGTATACGAGAGAAAAAAGTTATGGCATACTTTAAAAGATTTAATACCTATTGTTTTTATGTCTCTTCTTGATAGAGATGGACAGATAAATCAGTCACCCATGTATTGGGGCCTACCCTCTTCTTTTATTTTTGAAAGGAACAACATAGGATGATTGGGTAGGAAAGGCCATACTTACAGGACAGTCGGACCTTTAGAAACCTCAGCCATCTGGAACAGAGATGTAACTAGACTTAGATGAAGCAGTCTTCTATGTGATGAAAAATTACTGCAACAAAGCCTTAGATCCTCATGCCATAGACCAATTGATGCAGAATTGTATCTTCTCTCTTCCCTATAGATATTTGTAACAACAGAAAGGAAATGTATATGTAACTTATCAGATATAGTTGTTTTGTCAGTTTTGCTTAACTGTTTATCTGTGTAAGGGAGAGTCCCCTGGGGTTGTATCTGGAAATGAGAGAAGTATATCTATCTTATCTCATATCTTATATATCTTTATATATCTATGCATACCTGTATATATGCATACATATACACCCATTTACACATAAACACAATGCATATATACACACATATATACATGCTATGTTATCAGGAAAAAATTATTCAGAACTTATAATGGTGTGTAAAATAAAAAATTGCCTGATTTAACAATCTTAATTATCTGATTGGTTAAGGTAGAAAGACAATTAAAAGCAGGGAGTTGGAGGATCAATATAAGAAACTGACATACTGAAAAGCTAATAGCATAGTGAGATGTATAAAGATTTCAGAATCACCAACTCTAAAGCAATCTGGTGCCATTAAGCATAGGAATAACAATTCATAACTCAATAAACCCTAAGGCCTTCAATATTCTGTGGAATAATACAATATAAGATATTTAAAATTGATTACTTGGAGTCATACATTTCATAAGGCAGGGCATTTTGGTTTTTGTAAATTTAAAACAAAACTGAAAAAATATCATATCTTGATGCTCAAAAAGGAAATTTTCAGTTATTTTAGAAATTTGCTTCTGAGAAATACTTCCTTTCCTGACTTTTCTCTTTATTTTATGAAGCTGTGATTTTATCATTGTAGGGAATTGTGGTGATTTGTTATCTCAGTCATCAATTTTTATTATTTTTATTCTTCCTCACCTTCCAGTTGTCAATTCTCAGTGACTTTACCTACACATCATTTCTCATATACTTTCCCTTCCCTTTCACTTCCCCATCTACCCTATTTCAGACCTGCATCACTTTCCACCTTTGTTACAGCAATAACCTCATAATTGGACTCCCTGCCTGAAGTGTCTTCCCTGTCCAATCTCTGTTCCAGTTTGAAAATGTCAAATAATCTATTTGGCTCAAGTCTCTTAATTCTCTACTTATAGTTGCAAAAGGGATGTTCCTAAATCACAGGTCTGACCATGTTACTAACATGCTCAAAATATAGCAATAGTTTCCAGCTAACTCAAGGATAGCAAATTCCTCTGTTAGGCATTTAAAGCCCTTTACAATCTGGATCCAACCTCTTTCCAAATTTAATACCCATGAGAATCCTTTAGGCTATCTTTGATTGGGTCAAATGAGCCTACTTCCTTTTCCTCACATATTACATTCCACTTCTAGTGTCCACACTTTTGTTGGGAATATACTTCTTCTCTGCCTGTTGGAAACTCTAGTGTCTTTAAAGCTCCATTTATATAACCTTTCTTATATGTGACCCTTTCAGATTTCTCTAACTTCTAGTACCTACCCCTTCCATACAAATTATCTTGCACTGTTCAGTATATAATTTGCATGCATTTATATGCATGCGTATTGCTTACCCTGATAGGATGGAAGCTCTTTGAGGGTGCAGGGTTTCATTTTTGCTTGTGTAGTCTTTGTACCCCTACATCCAGCACGTTGCTTGGCACACAGTGGTGCCTATTCCAAATATGATGATTAAATGGCTGGAATTCTCCCTTAACCAATCCAGATCTGCAACCCCCCTCAACACTCATTGTTTCTGAGAGTTTCTTGGTTAAAAAGTTATTTTCTATCTCAGATAGGATTTGAACTCAGATCTCCTAGATACCATGTGACAGTCTTCTATACATTATACTTCATTGATTTTCTCTTTTACTAGTATCTCAAAAAAAGGGGTATTAGCAAACTAGTTTATGAACTCCGTGAATCTGTCAACACTCATTCATGATTTTCATTTTTTGAGTCAGTCAAGGTAAAGTGACTTGCCCAGCATTACAGAGCTAGTATGTGAGGCTGGGTTTGAACTCAGGTCCTCCTGACTTTATGCCAGTATTGTATCCACTGCGCCAGTTAGCTTCCCATCATTAAGAACTGTTTAAAATATCAGTGCCAAAATAAGGAGAGAATGAAAACTTCCAAATCCTAAAAAAGGCATTCTCCTTCTGTTATTTAAAGTCATGTGATGGCTGCTGACAAGGCCAGAAATAAGATATGAAGCTTACTTCGTTGATTGGGAAATAGTTCAGCAAATGGACACTGTTCTGAGGCAAAAAAACCTGCCCATGGCTTTGGTCTTAATAACTTTCCATTGAGCACACTTCCTGTGGCACAAATGAAACAAGGTTTGATTTATTTTTGATGGATCTTCTCCACACCAGAACTCTATTGCTTTCAAAGCTGCTGCTGTAAGAACACCTGAAGTGATTTTTATCACTGCCATAAAAGCATTAAATGATTCCAGGTGCCAGAGACCTTTTTTTCAGGGTCTGCTGTTTGATAAGTGAAGTTGGCTGTTAAAATGTTTTTCTGCTGCTTTAACTTCTGACATACTCCTCTAAAATCTATATTCTATACCCAACAGGGTATCTGCTACTTTATAAATGCAGGTAAGAGCTGACAGATTGAGACTGGTTAAGTAGCTGTGTGTGATGTATTTCACCTATTGAAAATCAAGAATCTTTGGGGGCAATTCATACATTTTCCCACTTGTTTATTGTTTTAGACCAGAACTTCCATTAAAAGGAGGTTAGAGATCAAGCTTATCGGCCATGTTTTGCTATCTTTGTTGTTTTTTTCCACTAAATATATTAAAAACTCAGCCTATCTCTACCCTTACGAAACTTCCTAGCCATTAGAAAAATCAATTTGATCTTTTAAAAAATATTTTCTATATAATTAATTTCTCTGTTGAAAATTCTTTTCTGATTGGAAATTCTTCCCATGACTAAATCATGTTCCTCTTAGTGCAATTTAAGACAAATACCCCAGCTCCATTCTAACACTAATGCATTGTTGGTGGAGTTGTGAACCAATTCAAGAATTCTCAAGAACAATTTGGAACTATGCCCAAAGGGCAATCAACCTGTGCATAACTATTCATCTAGCAATACCACTACTAGATCTCTATTCCAAAAAGATCATAAAAAGGGAAAATGATCCACATGTACAAACATATTTATAGCAGCTCTTTTTGTGGTAGCAAAGAATTGGAAATTGAGGAATTGGCCATCAATTGAGAAAGACTGAACAAGTTGTGGTATATGAATGTAATGGGATGTGATTATGCTATAAGAAATGATTAGCATGATGCTCTTTGAAATACCTGAAAACACTTACCTGAACTAATGCTGAGTGAAATGAGCATAACTAGGAGAACATTGTACATAGTAAAAGCAACACTGTGCAATGATCAACTAACTATTGTTGACTTAGCACTCCTCAGCAATACAATGATCCAATACAATACTAAAAGACTCATGATGGAAAATGCTATCAACATACAGCTAGGGCTATGGAGTCTGAAAGCATATCAAAGCATATTACTTTCACTTTGGGGGGAAATTTTCCTTTTTGTTCTGTTTCTTCTTTTGTAACCTGACCAATATAGAAATATGATTGCACATGTATAACTAAATCAGATTGCTTGCTGTTTTGGGGAGGGGATAGAGGACAGAGGGAGGAGAAAAATTTGGAACTCAAAATCTTATCAAATAAATGCTGAAAACTACCTTTACATGTAATTGGAAAGTAAATAATATTTACCAAAAATACTTTTCCCCCAAGAACTGTAGCTTGCTTCTGTGGGAAGCATGATTTGGCCTATTGTGGCTATCCTAGGGAGTTTGAACCCAGAAACTTAGACCCATAGAAATTCTAAGAACAAGGAAAATTCATTATTTGGGCTTTAGGGGGATGCTGAACTTCCTGAATGCTCCCAGCCATGTGGCGGTCCACTGCTGAAAGGAATTGATATTTTACAATGTGATGGTAAATCTTAAATAGTTGTTGTCTGTTCCCTACCAGATGGTATCAGGTAGTCATGGTGCTGAGCTTTTGATTCATTTCTCTTGACTGAAACTCTCTAAGTAGCATGGTGTGACTCCAGTAAGGGATGTGAAAAAGTGGGTTCTTCTGTATCTGGTATCATGATAACTTCCCCTCCATGGAAGTGATTATTGGGGGTCAAAAGTAAGTGACTTTTCACCTGTATCTGAGTCCCTGTTTAGCTTTTCCATTTTTGTGTTTATTTTTTTTTTCTTAGTAAGAAATTGAATAGTGCTCTCTGAGGGGACATATGCAATTGTCCCTTAGGTTTGTGAGTGCTACATCAATGAAATCTATTGGAGTAGATGCAGGATTAGTCCATTGCAGGAGAAGCAGGAGTGGATGAATGAAGAAACAGCTGAGGATGAAGGTTAGAGGAAATTGACATATGGAGTGGAGTGATAGTACAGGTACAAGGTGAAATG
The DNA here is from genome assembly GCA_011680675.1 of Gymnobelideus leadbeateri. Lineage (NCBI taxonomy): Eukaryota > Metazoa > Chordata > Mammalia > Diprotodontia > Petauridae > Gymnobelideus > Gymnobelideus leadbeateri. Next base: position 673,759 of record WOXC01003002.1, on the reverse strand, counting down.
TAATATGCTTAATAAAAAATCCAACAAACCATTTTATGTTATGATGAAAGTATACTCCCAGGAGATTATACTAGCAGTGAGAAGTTAAATTAAAAAGTCCTGTTGTGTTTATGAATATTTATGAGTTTTATTTTTTAGTATTAGGTTTTCTTATGTGTATAACAACTATCCGTCCTAGAATCATTTCATTTTGTGCATTGGGTGTCTACTTTTCACCACTTTGGGGAGGCCTAGACAAAATGCATAAGCAAATTTGCCATAATTAAAATTATCCTTGGGTAGGCATGGCAGAAATTTTGTTAACAAGCAAAAGACAGGGAGAAAGGGGAGTCCAATCCTTCCCATTAGACAAAGGTTCCCAGAATTGAACCTGATCCAAACTGTGTGCCTGGAGATAGAATAGGAAAGGGCAAAGCATATCAGTTTCTGTGCATCTGAGTGTATTTTTTAGTACTAGATTTTTTCATGAAAGTTCAGAAGAAGTAGTCACCCTATTCTGTACCCTGATGTATACTTGTTTATAAGGTTCAATTGTGGGGAAACCTAAGTACTCACTAGGGAAAATAGTTTCCTCAATTCTCACAATCATAGTCTTATGACCTTTATCCCATCTACTCCTTTGAAATTTCTACTTTTGTTTCTAGTTTAAGGTTTCCCCCAAAAGCAGAAAGTTCTCAATGGACAAACATAAATAAAGATTTGAACAGATACTTTATTCCACACATAAAAAGGAATGATAATCACACATCAAAGGGAAAAAAATTCATGCCTTACAGAATCATTAGAAAAGAACTCAGTAACTTACTACTCAAAATTTTTTTTCAGTCACTCTTTTTTTTATAATAGTATTTATATATGTTTGAAACATTTAATGTTAAGACCTCGAATTTCAGATCCATTTCCTTCCTCCCTTGTCACCCATTCCCTCTGGGAAAATAAGTAATTCAGTATATGTTGTACATGTCTAGCTATGCAAAACATTGTCATAGTAGATATATTGTACAAGGCTGCTTATAATTCCCTCCCACTCACCCCACCCCCCACCTGGTCCATTCCCCACATGATCCTGTCCCTTTTCTATAGTGGGTACTTCCAACCTCCCCTCCCTCCAAGGATGCCCTCCCATCCATCATCCTTCCTCTCATCCCCCTTCCCCCTATTCTGCTGTAGGTTGAGATATCCCATTTAGTATGTATGTCATTCTCTCCCTGAACCAAATTCAATGAGAATGTGGTTTTGCCTTTTTGCCTTCCTATTCACCCCCTCCCTTGCAAACACTTCCCCTTGCTTCTTCTACATAAGATAGTTTACCCTACCCTGTCTTTCCCCATCTCCTCTTGCAACTTTCCTCTCTCACCTCATAATTTCATCCCCTGAGTATTCTCCCTTCCAAACAAATTCCACCTATGCCCTCTATCCATATATACCTGTAACCATATACACACACATTCACATATGTGTTCATATGACCACACACCCTTCTTCCATTATTTTCATACTGAGAAAGATATCATCAGTCACAGTTATTGCTTTTCCATATAGGAATGGAAATAGTTCAACTTTGATAAGTTCCTTTTGATTTCTTTTCCCTGATTACCTTCTCAGGCATCTCTTCCTTCTTGTGTCTGGATGTCAAATTTTCTATTCAATTCTGGTTTTTTCCTCAAGAATGCTTGAAAGTCCTCTATTCCACTGAATGACCATATTTTCCCCTGAAACAAAATAATCAGTTTTGCTGGGTAGGTGACCTTTGGGTTCATTCCCAGTTCTTTTGCCCTCTGGAATATCATATTCCATGCCCTTCGATCCCTCAGTGTAGAAGCTGCCAGGTCCTGGGCTATTCTGACTGTGTTTCCACAATATTGAAATTGTTTCTTCCTGGCTGCTTGGAGTATTTTCTCCTTGATCTGGGGATTCTGGAATCTGGCTATAATATTCCTGGGAGTTTTCTTTTTGGGATCTTTTTCAGGAGGTGATCGGTGGATTCTTTCCACCTCTATTTTGCCCTCAGGATCTAAAACATCAGGGCAATTTTCCTTGAGAATTTCTTGAAGGATGATTTCTAGGTTCTTTCTTTGATTTATGGCTTTCAGGTAATCCAATAATTTTAAATTGTCTCTCCTGGATCTATTTTCCAGGTCAGTGGTTTTTCCCATGAGATATTTCACATTGCCTTCTAATCTTTCATTTGTTTGGATCTGCTTAACAGCATCTTGATTTCTCATAAAGTCAGTAGCTTCCATTTGCTCCAGTCGAACTCTGAAGGAATGAATCTCTTCAGTGAATTTTTGAGATTCTTTTTTCCATCTGGCAAATTCGACTTTTTAAGGCATTCTTCTCCTCATTGCCCTTTTGGGCCTCCTTTGCCATTTGAGTTAGTCTATTTTTAAAGGTGTTGTTTTCCTCAGTCAGGCAGTTGACGCTCATTTCATGCTTTTCCTGCATCCTTCTCATTTCTCTTTCCAATTTTTCCTCCACTTCTCTTATTTGATTTTTAATGTCCTTCTTAAGGTCCTCTATGGCCTTCAACCCACTCATGTTTTCCCCTGGGGTTTTTGGAGCAGGACTTCTGACCTCACTGTTCTTTTCCTGCTCTATGCCTCCAAAATAGGAGTCTAGGGTTGCATTTTTCTGTTTCCTTTGCCTTGGCATGTTGCCACTTAATTACTTGACTTTTGGGCTTGTTGCCATACTATGGCTTTGCGGACAGATAGGTGAATTTTCATCCCGAACGTGTGGGAGGGCAACTTCCATTTCTGGCAAGCTGGAAACCCACCCATGACCTCCACCCCAGATCACAATCCAGATCCAGGGAGGTTAAAGCAAGAGCGATTACCCCCCAAGACTGATCGCTGGATCTCCCTACAGATCACAGGCCAGGAGCTGGAGCTGCCTCTGAAAACTACAAAATGGTGTGTCTCTTCAGCGGCTTCTAGCCCCCAGGGGAGGAAGCTAACGCATTCCCCAAATACTGGTCCCAAAGTCCATAGGACACTAACCTCTTTCTTTGTCCTAGGCATGTCTATGTTGATAATTCTGGAGTCTCCACAGCTGCTGGTGTTCTGGGGTCTCTCCAGCTGGCTGCTGGCCCTGCTGCCCTGGGGCTAAACCCTCAGCTCACGGGGACCTGGGCTCCACTCAGCTCGGCTCGGCTCCCCGCACTCTGTGCTGCTCGCTGCTGGCTCCCAGAGCACTGTGCTGGTCCTTCCTGCAGGGCTGCTGGGCTGTCCTCAGTGGGAGGTTAGCTTCTCTGTGTTGTTCTGTGGGTGCTGGGGCTCCAGAGTCCCCTTTTACATAGTTTGGGAGGAATCTGGGGGCAGAGTGGTTTGGATGAGCTGTTTCTACTCCGCCTTCTTGGCTCACTACTCAAACTTTTTAGGATGTAAAGCTATTTTGAAAAGACAGATAATTAGCTATTTCTACTAAGCAGTCATATCAAACACCAAACACCACCTTCTCTCTATTGGTCTTTATTTACAATGCTAACTTTTCCTTTGGTGCTAGGGCCTGTTTCTGAATCTCCTTACATTTTCCCAAACAGTCCAATACCAGAGGGTAAAAAAAAAAACCTGAAATGGAGGCAATCCAGTTCTAGGTTCTGGCTTTCCTACATAGTGCATGTTCTCTTGACTTGTGTTCAGAAGGGGAGAGGGAGATTATATGCCACTGAACCATCCAGATAGTTCATAGCATTATAATTTCACTTGTGAAGAGAAAATAAGCTGGGGAGGAGGTAATCCCTTTAGTATATTCATTGAATTCTGGTTTAGCAGTCAATGATGGGACTCAATTGAAAAATGATTTATATATGTCCCGAAGCCATAATGATCCAACCTTGCATGTGACTAGCAGAAATGGCTGCCAAAAATGCTCCATAATCATATGTAAGGAAAAATGGGAGGTATCCAAACAACACTGTAATATCATTTACATAATTGAACATTTTTAATGGAGGTAATTCGGCATTTTAAGAATAACTTCTAAGGTGTTAGATGATAACAATAGCTAAATTTTATATAATACTTTACATATATTATCTCTCATTTGATCCTCTCAATAAAGCTGTGAGATAAGGATTATTATTTTCCCCATTTGGACATGTAGAAAGTGAATCTTGGAAATTTGTTCAGGTTTGTACAGCTCAGTTATCTGAGAAAGAATTTAAACTCAGGTGTTGCTGATGTGAAGTTGAAAATTTTATTCTCTACATCAGCTAGTTGACTCAAGGACCTTCTACCCTCAACTGTCCAGCAAATCACCAACTTGATTTCTGAGTTTTTAGAAATTGACTACAAAAGTTATTGATGACATATTTTCTATGAAGTAGGACATGGAGAAAAATTCTAAGCAGAGGAAAGAATACAAGGAGGTTTAGGAAACTCTCAAGAATGAAGTTCTGAAAACACACACACACACACACACACACACACACACACACAGACATTTCCAATGAGTAGAAGTGGATCTATCTGAAAGCACATTATAGGCACATGAAAATTACTTGAATAGATTTAAATATTGACTGGTACCAGAATTCCATGGATATATTAAAGGGTTTACTTCGTCCTCAGCTTAATAAATATACAGAAGAAGGAAATAAGGAGCATTAACAGATAGCCAATGTATATAACACTGTTTTCTAAAACTAATATCAGATGTGCTCTGAAACCATGGGGGAACTAAGTTCAAGACTGTTGAAGACATGGCGGCACTAGAAGCAACAACATAGCGTAATAGAGTGTTGAAGCATGCTAAGATCACTTAACATGGAGGTACTTGACATTGGGAGAAAGAAAAATTAAAAAACAAAGCAAAACATCCTGTGATCTTTAGTCACAAGGGTTTCCACCATATCTTTCCATTGACTGCATAGTCAGAAGAAGCTGTGCCTTTAAAAACTTGCACATTGGGACATTACATCCCAAGAGGGTAAAGGTTTACCCATAGCTTGAGTGCCATGAATTAAATTGTTTGGGGGAGAAGAATTATCTTCCTTTGTTCTCCTTTCAACTCTTTCCCTTAGAAATAGTTTTGGGGAGTTTCTCTTATTCAGTTTTATGTGTCCTGCTCAGTTTAAAGATCCTAGGGGTGAGATGGAATCCCCACTGAATTTGGAATCAAGCCATGGTAACCTTATAGGCAGCATAGATATTGCAATCAATCTGGAAGAAAGGCTCTTAGAAGCCAGGGTGCTTGGAATTCAAACCCAAATGGGACTTGAACTTGAAATTTTGGACTATAAAATATAGGAACTAAGCTAAAATATGAATCTAAACATCTTCCCCTTCTAACAGTATGAAGTAGTAGTAGTAGTAGTAGTAGTAGTAGCAGCAGCAGCAGCAGCAGCAGCAGCAGCAGCAGCAGTATTATGTCTCTCTGTATGTGTGTGTGTGTGTGTGTGTGTGTGTGTGTGTGTAGGGGGTTGGATTTATGTTTTGGGAATTGGGTGAGCATGTTGTGGATTTCGAATTATACCTTCGCATTAAGTATTCTATTGTAAAAAAGAATTCAGGGGGGGGCGGAGCCAAGATGGCGGAGTAGAAACAGCTCGTCCAAGCCTCTCTGCCCCCAGATTCTCCACAAACTATGTAAAAAAAGGACTCTGAAAATCTTCTGGAGCCCCAGCACCCACAGAACGACACAGAGAAGCTAACCTCCCGCAGAGGACAGCCCAGCACCCTGCAGGAAGGACCAGCGCAGTGGTCTGGGAGCCGGCAGCGCGCAGAGCGCAGGAGCTGAGCTGAGCCCAGGTCCACGTGAGCCGAGGTTTTAGCCCCAGGGCGGCAGGGCCAGCAGCCGGCTGGAGGAACCCCAGAACACCAGGAACTGTGGAGACGCCAGAATTATCAACATAGACTTGCCTAGGACAAAGTAAGAGGTTAGTGTCCTATGGACTTTGGGACCTGTATTTGGGGAATGCGTCAGCTCCCTCCCCTGGGGGCTAGAAGCTGCTGAGGAGACACGCCATTTTGTAGTTTTCAGAGGCATTTCCGGCTCCCAGCCTACAAATCGTGGGGAGATCCAGCGATCAGTCTTGGGGGGTAATCGCTCTTGCTTTAACCTCCCTGGATCTGGATTGTGATCTAGGGTGGAAGTTGTGGGTGGGTTTACAGCTTGCCAGAAACGGAAGTTGCCCCCCACACGTTCGGGACGAAAATTCCTCTATCTGGCCTTAAAGCCATAGTGTGGCAACAAGCCCAAAAGTCAAGTAATTAAGTGGCAACATGCCAAGGCAAAGGAAACAGAAAAATGCAACCCTAGACTCCTATTTTGGGGGCATAGAGCGGGAAAAGGACTGTGAGTTCAGAAGTCCTGCTCCAAAAGCCCCAGGGGAAACCATGAGCGGGTTGCAGGCCATAGAGGACCTTAAGAAGGACTTTAAAAATCAAATAAGAGAAGTGGAGGGAAAATTGGAAAGAGAAATGAGAAGGATGCAGGAAAAGTATGAAATGAGGGTCAACAGCCTGACTGAGAAAACAACACCTTAAAAAATAGACTAACTCAAATGGCAAAGGAGGCCCAAAAGGGCAATGAGGAGAAGAATGCCTTAAAAAGTCGAATTTGCCAGATGGAAAAAGAATCTCAAAAGTTCACTGAGGAGATTCATTCCTTCAGAGTTAGACTGGAGCAAATGGAAGCTAGTGACTTTATGAGAAATCAAGATGCTGTTAAGCAAATCCAAACAAACGAAAGATTAGAAGGCAATGTGAAATATCTCATGGGAAAAACCACTGACCTGGAGAATAGATCCAGGAGAGACAATTTAAAAATTATTGGACTACCTGAAAGCCATGATCAAGGAAAGAACCTAGAAATCACCCTTCAAGAAATTCTCAAGGAAAACTGCCCTGATGTTTTAGATCCAGAGGGCAAAATAGAGGTTGAAAGAATCCACTGATCACCTCCTGAAAAAGATCCCAAAAAGAAAACTCCCAGGAATATTATAGCCAGGTTCCAGAATCCCCAGATCAAGGAGAAAATACTACAAGCAGCCAGGAAGAAACAATTTCAATATTGTGGAAACACAATCAGAATAGCCCAGGAACTGGCAGCTTCTACACTGAGGGATCAAAGGGCATGGAATATGATATTCCAGAGGGCAAAAGAGCTGGGAATGAACCCAAGGGTCACCTACCCAGCAAAACTGAGTATTTTGTTTCAGGAGAAAATATGGTCATTCAGTGGAATAGAGGACTTTCAAGCATTCTTGAGGAAAAAACCAGAGTTGAATAGAAAATTTGACATCCAGACACAAGAAGCAAGAGATGCCTGAGAAGGTAATCAGGGAAAAGAAATCAGAAGGAACTTATCAAAGTTGAACTATTTACATTCCTATATGGAAAAGCAATATCTGTGACTGATGATATCTTTCCCACTATGAAAATAATGGAAGAAGGGGGTGTGGTCATACGAATACATATGTGAATGTGTGTGTATATGGTTACAGTTATATATGGATAGAGGGCATAGGTTGATTTTGTTGGGAAGGGAGAGTACTCAAGGGATGAAATTATGAGGTGAGAGAGGAAAGTGGCAAGAGGAGATGGGGAGAGACATGGTAGGGTAAACTATCTCATGTAGGGGAAGTGGTTGCAAAGGAGGGGGAGAATAAGGAAGGCTAAAAAGCAAAACCACATTCACATTGAATTTGGTTCAGGGAGAAAATGACATACATACTAAATGGGATATCTCAACCTGCAGCAGGATAGGGGAAGGGGGATGAGAGGAGGGATGATGGATGGGAGGGCATCCTTGGGGTGAGGGGAGGTTGGAAGTACCCACTATAGAAGAGGGACAGGATCATGTAGGGAATGGACCAGTTGGGGGGTGGGATGAGTGGGAGGGAATTATAAGCAGCCTTGCACAATATATCTACTATGATAATGTTTTGCATCGCTAGACATGTACAACATATACTGAATTACTTCTATCCCAAGAAGGAATGGGTGACAAGGGAGGAAGGAAATGGATCTGAAATTCAAGGTCGTAACATTAAATGTTTCAAATATATATATAAATACTCTTATTAATACTCTTTTGCCTATAATTGGGAGATAAGATGTGCAGGCATTGGGACACAAAGATTCATCTTCCTCTAATGGAAAAGTTGATGGGGGTATGGGAGAAGGTATGGGAGAAAGCAGATTGGAGGAAGCGATATCTTGTGGGACTGCTATTCTGGGAGGTTTGGTAGGGGAATAATGGGGGGAAAATGATTGTAACTCAAAATCTGGCAGAAATGAATGATGTAAAACAGAAGTTAATAAAGTATTTGTTTAAAAAAAAAAGAAAAAAGAAAAAAGAAAAGAAAAACAAAAGCTTAGCAAAACTAAACACAACAACCAAGTCCAATGGTAAATGGAGTGTTTCTGGGTCCTCATGGTTCCTCAACTGCACAAAGAAGAGATGGAAATATGGTTCTCCTCTCTCTTCAAGACCAAACTTGGTTAACAGAATTATGTGGCATTTAGATCTCATTTTTTGTTGTCATTTCCATTTCCATTAATATAGTTATCATGTAGATTTTTAATTTAAAAAAAAAAAAAAGAATTCAGGTTATACTGGTTAAGTGGAACTGCAGTATAGGGCACCCATTTTCTAAGATAAGGAAATACCATTGGCAGGGATTTGAGACAATGAAAAGAGAGAGCCTAGAAAGTCAGCACGGCATCATAAAATACAACACACCCGGTCTTTAGGCAGTGATCAATACTAAAAGAGTATCAAAAACAAATTTAATTAAAGTGACAAGATATATAAGTGAGGGTGGAGTTTACTTTTTTAATAGCAAAAAAAATTTAATCTTGGCAGAGGAGGCAGAGTGGATACAGAGTCCTCAAATTATAGATTTTATAAAGGCAAAAATCTAACTGTGCTACTTTAGAATAATACTTTTTATATGAAATTGAATCATCTTCTTATACCAGTTATGCAATTGGTTGCAAAAAGTGTGTACAACAGTTGTTAGATGATAGTCAAGTGTTTGAATCTTACATTTGGAACAGAGGATAGTCAAGTGTTTGGATGTTACATTTGAAACACAGAGAGAGTTTGTTCAACATATATTTAAGTAAATAAATTCTTCTGCAAAATCTTGTCTCACTGCGGGCAGAGTCAAGATGGCAGAGAAGAAACAGCACTTCCACAGAGCTCTCACCCACACCACTTAAAAGTTATGTAAAAGGGGGACTCGGAATGACCCCGGGAGCTCCAGAACACACAAAATGACACAGAGAAGCTAACTTCCCGCTGAGGACAGCCCAGCAGCCCAGCAGGGAGCAACAGCACAGCACTCTGGGAGCCAAGTGGAGGACCATGTGAATCACAGTTTTAGCCTGAGGGCAGCTGGACCAGCAACCAGCTGGAAGGAGCCCAGAACACCAGCAGCTGTGGCATTTCCAGAATTATCAACACATAGATGCCTAGGACAAAGCGAGAGGTCAGTGCCCTATGTACTTTGGGACTAGTTGGGAGAATACATCAGCTTCTTGCCCTGGGGGCACGAAGCCGCTGATGAGCCTGCGCAGCTTGTGCCACATTGCCACAATTCAGCTTCAGCTCTTGGTCAGTGAACTGTAGGGGGATCCGGCAATCAGTCTGGGAGGTAACTGCACTTGCTTTTCCCTTCTTGGATCTGGATTGTGTTCTAGGGTGGAGATCTTGGGGTGTGTGACTGCCAGAGTGTGTGGGGGCTTCACAGAGGCCACCCAGCTAATACATCCAGAAGTTGAGAAAACCTCAACATTTGGGATGGAAGTTCCCCTGACTGGTGGCAAAGTTCTACTGTGGCAACAAGCGCAAAAGTAATGTAATTTAGTGGCAACATGCCTAGGCAAAGGAAACAAAATAAATAGAAAATTCAACATTAGTCTCCTATTTGGGGGGCAAAGAGGATCAAAGCATGGTAGAGGAGGAGGACTGTGAGGTCAGAAATCCTGCAACAAAAGGCCCAAATGAAAATGTGAGTGGGTTAAAGGCCATAGAGGACCTTAAGAAGCAGATAAGAGAAGTGGGGGAAAAATTGGGAAGAGAAATGAGAAAGATGAAGGAAAAATATGATGTGAGAGTCAACAGCCCCACTGAGGAAAATAACACCTTAAAAATAGGCTAACTCAAATGGCAAAAGAGGCTCAAAAAAGGCAATGAGGAGAAGAATGACTTAAAAAGCCGAATTTGCCACATGGAAAAAGAGTCTCAAAAGCTCACTGAGGAGAATCATTCCTTCAGAATTAGACTGGAGCAAATAGAAACTAGTGACTTTATGAGAAATCAAGATAATGTCAAGCAGATCCAAACTAATGTAAGAACAGAAGGCAATGTGAAATATCTCATGGGAAAAACCACTGACCTCGAAAATAGATACAGAAGAGACAATCTAGCAATTACTGGACTACTTGAAAGCAATGATCAAAGAAATAATCTAGAAATCATCCTTCAAGAAATTCTCAAGGAACATTGCTCTGATGTTTTAGAACCAGAGGGAAAATAGAGGTTGAAAGAGTCCACCCATCACCTCCTGAAAAATATCCCAAAAAGAATACTCCTAGGAATAATGTAGCCAGCTTCCAGGATTCCCAGATCAAGGAGAGAATACTACAAGCAGCCAGGAAGAAATAATTTCAATATGGTGGAAACACTATCAGAATAGCTCAGGATCTGACAGCTTCTACACTGAGGGATTGAAGGGCATGGAATATAATATTTCCCAGGTCAAAGGACTTGGGATTAAAACCAAGAATCACCTACCCAGCAAAACTAACTATCATATTTCAGGGGAAAATGTGGTCATTCAGTGGAATAGAGGACTTTCAATTATTCTTGAGGAAAAAAACAGAGTTGAATAGAAAATTTGATATTCAGATACAAAAAGCAAGAGACGCTTGAGAAGGTAAACAGGAAAAAGAAATCACTATCAACTTATCAAAGTTGAACTGTTTACATTCCTAAAGGGAAAAACAATAACTTTAACTGATGAAACTTTTCTCAGTATGAAAATAGTTGAAGAAGGGTATATGGGCATATGAATACCTATGTGAATGTGGGTATATATTTTTTTCAGATATACATAGATAGAGGGCACAGGTCGAATTTAATAGGAAGGGATGATAAGTAAAAGGTGAGGTTAAGAGGGGATAGAGTAATGTGGTGAGTGAGAATGGGGAGAGATAATTGGGTGAACTGTCTCTTGTAGAGGAGGCAGAGGAAGGTGGTTGCAGGGGAGGGGAAGAACAGGAAGGCAAAAAGGCAAAACCTTATTCTCATTAATTTGGAATAGGGAGAGAATGACATGCATACTAAATAGGGTGTCCCACCCTACAGGAGTGAGTGGGAAAGGGGAATGGGGTAAGGTAATAGAGGGAGGGTGGCTGGGGATGAGGGAAGTTGGAAGCACCCACTTTTGAAAAGGGACAAGATCAAGGTGGGGAGTGGATGAGGAGGAAGGTGGGATGGGAGGGAGGGAAATATAGTCAGTCTTTTACAATATATCTACTATGGTAATGTTTTGCATAGCTACACAAGTACAGTTGTGTATCTTCCCTTTAAAATCAAATTTCAAATATACATATACATACATACATACATACATACATACATACATACATATATATATATATATATATATATATATATATATATATATACTATGACTAGTACTGTTTTTCATATAATTGGGAGATAAGATGTACAGACAATGGGGTATGGGGATTCACCTTGCCCTCCTGGAAAAGTTAAAGTGGTCATGGGAGAAGAGATGGGAGAGAGCAGATTGGATGAGGGGATATCCTGTATGACTGTTATTCTGGAATGGTGGGTAGTGGAAAATGGGGAAAAATTGTAATTCAAAATGTGACTGAAATGAATGATGTAAACCTGAAGTTAATAAAGCATTTGGAAAGAAAAAAAGTTCCTGTCTCATGTAGAGCATTAGAGCTCAGAAAAAATTAAGGCTATTGAGTATCTGAACTAAAAGATGACAAAAATATTTGACTTGGGTTTGGAAGCTATTTAGAAGAAAGATGAAAATGAAAAAAAAGATGAGACCACTACTTAGGTTGGATGAGAAAATGATGAATAAGAAAAGACAGTAGAGAAATTTGCTCACTTCATATTTTGCTTATGTTTATTCATCCAAAAGACTTAATTTTTACTTTCGTTTTCTCCCCAATATGTTTTTTTAAATTTATTTATTAATTTTTAGTTCTTAACATAGATATCCACAGGATTTTGAGTTACAATTTTTTTCTCTCCATCTTTCTCTTACACCCCATCCCCAAATATCAAGGCTACTGAATATCCCTTCCCCCAATCTGTTCTCTCTTATATCCTCCCCCATCATCCCCTGAACTTTATAGTAGGGCAAGATGGATTTCTATTCCCCAGTGCCTTTATATCTCATTTCCAAGTTGCATGTAAAAAAATGTAAACATTTTTTCTTGGTCAGCTAGGTCTTGCAGTGAATAGAGCACCAGTCCTGGAGTCAGAAGGATGTGAGTTCAAATTTGGCCTCCGACACTTAATACTTGATAGCCTTGTGACCTTGGGCAAGTCACTTAACCCCAATTGTCATTCCAAAAAATGTGTTCTTATAATTTTGGTTCTTATAATTTTCCCCCTTCTTCCCTCCTCACCCACCCCCATTGGGAAGATAATCAATTCAATATAGGTTATACATGGGTAATTACCCAAATCATTTCCATAGTAGTTATATTGTGAAAGATTAACTGAATTTCCTTCCATCCTATCCTGTCCCCAGCTTGTTCTATTTTCTCCTTTGACCCTATGCTTTTTCCAAAATGTTTGCTTCTAAATACACTCTCCCTCAATCTGCCTTCCTTTCCATCATCCCACCTTTTATCCCCTACCCCTCTGTTTTCTTGTAGGGTAAGATACCCAATTGAGTGTATATGCTATTCTCTCCTTAAGCCAAATTCAGTGAGAGTAAGGTTGTCCAATGCCCTTTCCTCTTCCTGCTCTTCTCCTCCATTGTAACAGTGTTCTCTTGACACTTTTATATGAGACAATCTACCATAATCTACCTTTTCCTTTCTCCTACTCCCAATAAAGTACTCTTGCACCTCCTAACTTTATTTTTAGATATCATCCCTTCATATTCAACTCATCCCGTGCCCTCTCTCTATGTATACATGAACATACATACATACATACATACATATATACATACATATATATATATAAAACATACATATGCCCCCACTCACATATATTTATGTACACATGAAACCTCCTATCCATACATATGTATGTATGTGTACACATATACAATACACACACACACACACACACACATATATATATATATTCCCTTCAACTATACTCATAATGAGAAAAGTCTTATGGATTACAATTATCCTATTTCTATGTAGAAATGTAAATAGTTCAACTTTAATAAGTTCCTTATAATTTTTTTCCTATTTACTTACCCATGCTTCTCTTGCCTCCTGTATTTGAAAGTCAAATTTTCTCTTCACTTCTGTTTTTTTCATCAAAAATGCTTAAAAATCCTCTATTTCAAGGCGGAGCCAAGATGGTGGAATAGAAATAGGACTTCAATGCAGCTCTGACTCCCACCATTTTGAATTTATATAAAAGGGGACTCTGAACAAACTTTTGACCTACAAACCCACAAAATGACACAGAGAAGCTAACTTCCCACTGAGGACAGCCCGGGAGCCCAGCATGTAGTGGCCAGAGCAGTGCTCTGGGACCAGACCCCAGTCCTTTGTGAGCCAGAGATTTTAGCACCAGGGTGGCCTGGCCAGCAGCCAGTTTGAGGGACTCCAGAACACCAGAAGCTGTGGCCATTTCCAGAATTACTAAGACATAGCTGCCAAGGACAAAGTGAGAAGTCAGGGCCTTGTGGACTTTGGGAAAAACTAGTTGTGAGAGCACCTTGGATTTTACCCCCAATGCAAGAAGCCACTAAGACAGTAAGGCACTGCAGGCACCACTTCCAGGTTCAGCTCCTGGCCTGCTGACTGTGGAAGGACCAGCTACCAGCATAGGGGGTAATTGCTCTTGCTTTAACCTTCTTGAATCTGGATTGTGGTATGGGATGGAGGTTTAGGCTGTGTCACCTGCTTGCTAGAGCATGTGGAAGCTTCAGAGAGGGCCCCCAACTGATACCTCTGGCAGCTGAGAAAACAGCAGAAAGCTCTCCTGGCTGGTGGCAGAGTCCTACTGTGATAACAAGCCCAAAAATCAAGTAACTGAGTGGCAGCATGCCTAGGCAAAGGAAACAAAATAAGCAGAAAAATTCAACATTAAACTCCTATTTTAGGGGCAAAGAGGATCAAACCATGGAACAGAAGGAGGACTGTGAAGTAAGAACCCCTGCACCAAAAGCTTCAAATGAAAATAAGAGCTGCTTACAGGCCATAGAGGACCTTAAGAAGCAGATAAGAGAAGTGGAGGAAATATTGGGAAGAGAAATGAGAAAGATGCAAGAAAATTATGAAATGAGAGTCAACAGCCTGACTGAGGAAAATAACACCTTTAAAAATAGACTAACTCAAATGGCAAAAGAAGCTCAAAATGGCAATGAGGAGAAGAATGCCTTAAAAAGTCAAATTTGCCAGATGGAAAAAGAATCTCAAAAGCTCACTGAGGTGACTCATTCCTTCAGAATTAGACTGGAGGACATTGAAGCTAGTGACTTTATGAGAAATCAGGATGCTATTAAACAGGTCCAAGCAATTGAAAGAATAGAAGGCAATGTGAAACATCTCAGGGAAAAAACACGGACCTAGAAAATAGATCCAGGAGAGACAATTTAAAAATTATTGGACTACCTGAAACCCATGATCAAAGAAAGAACCTTGAATTCATCCTTCAAAAAATTCTCAGGGAAAATTACCCTGACATTTTAGAAACAGAGGCAAAAGTAGAGATCGAAAGAATCCACCCATCAGCTCCTGAAAAAAAATTCCAAAAAGAAAACTCCTAGGAATATTATAGCCAGGTTACAGAATTCCCAGATCAAGGAGAAAATATTACAAGCAGCCAGGAAGAAATAATTTAAATATTGTGAAAACACAATCAGAATAGCACGGGACCTGGCAGCTTCTACACTGAGGTATCAAAGGGCATGGAATATGATATTCCACAGGGCAAAACACCTGGGATTAAAACCAGGAATCACATACCCAGCAAAACTGAGTATTTTGTTTCAGGGGAAAATATGGTCATTCAGTGGAATAGAGGACATTCAATGATTCTTGATGAAAAAACCAGAGTTGAAGAGAAAATTTGACATTTGGATACAAGAAGCAAAAGAAGCTTAAGAAGGTAAACAGGGAAAAGAATCATAAGGAACTTATCAAAGTTGAACTATTTACATTCCTACATGGAAAATGATAACTGTAACTGATGAAACCTTTCTCAGTATGAAAATAGTTGAGGGGTATATGGGCATATGAATACATGTGTGAATGTGAGTATATATGTTTACAGGTATACAGAGATAGAGGGCACAGGTCAAATTTAATAGGCAGGGATGATACTTAAAAGTCGAAATTAAGAGGTGAGATAGTAATATAATGAAAGGAGATGGGGAGTGACAGAATGGGGTAAAATATCTCATAAAGAAGAGGCAAGGGAAAATGGTTACAATGGAGGGGAAGAACAGGAAGGCAAAAAAAGCAAAACCTTATTCTCATTGAAGTTGGCTCCAAGAGAGAGTGACATACATACTTAATAGGATATCTCACCCTGCAGGAGAGTAGGGGCAAAGGGGATGGGAGGGGAGGTGATGGAAGGGAAGGCAGGCTGCACAGAGAGGGAAGTCAGAAGCACCGAATTTTGAAAAGGGACAGGATCAAATTAGAGAATAGAACAAGTGGGAGGTGGGATAGGAGGGAGGGAAGTCAGTCTTTTACAATATATCTACTATGGTAATATTTTGCATAGCTATACATGTACAACATATACTGAATTGCTTATCTTCCCAGCAAGAGTGGGTGACAGGGAGGTGACAGGGGAGGAAAGGAATGAATCTGGAATCTGGAGTTTTAAAATCAAATGTTTTAAAATATATAAATAATATTATTAATACTATTTTACATATAATTGGGAAATAAAATATATAGGCATTGTGGCATAGAGATTCACCATGCCCTACTGGAGCAGTCAAAGGGTGTATGGGAGAAGATATGGGAAAGATCAGATTGGAGAAGGGGATATGCTGTGCTACTGCTATTTTGGGGTGGTGGGTAGGGGAAAAATGGGGAAAATATTGTAACTCAAAATCTGGCAGAAATGAATCATGTAAACCAGAAGTTAATAAAAGATTTTTGGGGAAAAGAAAAGAAATCCTCTATTTCATTGAATGATCAATTTCCCCCTGAAGCATTACACTCAGTTTTGCTGGTTAGGTGTTTCTTGCTGTTAATCCTAGCTCCTTTGACCTCTGGAAAGTCACATTCCAAGCCCTTCAGTCTGTTAATGTAGAAGCTGCTAGGTGTTGTGTTTTCCTGATTGTGTTTCCACCATACTCAAATTGTTTCTTCATGACTGCTTGCATTATTTTCTCCTTGACCTAGGAACTCTGGAATTTGTCTATAAAAATCCTAGGAGTTTTCTTTTGGGGATCTTTTTCAGGAGGTGTTTGGTGGATTCTGTCTACCTCTATTGTGCCCATTGTTTTCTAGAATATCAGGGGAAATTTGATTGATAATTTCTTGCAAGGTGGTATCTAGGCTCTTTTTTGATTATGGCTTTCAGGTAGTCCAAAATTTTGAAGTTATCTCTCCTGGATTTATTTTGCAGGTTAGTGTTTTTTTCCAATGAGATATTTCACATTGCCATCTATTTTTCCATTTGTTTGCATCCGTTTAATGGTATCTTGATTTCTCATAAAGTCATTAGCTTCCATTTGCTCCAATCTAATGATGAAGGAATGATTCTCTTCAGTGAGCTTTTGAAATTTTTCTTCCATCTGGCAAATTTGGCTTTTTAAGGCATTCTTCTCTTCATTGGCTTTTTTGAGCCTCTTTTGCCATTTGAGTTTGTCTATGTTTTAAATTGTTATTTTCTTCAGTGTATTTTTGAGTCTCCTTTAGCAGGCTGTTAACTGGATTTTCATGATTTTGTTGCATCATTTTGATTTCTCTTCCCAATTTTTCCACTACTTCTCTTACTTGATTTCCAAAATCAGTCTTGAGGTCATCTATGGCCTGTAACCAGTTCATATTTTTCTTGCAGGCTTTTGATGCAGAAGTTATGACTTTGCTGTCTTCCTGCTACTCCATGCCTTGATCCTTTTCTTTCCCCAAAAAGGATTCTATAGTCTGTGTTTCATCTGCTTGCTTATATTACCAGCCAATTACTTGACTTTTGAGCTCTTTGCCATGGTAGAACTCTGCTTCCAGCATGGAGAGAGCTTTGTCCCAATTCTCTGGGGTTTTTGAAGCTGCTGGAGCTATTAGGAGTGTGCCCTCTCTACAAACCACACAAGCTCTGGGTCACTGGTCACACACCCCAGGAACACCATGCAAGAAAGTGATCCAAATCTAAGCAGGTTAAAGCAAGAGTGATCACTCTCTGAAAGTTTGCTTGGTCCCCCTACAATCTACAGGCCAGGAGGTCCTGAGGCAGTCACACAGTGGTGGCTGCATGGGCCACCATGCCTCTACCACTTCTTGCCCAGGAGCAGAGGCTGGGCAGCACTCTTCCATACCCACTTGTTCCAGTAGAGTTCCATGCTGACTTTTGACTTTATCTTTGGTGTTTATGGGTTAAGAAGTCTGGAAACTGCCACAAGTGCAGGTGATTCACTATGCTGGAGTCTGCTCTGGCTGCCACTGGTCAAGGCCACCCTGGGGCCAGAAACCACAGCCCAAGGGGGACTGTTCTTGGCTCCCAGATCAGCATGATAGACCCTTTCTGTCGGCCTGACCAGTTGCCTTCAGTGGGAAGTTTGTTTCTGTCACTTTGTGGGTTCTATAGACCTAAAGTTTGTTTAGAGTCATTTTTTACATGTATTGGCAGTGGTTGGAGCTGGAGCCCACACCAAGTCTGTGTTTCTACTCCACCATCTTGGCTCTGCCCCTCTCCCCAATCTCTTCACCCCTGGAAATAACAGAATAAAAAAGGCTAAAGGGGATGGATGCCCTAGATAAATAAAAAGAGAGTAAAAGAGAACTTGATTATCCTTGATAAATTCCAGACACCTGGGACAGAAGAGCCTATTTAAAGTGCTGGAATAAGTAGAAGATATGATAACCAAAGCACTGTAAAGCAATATTTGAAAGATCACTGAAAGTGGGAGAGGTAGCCTAGGATTTTGTTGTTGTTGAGTCATTTCAATTGTGCCTGGTTTTCTGTGATTCTTTTTTTTTTGCAATGATACTAGAGTGGTTTTTCATTTCCTTTTCCCACTCATTTTACAGACAAGGAATTGAGACAAGCACAGATACGTAACCTGTCCATGATTGTACAACCAGTTAGGATCTGAGGTTAAAACTGAACTCAAGTCTTCCTCAGTCCAGGCCTTATGCTATATCTACTGCATCACCTAGCTGACTCAATCATAGCATTGGAGAAGGGCAAATGTTTTCTTAATTTTCAAAAATGGGTAAGAAAATGGATTTTGAAATATCTTTGTTCAGTGAACTTGATTTGATTCCTCAGACAATTAAGCAATAATTATGAAAGAGAGTGTAAACATCTAGAAAGGGAAGAGGTTATTATAAAGATGCAGTATGGCATCATCAGTGTGAATATTTGAAAAAGTGCCTCACATTATTCTTGTGGGAATTCTTATGGGAGAGATATAGACTAGATTATAATAAGACTAGATGGGTTTAGAATGGGTAGAATGGTTGGATTCAAAGAATAGTCATTAATGGTTTGATGTAATGTTGACAGGAATCCTCCAGAATATTACCCTAGGGCTATGTACTTGATCCTATGCTGTTTAACATTTTTATTAGTGACTTGAATAAAGGCAGATATAGCATGCTTAACAAATTTACAGATGACACAAAGCTTGGAGGAATAACTAAAACACTAGATGACAGACTGAGTATCCAAAGAGATCTTGACAGGCTTAAGCATAAGACTGAATCTAATAAGATAAAATTGAATATATATATGTAAATATATACATTTTTAAATCCACAGTAAGACTTTACATATATATATATGTAAAGTCTTACTATATATATATGTAAAGTCTTACTATATATATATATATATATATATATATAAAAGTCTTACTATATATATATATATGTAAAGTCTTACTATGGATTTAAAAATCAGCTACCCAAGTATAGAGTGGGGAACGTATGTTTAGATAGCAGTCTGTCTGAAAATTATTTGGATATTTTAAATAACTGAAAGCTCAATAAAAGTAAGCAATTTGATATGGCAGCCAAAAACAATCATACAAACTTGGAATGTGTTAAGAAAAAAAAAATGAAGGGGTAGGGGAACCTCTCTATGCTGCCCTGATCAGAATCCATTTGAAATATTGTTTTATATGCTCAAGTTTAAAGAGAATATTGGCAAGCTGGAGAATGTTCCGAAGAAGAAACCCAAGATAATGAATGTAAAAATTATGAGTCTACATAGCATGAAGATCAGTTGAAGAAACTGAAATTAATTAATCTAGGGAAAAAGAAGAAGACTGCATAGGGAAATGATAGTAATATCCAAAATGTGAAAGTCTATCATAAGGAGAATAAGATCTCCTCTATTTGGGTTCAGAGGACAAATCCCAGAGAAGTGGGTAGAGGGTCATAAAGAGGCAAGCAGAGGATGAGTATCAGGGAAATCATGCTAACATGTAGAAGTGTCCAAATGAGGAAAATGATGGTTCAGGGCCTATTAGGTTCGTTCTAACTTGACGTCTCCAAAGGAGCAACTAGACTAACACTTTGAAGACATATTCTCTCGAGTATGTTTTCTATGACACTGAGGTCTCTTCCAGCCCTAAATTCTGTTATTCAGTAAAGCATCTTGGTCCAATAGAAAGAATACAAGCACTGGAATGAAAATACCTGATTTTAAATCCCAGTTCTGTATTTATAGTAGCAGTGAGTTAACATTGGATGAGTCACAATTTCTCAGAATTTCAATGCTCATCTATTAAGTAATTAAAATGGATCTATTCACCTTGAAATTCCCTTCTGACTATAGAAGTCTATATACCTTGAAGATAATTTGCTGATAATTATTTATTCTTTGGCACAATGTCTGGCACATATTACATATAACTAACATTACAATAAATGTTAGTTATTATTAATATTATTGTAATTATTATTTACCAATGTGAACCAAATTATTTGTTTTTACGTTTTCTTCATATGTTTGATACAAAGATAGAAAGGGAAAGGACTACAAATAAAAAAGCACCAACTCTGTGAAGTTCGTGACAGAGGATACGCTGGTGCATTGATTCCTAGGTTGAGGATTCCTGACTGTACTTAATGGCAGCCCTAATAGATATACAATTTAAACTTCACTTTGAACAGTGTTATACCTTCTACAATTCTTTTCTTGATCAAATGAATTATGGTCATCAGGGCTGTGTAAATAGAACTATGAATTTCATATAACTACTGGATTCTGAGCAATTATATACATATTTAGAGAGAAACATACACACATGCACACATATATGTATATATGGATGTCTACATTTGTGGATATACATGCATGTATATATGTATATACATATATAAATATACATGTGTATATGTATGTGGATGTATATGGATATATGTGTATGTGTGTATATATGTATGTATATACATACATGCACACACATACACACACACACACCCACATTGCCTGAAAGCTGCCTGGATCTGAGAAATGGTAGGGATGGGTAATCATGCAGCAGTACATGTTTTTGTTATTGATCATTCTATTGTCTTCATTACATCTATTCAAAGATTAAAGTGTTCTAAATAGTTGTTTTTTTTTTTTAAAGCAATTGGGGTTAAGTAACTTGCTCAAGGTTACACGGCTAGTCATTATTTATGCGTGGGTGCTCATTTTCTGAGGCCGGATCTGATCTCGGGTCATCCCAACTCCGAGGCCAGTGCTCTTACTCACTGGGCCACCTAGCCGCCCCTTTAGGGCAATTGGGGTTAAGTAACTTGCCCAAGGTTACATGGCTAGGTTTTTGTTTGTATGGATTAAGTGGCGGAGGCCGGCTCCAAACTCAGTCCTTCTGATTCCAGGGCCGGTGCTCTATTCACTGCGCCACCTAGCCGCCCCTTCTAAATAGTTTCTTAAAAGTCTAAGGAAAGGGCCCAAATTACACACAAATACACGCAAAAATATATATGTATATAATACACATTTGTGTGTATAAGCAAAATAGAGAAGAAAAAGAAAATAGACCATACAATATATAGAGTTGGCAGGTATCTGTGTAGTGGTATTTGAGAACAATGACAAGCTCCCCTAACTAAAAGCCATATTTTGATGGCAACTCCCTACAATGGACTCCTTTCAGTCAAAGCTTTGAACATCCCTATGCAACCAGGGAACAGAATGAAAGCATTAGACATTTTAGATGGGAAAAAGGGAAAACACCATGGGAAAAAGAGAGAAGACAGAAGAAAGGATTAAATGACATCAGAGGAAAGTGTACTATTTCAGTATTTTGTTTCTAGTTATCCTTGAGTTTTATATTGTAAGAAAAATCATACATAGTTGGATAACCATAGGAAGAAAATGTAGCAACAATGTGAGCCATGTGTTTTATAACCTTTTGGGGCTATAATTAATGCCACTTTTCATAGCAGCTGTTTGCTATAATTCAACTACTTTTCACTCCATAAGAATAACGTATAAAATGAATAAAATATGATAATAATAACACTTACAACGTATGCTACCGTTATTGATGTACTTTGTCAAATTTAACAGTAATTGTATTAACTGTGTGAGCACTGCCAGAGGTCTTAAGTAAATTCAGCTGTACCATTAGCGTATGCATATGTTTGTGCTCTGGAAAATGATAAAGCATCAAGTGCAGAGACAAGGCCATTCAAAATATCACTAAAAAATGAGCCATGGTTTCTACATGATTATGTTTAAAAATCTTTGTTTTTTGTATCCTCTCTTCTCTTTATGTCATGTAGAATGGCCTTTGTGGATACTTGTTTAATTGGATTGCACTAGCTTTATTTCATATACATTTTCCAGAGGATGAAAGAATATAAATTAAACCTTATTTTAGGCTTTAAAGTAATGATTGGGTTTTTCAGTGATGGTATTTAATAGGACTGAATATAGAAAAGAAAAATAAATCTGCAGTTTGTACTAGAGACCAAACTTGATTGTTGCTGTATATTTTTCAAATTAGAATCAATGTTCTTCTGGTGAATTAGAAGTTCATGTGGTATGTCCTCTAAAAATGCCATGTGCAAGTAACAAAAAACAAACAAACAAATAAACAAAAAAACATGAATGGCAAACTATTTAGAAAGGCATAGTCTAGGGGCGGCTAGGTGGCTCAGTGAGTAAGAGCACTGGCCTCAGAGTTGGGATGACCCGGGATCGAAATCGGCCTCAGAAAATCAGCACCCACATATAAATAATGACTAGCCATTTAACCTTGAGCAAGTTACTTAACCCCAATTGCTTTAAAAAAAGGCATATTCTAAAATCATTATTTTAAACAGATTCTAACTTCAAGATATTATGCTGCCTCCATGAAGTGGCTCAATGGACAGGCATATGTATATACATCTATATCCTTGTTTGTCGAGGTAGGAGGTGCATGTCCCAATGGCATTTGCAAAGCAATTAAGTTATGACTGCCCTGAGAAAACAGCTCCTATACAGAAGATGGGAAGTTGGGAACTTATACAGTGGAAGAAAATCAGGAATGTTATTATCATAGGAAAAGTGATATGGGACCCATAAGTGATATATGATCCACTTTTCAAGTACTTGATCACATACCCATTAAACTCAGGCTATGCTGGGGTGGGGGGAGAGGTGCATGTCTTTTTAATAGAATTTTTCCCCAGTTATATGTCAAGAAAAATTTTAGCATTCATTTTTGTAATATCTTGAGTTCCAAATTTTACTCCATTCTTTCTTCCCGTTTTTCTCTTCTGAAAATAGTAGGTGGTTTGATGTACTTTACACATGTGCTATGATGTAAAAATATTTCAATATTAGCCACAGTTTTGAAAGAAGAAAGATCAAAAGGAAAAAAAATGGGAAAGAATAAAGTGAAAAATATGAGCTTCAACCTAGATTCAAAGTTCATCAGTTCTTTATCTGGTTATGAATAGCATTTTCTCTCATGAGTCCTTGCACTTGTGATCATTGTGAGGAAAAGAACTGAGTGAGATGGGAAAAGATAAGGAAGGAAACAAGAGAAGGACTGATTCATAGTTTATCATCAAGTAATGTTGTTAATACTGTGTATGTATAATATTTTCCTGGTTCTGTTCATTTCACTTTGCATCAGTTTGAACAAGTCTTTCTGGGTTTTTGATTCCTAAAAAATCTGCTTGTTCATCATTTCTTATTGAAGTATTGTATTCTATTATATTCATATACCACAGTTTTTTCAAGCATATCCCCATTGATAGGCATCCTTCAATTTCCAGTATTTTTCCACAATGAAAAGGGCTGCTATAAATATTTTTATACATGTAGGGCCTTTCCCTTTTTTTTTTAAAGCAATTGGGGTTAAGTAACTTGCTCAAGGTTACACAGCTCGTCATTATGTATGTGTGGGTGCTCATTTTCTGAGGCCGGTTTCGATCCTGCGTCATCCCAACTCCGAGGCCAGCGCTCTTACTCACTGCACCACCTAGCCGCCCCCCTTTCCCTTTTTTTAAGGATCTCTTTTAGATATTGACCTTGTAGTTGTATTTATGGAACAAAGGGCATGCAGTTTGTTTGACATTTGGGCATAGTTCCAAATAGCTCTTTGGAATTATTTAATCAGTTTACAACTCCACCAGCAGTGCAACAGTATCCCGATTCTCCCATATCCTCTGCAATATTTATCATTTTTCTTTTTTGATCCTATTAATCAATTTTATAGGTGTGAGGTGTTACCTCAGAATGGTTTTAATTTGCATTTCTCTTATCAAATGTGATTTTGAGCACTTCATATGGATATAGCCATCTTTGATTTCTTCATTTGAAAACTACCTGTTAATATTCTTTGACCATTTATTAATTTGGGGAATGGCTTGTAATCTCATAGATTTGACTTAATTCTATATATATCTGAGAAATATGGTTTTTATCAGAAATACTTGCTGTAAAGATTATTTCTGCTTTCCATCTAATCTTGGTTGCATTGGTTTTGTTTGCTCAAAAGCTTTTTAATATAATCAAAATAAACTATTTTACATTTTATGTAAAAATGTAAAACCTCATTTGGACATGAATCCTTCCCCTCCCCATAGATACAACAGGAAGACTATTACTTGCTCTTCTAATTTGCTTATTGTCGAGGGCCAGTCTCTGACCTGGTCCATATATGAGAAGACCCTGGTTCAGGATTTCTCCTAAGCCAGCTCCCATGAAGGCTATATTATGTCTTAATATTGGCTCACAATCTCTTCCTGACTTGCATGTGCTTAGGACTTGACAACCAAGTGACCCAGACTTAGGTGTATGCAAGGAAAAAAGTATAAAAAAATATATGGAATTATGTAAGTCAACAAGGACATAAAAACATACATATATGCTAAATGTACAGGGACAGTATATATTTTTGCATGTACTCCTAAGATATAATTGCTTTGCATTCATTATATAAACCCTCCCCTCTGATCAATAAATCGGAAACTGCAATGCAGTGATATAAGTCAATCCCGAAAGACTCATGAAAGAGAGAAATGCGACATCCAGAGATATAACTAGAAAGAGCTGAGCTTGAATCCTGATGGAAGCAAACTAATTGATCTTTTTCTTTTCATTGTTTGGTTTTATTTCTTCTTTACCATTTTTCATCCCAACTAGTACAATACGCCTTTGTAACTGGACTAATGTCTAATATGAATGTATTTGCAGATCCTATACTAGACTATATGCTTTCGGGGGGGGGGGAGGTAAAAGAAATTTGAAAATCAAGGAACTATGGAATTGAATCTTGTTAACTGAAACTAAACTAATAAATTAATTAAAAAATAAATAAATCAGAAACTGCTATAACAGACCCATCTGGCTTGCATCTACCATTCCACATTTCTCAGTTTGACCTGTGCCCATTTTGATGCAGGCATCAGCTTATGATGTCATCCTTTCATGTCTAAATCATAGCAAAGATTATACATATCTAACTTTGGTAATATTCTATTTATCTCCTTAGTTTAATTTTTGATTATCTTTTCATTGGATTTATTGAGTGTTGCTGTTTATTTCTTCCTATAATTCACTTAACTTCTTTAAGAATCAAGATGCTATACCACCTAGTAGATGTATAGTTAATATTGATATTGCTTCATTATCTGTGGTACCTTTTAGCAAGATGTAGTTTCCTTCCTTATCTTTTTAAGTTAAATCTTTTTTCCTTTTTCTTTGAGATCAAGATTGTTATGCCTGCTTCTTTTACTTCACCTGAAGCTTAATAGATTTTGCTTTAGCCCCTTATCTTTTTTCTATGTGTGTCTCTCTGCTTCAATTATGTTGTAAGAAACATCTTAGAAGATTATGTTTTGTTTTGTTTTTTTTATCTACTCTGCTATTTACTTCTGTTTTATGGGTCCATTCCATTCATATACACAGTTGTGACTACTACCTGAATAATTCCCTCCATCTTATTCTTCCTCCTAATTGTCCTCTCTTTCCTATCACCCTTTCCCACCTCACCGCTGTTTTGCTTCTGTCTACCACATGCCCTGATCTGCTCTCCCTTCTGTCAATTCTCACCTTCCTTTTACTTGATCTCCTCTACTCCTATTTCTCAGTCAGGTGTAATGTTAATGGAATATAAAATCTTCGCCACCCATTAAGGAGACTTCTGTGGAGCCAATTAAAGTTTGCTTAGGGGAGGCTGGCTTGTAGGAGGGCTTGCACACCTTTTGTTATTTCTAATTAGGCACTGAGTCACAACAGTTGTGATGCCTTCTGGCTCTGAGAAGTGTATATAAATTCTGAGGTAAGCATTTTGCCTTGGGGGCCTCACTCACTGGAAGAGTATTCTTGTGATTTTAAAAGATTAGATTCTAGGTAGCTGTTAAGGAGCCCCCAAGCTTTGAAAAACCCAGATATGGTCCTTCTCTCCCGGGTAAATATGGATAGATTGTCTTGGTCAGACAGCTGAATCTGTCTGTTGATCTTTGATGATTTCTCAGAAGCCCTGTCTGTTGATGTTTATTGCTCTGCTTATATTTTCTCTATTTTCTTTGTTTTGGTTTTCTCTGAAGTTGAGAGTGCTGATTTTTTTCCCTCAACTCATGAAGGTAATTTATATATATGTATGTATATGTATATATTATTGAGGTGTCTAGCTGTCACAGTTAATATACTACTGGCCCTGGAGTCAGGAGGAACTAAGTTCAAATCCGGCCTCAGATACTTAAAACAAACAAACTAAAAAAAAAAAAAAAAACTAGCCATGCCACCTTGGGCAAGTCACTTAACCCCAATTGCCCTACTTTCAAAAAAGCAAAAAAAAAAAAAAAAGATTGTTCACCTCTTGAACAACTATCTTTCCTAGTAAAGTAGATCTAAGAAATTATGCTAGCAGCCATCCTGAGTATGTTTGCCGCTATGACAGACAAGATAAGAGTTCTATATTCAACTGATTATATATATATAATTGTAGCAGCAAGCAACCCAGCATCCCCAGGGTGGCTGCTAACACAGGTTCTTAGATTTACTTTTCTAAAGGAAAGCAACTCAAAATGGGTTAACAAGCTTATGTTAATCAATCAAACATATATCATTTACCTAGTTCAGTGGAAAAAGGTCAGCACCCTGAAGTTCAAAGTATACCGACAGAAGTTACAAGACAGAGAAACAGATGAAGTAGATAAGCTTCCAAACTGTCCAACCATTATATCTATACCAAATCACAGTTACCAGACAGAGAAGCATCAACATCTGGGTTTTCAAAGCCAGGGAGCTCTCAACAACTGTCCAGTCTCATCTGGCCAAATCACACAACACTTCTCAGAGTGAGCCCCAAAGCAGAGCCACACATCATGGATCATATAACTTTCTCCTGGGACAGAGACTGTAACCACCCTCTTGACCCACTGTCCAATCACACAGCATCAAGGTATGGGCATTCCTGAAAACCAAGCCTCCTGCCATAGGCTCCATGTGACCAAATTCAGCTTGTTAGGGGACAGAGCATATTTTCAAATCAAGGAAGGTTCTCAGTCTCTTAAGCCTATCAAAGGGCCTAGAGGCAGGGAAGATCTTTAAATTTGCATTTTCATTACAATTATTCCCACTTTGGGGGGCGGAGCCAAGATGGCAGAGTAGAAACAGCTCTTCCAAGCCACTCTGCCCCCAGATTCCCCCCAAAATATGTAAAAGGGGACTCTAAGCAACTTCTGGAGGCCCTGCACCCACAGAATGACACAGAGAAGCTAACCTCCCACTGAGGAAAGCCCAGCAGCCCTGAAGAAAGGACCAGTGCAGTGGTATGGGATCTAGCAGCACGCAGCCAGCACAGCACGGGGAGCCCAGCCGAGCCAAGGTCCCTAAGAGCCGAGGTTTTAGCCCCAGGGTGGCAGGGCCAGCAGTCGGCTGGAGGCACACCAGAACACCAGGAGCTGTGGCAACTCCAGAATTATCAACATAGACATGCCTAGGACAAAGTAAGACGTTAGTGTCCTATGGACTTTGGGACCTGTATTTGGGGAATGCGTCGGCTCCCTCCCCTGGGGGCTAGAAGCCACTGAGGAGACACACCATTTTGTAGTTTTCAGAGGCAGCTCCAGCTCCCAGCCTGCAAATTGTAGGGAGATCCAGTGATCAGTCTTGGGGGGTAATTGCTCTTGCTTTAACCTCCCTGGATCTGGATTGTGATCTAGGGTGGAAGTCGTCGGTGGGTTTTCAGCTTGCCAGAAACAGCAGTTGCCCCCACACGTTCAGGACGAAAATTCATCTATCTGGCCTTAAAGCCATAGTGTGGCAACAAGCCCAAAAGTCAAGCAATTAAGTGGGAACATGCCAAGGCAAAGGAAACAGAAAATTGCAACCCTAGACTCCTATTTTAGGGGCATATAGCGGGAAAAGGACTGTGAGTTCAGAAGTCCTGCTCCAAAAGCCCCAGTGGAAAACATGAGCGGGTTGCAGGCGATAGAGGACCTTAAGAAGGACTTTAAAAATAAAATAGGAGAAGTGGGGGGAAAATTGGAAAGAGAAATGAGAAGGATGCAGGAAAAGGATGAAATGAGGGTGAACAGCCTGACTGAGGAAAACAACACCTTAAAAAATAGACTAACTCAAATGGCAAAGGAGGCCCAAAAGGGCAATGAGGAGAAGAATGCCTTAAAAAGTCGAATTTGCCAGATGGAAAAAAAATCTCAAAAGTTCAGTGAGGAGATTCATTCCTTCAGAGTTAGACTGGAGCAAATGGAAGCTAATGACTTTATGAGAAATGAAGATGCTGTTAAGCAGATCCAAACAAATGAAAGATTAGAAGGCAATGTGAAATATCTCATGGGAAAAACCACTGACCTGGAAAATAGATCCAGGAGAGGCAATTTATCAATTATTGGACTACCTGAAAGCCTTGATCAAAGAAAGAACCTAGAAATCACCCTTCAAGAAATTCTCAAGGAAAACTGCCCTGATGTTTTAGATCCAGAGGGCAAAATAGAGGTTGAAAGAATCCACCAATCACCTCCTGAACAAGAT
Organism: Gymnobelideus leadbeateri; assembly: GCA_011680675.1. Classification (NCBI taxonomy): domain Eukaryota; kingdom Metazoa; phylum Chordata; class Mammalia; order Diprotodontia; family Petauridae; genus Gymnobelideus; species Gymnobelideus leadbeateri. The sequence goes on along the minus strand of WOXC01003002.1, from coordinate 644,926 downwards.
CCCAAAAAGAAAACTCCCAGGAATATTATAGCCAGGTTCCAGAATCCCCAGATCAAGGAGAAAATACTCCAAGCAGCCAGGAAGAAACAATTTCAATATTGTGGAAACACAGTCAGAATAGCACAGGACCTGGCAGCTTCTACACTGAGGGATCGAAGGGCATGGAATATGGTATTCCAGAGGGCAAAAGAACTGGGACTGAACCCAAGGGTCACCTACCCAGCAAAACTGATTATTTTGTTTCAGGGGAAAATATGGTCATTCAGTGGAATAGAGGACTTTCAAGCATTCCTGAGGAAAAAACCAGAATTGAATAGAAAATTTGACATCCAGACACAAGAAGGAAGAAGTGCCTGAGAAGGTAATCAGGGAAAAGAAATCAAAAGGAACTTATCAAAGTTGAACTATTTACTTTCCTATATGGAAAAACAATAACTGTGACTGATGATAAATTTCTCACTATGAAAATAATGGAAGAAGGGTGTGTAGTCATATGAATACATATGTGAATGTGTGTGTATATGGTTACAGTTATATATGGATAGAGGCCATAGGTTGAATTTGTTGGGAAGGGAGAATACTCAAGGGATGAAATTATGAGGTGAGAGAGGAAAGTGGCAAGAGGAGATGGGGAGAGACAGGGCAGGGTAAACTATCCCATGTAGAAGAAGCAAGAGGAAGTGTTTGCAAGGGAGGGGTCGAATAGAAAGGCTAAAAAGGCAAAACCACATTCACATTGAATTTGGTTCAGGGAGAGAATGACATACATACTAAATGGGATATCTCATCCTGCAGCAGGATAGGGGGAAGTGGGATGAAAGGAGGGATGATGGATGGGAGGGCATCCTTGGGGTGAGGGGAGGTTGGAAGTACCCAGTATAGAAGAGGGACAGGATCATGTAGGGAATGGACCAGGTTGGGGGTGGGATAAGTGGGAGGGAATTATAAGCAGCCTTGTACAATATATCTACTATGATAATGTTTTGCATAGCTAGACATGTACAACATATACTGAATTACTTATCTCCAAACGAGGGAATGGGTACCAAGGGAGGAAGGAAATGGATCTGAAATTTGAGGTCTTAACATTAAATGTTTCAAATATATAAACACTATTATTTATACTCTTTTGCTTGTAATAGGGAGATAAGATGTGCAGGCATTGGGACACAAAGATTCACCTTCCTCTAATGGAAAAGTCGATGGGGGTATTGGAGAAGGTATGGGAGAGAGCAGATTGGAGGAAGCGATATCTTGTGGGACTAGTATTCTGGGAGGTTGGGTAGGGGAATAATGGAGGGAAAATGATTGTAACTCAAAATCTGGCAGAAATGAATGATGTAAAACAGAAGTTAATAAAGCATTTGTTTAAAAAAATAAAACCCAGCCCCTTCTAAAAAAAATTATTCCCACTTTGGACTAATACAGAGTAAGGTTCAAGTGATTCACACTGCCCACCCTCTTATATTCCCCTCCACAGGAAAAGATCTTTCACAACTCTTTATGTGAAATAATTTACCCTAATCTACCTCTCCCTTCCTTCTGCACCCATTGTACTCTTCTTTCTCATATCTTATTTTTTTTTCATGTCATTCCATCAAATTCATCTTATACCCTCTGTCTAGGTATATTGTTTCTATCAGTACAAATTAATTATGCAATTTTTAAGAATTATAAATATCATCTTCCCATAAAGTGCTGTAACACTTAGCTCTATTAAATACCTGATGTTTTTTCCCCAATTTTTTCCTGGTTATGCTTCTGTTGGGTCTTGATAGTGGAATTCAAATTTTTGCTTTAAGTCTGGCCTTCTGCTTACGAAAGTTTAGAACCCTTTTCTTTCAATGAATACCCTTTCCCCTTGATGTAGTATGCTTAATTTTGCTGGATAGTTCATTCTTTGTTATAGTCCTAACTATATTTGCCCTCAGAAATATCATGTTCTCTGACCTCTGACCCTTTCATATTGCAGCTGCCAACTCCTGGATATTACTCCCAATATTTGAATTGTTTCTTTCTAGTCACTTGTAATATTTATTCCTTGATTTGATAGTTCTGAAACTTGCTTATAATGTTCCTTAGGGTTTTCATTTGGTTATCTCCTTACTGAGGTGATTGGTAGATTTTTTCAATGCCTATTTTACTTTCTGGTTCCAGGATATCAGGGCATTTTTCATTCATTTTTTTAGAATTATGATTTTTATTTTATTTTATTTTTTAAACAAATGCTTTAATAACTTCTGTTTTACATCATTCATTTCCGCCAGATTTTGAGTTACAATTATTTCCCCCCCCCTGTTTTTCCCCTACCCACCCTCCCAGAATAGCAGTCCCACAAGATATCACTTCCTCCAATCTGCTCACTCCCATATCTTCACCCATATCCCCTTCAACATTTCCATTAGAGGAAGGTGAATCTTTGTGTCCCAATGCCTGCACACCTTATCTCCCAATTACAAGCAAAAGATCATTAATAATAGTGTTTATATATATTTGAAATATTTAATCTTAAGACATTGAATTTCAGATACATCTCCTACCTCTCTTGTCACCCATTCCGTCTGGGAAGATAAGTAATTCAGTATATGTTGTACATATCTAGCGATGCAAAACATTACCATAGTAGATATTTTGTACAAGGCTGCTTATAAATCCCTCCCACTCATTCCACCCCCCTGCTGGTCCATTCCCTACTTGATCCTGTCCCTCTTCTATAGTGGGTACTTCCAACCTCCCCTCCCCCTAAGAATGCCCTCCCATCCATCATCCCTCCTCTCATCCCCCTTCCCCCTATTCTGCTGAAGGTTGAGATATCCTATTTAGTATGTATGTCATTCTCTCCCTGAACCAAATTCAATGAGAATGTGGTTTTGCCTTTTTGCCTTCCTATTCTTCCCCTCCCTTGCAGCCACTTCCCCTTGCTTCTTCCACATGAGATAGTTTACCCTACCCTGTCTCTCCCCGTCTCCTCTTGCCACTTTCCTCTCTCACCTCATAATTTCACCCCTTAAGTATCATTCCTTCCCAAAAAATTCAACCTATGCCCTCTATCCATGTATAACTGTAAACATATATACACACATTCACATATGTATTCATATGACCATATACCCTTCTTCCATTATTTTCATACTGAGAAAGATTTCATCAGTCACACTTATTGTTTTTCCATATAGGAATGTAAATAGTTCAACTTTGATAAGTTCATTATGATTTCTTTTCCCTGATTACCTTTGCAGGCATCTCTTGCTTCTTGTATCTGGATGTCAAATTTTCTATTCAACTCTGGTTTTTTCCTCAAGAATGCTTGAAAGTCCTCTATTCCACTGAATGACCATATTTTCCCCTGAAACAAAATACTCAGTTTTGCTGGGTAGGTGACCCTTGGGTTCATTCCCAGTTCTTTTGCCCTCTGGAATATCATATTCCATGCCCTTTGAGCCCTCAGTGTAGAAGCTGCCAGGTCCTGGGCTATTCTGATTGTGTTTCCACAATATTGAAATTGGTTCTTCCTGGCTGCTTGGAGTATTTTCTCCTTGATCTGGGGATTCTGGAACCTGGCTATAATATTCCTGGGGGTTTTCTTTTTGGGATCTTTTTCAGGAGGTGATCAGTGGATTCTTTCAACCTCTATTTTGCCCTCTGGATCTAAAACATCAGGGCAGTTTTCCTTGAGAATTTCTTGAAGGGTGATTTCTAGGTTCTTTCCTTGATCAAGGCTTTCAGGTAGTCCAATAATTTTTAAATTGTCTCTCCTGGATCTATTCTCCAGGTCAGTGGTTTTTCCCATGAGATATTTCACATTGCCTTCTAATCTTTCATTTGTTTGGATCTGCTTAACAGTATCTTGATTTCTCATAAAGTCATTAGCTTCCATTTGCTCCAGTCTAACTCTGAGGGAATGGATCTCCTCAGTGAACTTTTGAGATCCTTTTCCATCTGGCAAATTCGGCTTTTTAAGGCATTCTTCTCATTGCCCTTTTAGGCCTCCTTTGCCATTTGAGTTAGCCTATTTTTTAAGGTGTTGTTTTCCTCAGTCAGGCTATTGACCCTCATTTCATACTTTTCCTGCATCCTTCTCCTTTCTCTTTCCAATTTTTCCTCCACTTCTCTTATTTTTAAAGTCCTTCTTAAGGTCCTCTATGGCCTGCAACCTGCTCATGTTTTCCCCTGGGTCTTTTGGAGCAGGACTTCTGACCTCACAGTTCTCCTCTTTCTCTATGCTTCATCCCTCTTTGCCCCCAAAGTAGGAATCTAAGGTTGTATTTTTCTGTTTAATTTGTTTCCTTTATCTTGGCATGTTGCCACTTAATTACCTGACTTTTGGGCTTGTTGCCACAGTTTGGCCTGGCGCCAGACAGGAACTTTCACCCCGAATGGGTGTGTGTGTGTGGGGGGGGGGCAACTTCTGTTTCTGGCAAGCTGGAAACCCACCCACGACCTCCACCCGAGATCACAATCCAGATCCAGGGACGTCAAAGCAAGTGTGATTACCCCCAAGACTGATGGCTGAATCTCCCTACAGTTCACCGGCCAGGAGCTAGAGCTGCCTCTGAAAACTTCAAAATGGCGTGTCTCCTCAGCAGCTTCTAGCCCCCAGGGGAGGAAGCCGATGCGTTACCCAAATACTGGCCCCAAAATCCATAGGGCTCTAACCTCTCACTTTGTCCTAGGCATGTCTATGTTGATAATTCTGGAATTGCCACAGCTGCTGGTGTTCTGGGGTCCCTCTAGCAGGCTGCTGGCCCTGCCGCCCTGGGGCTAAAATTGTGACTCAGGTGGACCTGTGCTCGGCTCCCTGTGCACTGCGCGCTCTGCAGCTGGGGCTGTGCTGGTCCTTCCTGCAGGCCTGCTGGGCTGTCCTTAGCTTCTCTGTGTCGTTCTGTGGGTGCTGGGGCTCCAGAAATTGTTCAGAGTCCCCTTTTACATAGTTTGGAGGTAGTCTGGGGGAAGAGAGCTTGGACATGCTGTTTCTACTCTGCCATCTTGGCTCCACCCCCCATTGATAACTTCTTGGAAGATGGCTATGTTAGAGGCTCCTTTTAATTATTATTGCTTTCAGGTAATCCATTAATTCTGATATTGTCTCTCCTGGATCTATTCACCAGTTCAGGTATTTTTCCTATGAGGTATTTTACATTTCCTTCCAATTGTATTTCATTCTTTTGAATTTCTTCAATTTATTCTTGATATCTAATAAAGTCATTAGCTTGTACTTGACCAATTCTAAATTTTTAGGCATTGTTTTTTTAATTAGCTTTTGTACCTTTTCATTTGGTCAGTTGTACTCTTTAAGGTTTGTTTCCTTTGTTACCATTTGATTTATTTATTTATTTTAGTTTCCAGCATTCATTTCCACAAGATTTAGAATTCCAAATTTTCTGACCATCTCTCCACTACTGCCCACCCCAGGATGACAAGCATACTGATTGCCCCTTTCTCCAGTCTGCCCTCTCTTCTATCCCATCCTATCCTCCCCTTAACCCATTGCGCTTTACTTTTTTCTAGGGCAAGATGGTTTTCTTTATTTTTTTAAATTAAATTATATGTTTATTTTTAGCTTACATCATTCATTTCCACAAGATTTTGAGTTACAAATTTTCTCCCTGTCTTTCCCCTACCCACCACCCCAAAACAGTGATCCCACTATATACCCCTTCCCCATGTCTGCTCTCTCCTATATCCTTCCCCATCCCTCATCCAACTTTCCACTAGGGTAAGATTGATATCTATACCACAGAAGCTATATATCTTATTTCCCAGTCGCATGTAAAAAAAATACACAGACACACAGACACACACACACACACACACACACACACACACTCATATATAATATTTGATTTCAAACCTTTGAATTCCAGATTATTTTCCTTCCTCCCTCCTCAATCACCTTTACTGGGAAGATGAGCAATTCATTATACATTGTATATGTGTAGCTATGCAAAACATTTATATACTGTATATTGTGAAAAACTGACTATATTTCCCTCCATCTTCTCTTGATCCGCACTTGTTCTATTCAGTACTTTGACCCTGATCCTTTTCAAAACTGTGTGCTTCCAACTTCCCTCCCCCTCAAGCTGCCATCCCCTCCATCATCCCCCCTCTCATGCCCTTCCCCCTACTCTCCTGAAGGGTGCCATACCCTATTTAGTGTGTATATCATTCCTTCCCTAAGCCAAATTCAATGAGAGTAAGGTTGACTCATTCCCTTTTACCTTCCTGTTCTTCTCCTCCATTGTAACAGTTTCTGCTTGACTCTTCTATATGAGATAGTTTGCCCCATTTGGTCTCTCCCCATCTCCTCTCATTATATTCCTCTGTCAACTCAATTTCAACTTTTAAGTATCATCCCTTCCTATTCAATTGGTCCTGTGCCTTCTGTCTATGCATACCTGTACACATATATACACACACTCACACATGTATTCATATGCCCATATTCCCACCTATATAGTAATATATATGTATGTTTACATATAAATATATACATTTATATTCCCTTAAACTATTCACATACAGAGAAAAGTTTCATTAAGTTATAATTATCATTTTTCATGTAGGGATATAACTAGTTCAATTTTGATAAGTTCCTTATGATTTCTTTTCCCTGTTTACCTTCTCATGCTTCTCTTGATTCTTCTATCTGAATGTCAAATTTTCTATTCAACTCTGGTTTTTTCCTCAAGAATGCTTGAAAGTCCTCTATTTCATTGAATGACCATATTTTCCCTTGAAACATGACACTTAGTTTTGCTGGGTAGGTGATTCTTGGTTGTAATCCTAGCTCCTTTGACATATGGAATATCATAACCCAAGCCCTTTGACCCCTCAGTGCAGAAGCTGCCAGGTCCTGAGTTATCCTGATTGTGTTTCCATAATATTGAAATTGTTTCTTCCTGGCTGCTTGTAATATTTTCTTCTTGATCTGGGAACTTTGGAACCTGGCTATAATATTCCTAGGAGTTTTTTGGGGGGATCTTTTTTTTTTAAAGCAATTGGGGTTAAGTAACTTGCTCAAGGTTACACGGCTAGTCATTACTTATGCATGGGTGCTCATTTTCTGAGGCCGTATCTGATCTTGGGTCATCCCAACTCCGAGGCCGACGCTCTTACTCACTGCACCACCTAGCCGCCCCTTTAGGGCAATTGGGGTTAAGTAACTTGCCCAAGGTCACACGGCTAGGTTTTTGTTTATGTGGATTAAGTGTCTGAGGCTGGCTCCGAACTCAGGTCCTTCTGACTCCAGGGCCGGCGCTCTATTCACTGTGCCACCTAACCGCCCCCAAGGGGGGATCTTTTTTCAAGAGGGGATAGGTGAATTCTTTATTGTGGCTATATAGATAGAGATATATAGAATATCTCTATTGTGCCCTCTGGTTCTAAAACATCAGGGCAATTTTCCTTTAGAATTTCTTGAGGGATAATTTCTAGGTTCTTTTTTGATTGTGGCTTTCAGGTACTCAAATAAATTTTAAATTATATATACTGGAGCTATTTTCCAGGTCAGTGGTTTTTCCAATGAGATATTTCACATTGACTTCCATTTATTCATTTATTTGTATCTGTTTAATAGTAATTTGATTTCTCATAAAGTCACTAGCTTCTATTTGCTCCAATCTAATTCTGAAGGAATTATTCTACAGTGAGCTTTTGAGATCCTTTTTCCATCTGGCAAATTTGGCTTTTTAATGCCTTCTCCTCATTGGCTTTTTGAGCCTCTTTTGGAATTTGAGTTACTCTGTTTTTTTAAAGTGCTAGTTTCTTCAGTTAGGGTATTGACTTTCTTTTCATGATTTTCTTGCATCATTCTCATTTCTCTTCCCAATCTTTCCTCTACTCCTCTTATTTGGTTTTTCAAAATCCTTCTTAAGCTCCTATATCGCCTGTATGCAGCTCATATTTTTCTAGTAAGTCTTTTGTAAAGGAGTTCTTACTTTGTTGTCTTCCTTGTGTTCCATGCTTTGGTCCTTTTTTGTCCCCCAAAAAGGAATCTAGGGTTTAATTGCTGTGCTTGTTTTGCTTCCTTTGCTTGCTCATGTTGCCACTCAATTACTTGACTTTTGATCTTTTTGCCACAGTAGAACTCTGCTTCTAGAGAGGAGAGCTTTGTCACAAATTTCTGGGGTTTTCACAGCTGCAGGAGCTACTATTTAGCTGCCCTCTCTGAAGCCTCCACCATCTCTGGCACCTGGTCACACACCCCAGGACCTCCACCCTAGACAGTTATCCAGATCCAAGCAGGTTAAAGCAAGAGTCATTAACCCTCAGGCAGGTGGCTTAGTCCCCCCTACAAACTGCAGGACAAGAGTTCTGAAGCAGCCATGTGGCTGTGGCTGCCATGCCTCTGTTGCTTCTTTTGCCAGGGGGCAGAGGCCAGACAGTCATGGACCCCCTGTTCCCACAAAGTCCACAGTGACCTCTCACTTTGTCTTTGGAATTTATTGGTTGATAATTCTGGAAACCACCACAGTTGCTGGTGATCCACTCTCCCAAAGTCCCTCCAGCTGGAGCCTGGTTGGGACACCCTGAAACTAAAAGCATAAACTCATTTAGGCTGGGTTCAGCAGCCAGCATGCTGCAATGAACCCTTCCTGTCCATCTGCTGGGCTCTCGTCAGCATGAGATTTGTTTTTCTCTCTGTTACTTTGTGGTTTCTGTAGCCCTAAGGTTTGTTTGCAGTCATTTTTTAAATGAATTTGAGGTGGTTATGGAGAGAGTGCAGGGAATTTTCCTGAGTCTATGCCACTGTCTTGGCTTCACCCGCCTCAAGATGTATTTCTATATCCCATTGCCTGTATTCCTTACTTCCCAGTTGCATGTAAAAATAATTTTTTAACATTTATTTTTAAAACTTTGAATTCCAGATTCTTTCCCTTATCCCCTTCTCACCCATTCCCATTGAGAAAACAAACAATTCAATAGTGGTTATGCATGTGTAGTTCTGCAAAACATTTCCTTAGCAGTCATATTGTGAAAGACTACCTGTATTTCCATCCATTCTATTCTGCCCCTAGATCATTATATTTTCTCCTTTAACACTGTCCTTTTACAAATAAGGCTTGCTTTCTTCAGGGAATTTTTGTATCTGCTATTTCATTAGGCTAATTCTACTTCTTAAAGTAATTTTCCAAACTATTCACTCTTTTTGTCACAATTCTCTTTCATCACTCTCATTTCCTTTCCTTTGTCATCTTCCTATCTTAAATGACTTTAAGCTTCTTTTTGCACTATTTCATGAGTTCTTCGGGGGGTTTAAGACCACTTCTTCTCTTTCTTTGGGGTTTTCCCTGTAGGTATTTAGATGTTGTTCTCTTCTCACTTTATATCTTTTTTTTTTTTTCCGCTTTTTGGAGGGCAATTAGGTTTAAGTAACTTGCTCAAAGTCACAGGGCTAGGGTTTTTTTGTGTGTGTGTTAAGTGTTGGAGGCCAGATCTGAACTCATGTCCTCCAGGACCGATGCTGCCACCTAGCTGCCCCAAGGATTTTTTTTTTTTGAGGGCAATTGGGATTAAGTAACTTGCCCAAGGTCACATGGCTAGGTTTTTGTTTGTTTGTTTATGTGTGTGTGTGTGTGTGTGTGTGTGTGTGTGTGTGTGTGTGTGTGTGTTAAGTGTCTCAGGCCAGATCCGAACTCAGGTCCTTCTGACTCCAGGGCTGGCATTCTACTCACTGCACCACCTAGCTGCCCCCTCACTTTATATCTTAATCTTCCTTGTCACCCTAACTTCTTGTAATCAGATTCTTTTTTATTGTTTTGTGCTCATCTTTCCTTTGACCTTTACCCCCTTTCTTTTAAATTGGAGATCTCCATATCTGGGGTGGGGGAGGTGAGGAAGGCGTAAAGGGCACTGTCTCAGTCTCCTTTCTTCAGTGGCTGTAGACCCTGGCTGTTTACCTGGTGCTATGCTTATGTCCTGAGGCCCATGAAGGAACCCTTGTATCTGGTGTTATATTGAACGGGTTAGGTGGGTTTTGGCTGGTACTACTAGAGGCCATGGGGGTCTGGCAGGTTACCTGGTGCAGAGCTGGGGTCCTTGTAGTGGTGTCTGGCAGGTACTGAGACCAAGTGGGTTTTTTATGAATTTCCCTGGAGCTTCACTGAAGCAGATGGAGATTAGGGTACACTAAAGCATGACATGAATATTTGATCTGGAATCTGCATGTCCCCTGGCTATATTAAGGCATATGGTGGGTGAGGGGAAGGTATTGGCATTTGCCTGTTCCACCACACTGGGGCTCAGGATCTTCCACTGATTTATTGAGGTGGAACTTTCTGTTAGCTTACTGGGATGCTTCCTATTCTAGAATGTGCTCCCCTTTTACCAAGTGAGTTGACCCTTTTTTTTTAGCCAATCTTCCAAGTTTCTTGGCCTAAAAGATTATTTCACACTGTTCTTTGCTGTTTCTACTGTTACATTATTTGTTTGGGGACACTATTTTATGGTGGTTTGGAGGTGAGTATGGAAAAGTTACAGTGGTTTACTGTTTACTCTATCATCTTGGCTCTCCAAAGTCTAGAATTCATATATCTCTTATTTTGGAAACTTTCAAGCAGAGACCTGAGAGTTAAGTTGGGAATCAGGATACTATGGGATAAAATCTCACATCTCATAATTAATAGACATCATTTATATATCACTTTAAGGTTTACAAAGTGTTTGATGTATGATATTTAATTTTATCTTCACAACTCTGGAAGTTGGTGTCATATATATTTTACAGATGAGGAAAGTGCAGCAGACAGAAGTTAAGTAAATTACCCAGGTTTCACAACTAGTAAAGATCTGAAACAGAATTTTAAGTTAAGGCTTGTTTATTTTTCATCTTTTTTTTTGTTTTTTTAAGAATTTCTTGATTTAATTTTAGTTTTTAACATTCATTTCCACAAGGTTTTGAGTTACAAATTTTCTCCCCATCTCTCCTCTACCCCCAACCACAAGATGTCAAGCATACTTATTACCCTTTCCCCCAGTTTGCCTTCTCTTATATACCCCCATATCCCTCCTTTACCCTCTTCCCCCTTACTTTCTTGTAGGGCACGATGGATTTCTATATCCCATTGCCTACATATCTTATTTCCCAGTAGCATGTAACAACATTTGTCTTTAAAATTTTGAGTTCCAAATTCTCTCCCTTTTTTCCCTCTTCACCCACCCCAACTGGAAAGACAAGTAATTCAGTATAGGTTATACATGTGTAGTTATGAAAGACAGTTCCTTAGTAATCATATTGTGAAAGATTAACTATATTTCCCTCCATCTTATCCCACCCCCTGTTTATTCTTTTTTCTCCTTTGACCCTGTCCCTTTTCAATATTTTCTTCTGACTACTGCTTCCCCCAATCTGCCTTCTGTTCTATCACCCCCAAACTTATCCCCTTCTACCCTACTTTCCTGTAGGTTAAGATACCCAATTGAGCGGGTATGTTATTCCCTCCTTAAGTCATATCCAATGCAAGCAAAGTTGACTCATTCCCTTTCACCTTTCTGCTCTTGCCCTCCATTGTAATAGCTTTCTCTTGCATCTTTTATTTGAGATAATCTACCTTATTTTCTCTCTCCCTTTCTCCTTCTCCCAATATATTCCTCTCTCCCCTCTTAACTTTAATACATCATCCCTTAATATTCAGCTTCCCTGCACCCTCTGTCTATGCATTCATATACACACATACACAAACACATACATTTTTACACCCCCTACACACACACACACACACACACACACACACACACACACACATTCCTTTCAATTATCCTAATACTGAGAAAAGTCTCAAAGGTTACAAAAATCATCTTTCCATGTAGAAATATAAACAGTTCAGCTTTAATGAATTCCATTTGATTTCTCTTTGTTGTTTATCTTTTCATGCTTCTCTTTTGTATTTGAAAGTCTTGTATTTTCTGTTCAGCTCTGATCTTTTCATCAAGAATGCTTGAAAGTCCTCTATTTCATTGAATATCCATAATTACCCCTGGAGTATTTAGTTTTTCTTTTTGAGATCTTTTTTCAGAAGCATTCAGTACATTCTTTCAGTTTCTATTTTACTCTCTGGTTCTAGAATATCAAGGCAGTTTTCCTTGATAATTTATTGAAAGATGTGTCTTAGTTCTCTTTTTGATCATGGCTTTTGGGTAGTTCAATAATTTTTAAATTATCTCTCCTAGATCTATTTTCCAGGTCAGTGGTTTTGCTAATGAAATAATTCACATTGCCTTCTATTTTTTTCATTCTTTTGGATCTGTTTTATAATATATTGATTTTTCATAAAGTCATTAGATCCCATTTGCTCCAAACTAATTTTGAAAGAATTATTTACTTCAATGAGCTTTTGCATTTCCTTTTACATCTGGCCAGTTCTGATTTTTATGGCATTCTTTTCCTCATTAGCTTTGTTAGTCTATTTTCTTTAATATTTTTTGGGTCCCCATTAGCATGTTGTTGACTCGTTTTTCATGATTTTCTTGCATCACTCTCATTTCTCTTCCCAATTTTTCCTCTATTTCTCTTACTTGATTTTTGTGATCCTTTTTGAGCTCCTCCCTGTCCTTGCAAAGAATTCATGTTTTTCTTGGAGGCTTTTTATGCAGGAATGTTGTCTTTGTTCTTTTCTTCTAGATCTATGTTTTGATCTTTGTTACCAAAGTATGAGTCTATAGTCTGATTTCTCTTGTTCTGATTGCACATTTTGCCAGCCAATTACTTGTCTTTTGACATCTTTGCTATGGCAAAACTCTGATGTGTCCCAAATTTCTGGGGCTTTGTGCAACTGTTGTCAGAGCTTCTTCTAGGCCCTGTCTCAGAAATGTGAGGAGGACTTCCTGTCTACAGTCTCAACAAGCTCTGCCATTGCTCCTCACCCCAGGACTGCCAACCAAGAATATGACCCAGATTCAAGCAGGGCAAAGCAAGAGAATCCTACCTCAGTGCCAGCAAAGATATTCCTGCAATTGCTCTCTGGTCAGTAGATTGGTCACTCCACTATGTGTGGCCATGGATCTCTGGAGCAGCTCGTGCCACTGCAACTCATGTGGCTACCACCACACCCACTGCTGCTGCTGCTTCTGCTGCAGCCACTGTCACCTCCAAGGCCCTGCAGTCAGGGGCTGGCCCAGTGTTCTTTCACCCTGGTCCAAAATATTTTCTCCACTGACCAGTTATTTTCTCTTTGGCATTTATTGGTTGAGACATCTGAAAACCACCACAACTGCCAGTTATTCAGGCCCCTGAGGTCTGCTCTGGCTGGTCTGTACCTCAGGTCTGTGCCAGTATGGCCCACAGGGGACTGCATTCCACTCCCAGCCTTGTGTGTTAGACCCTTCCTGTAGGCCTGCCAGGCTGACTTCAACTGGAGGTGTATTTCATTCTCATTTTGCATGTTCTGTACTCCTAAAATTTGTTTAGAGTCATTATTTTCAGGTATTGAAGGTAATTGGGGATGACTTCAAGTAATTTCCTGCTTTTACTCCTCTATCTTGGCTCAGCCCCTTCCCCCAAAGTCAAGGTTTCTTGACTTAAAGGCCAATATTCTAACATAGTGATAGGATCCAGAGGCCTTGAAGCAACAGACCTCCACATCCCTGCTCAATCCTCTATACCTCTTACTGGCCATGTGCCTATGGTCTTATCATTAACCTTTCTGTGATTCTACTTTGTCATTTGTAAAAGAGATATGGGGGCGGCTAGGTGGCACAGTGAGTAGAGCGTCGGCCCTGGAGTCAGAAGGACCTGAGTTCAGATCCGACCTCAGACACTTAACACACACAAACAAAAACCTAGCCGTGTGACCTTTGGCAAGTTACTTAACCCCAATTGCCCTCCAAAAAGCAAAAAAAAAAAAAAAAAGAGAGAGATATGATAGTACTTGTAATACCTACTCCAGAAAATCGTTGTGATTGTATTTATTTATTTATTCTTTCTCAAGTTTTTATTTCCTTTTGATCTGTTTCTACTTCGACAATTGTGATGAATATAGAAATATGTATTACATGATAGCATATGTATAGACTATATCAAACTTAGTACTATTTTCAGAAGAAGGGAGATAGGAATACTCCCCCCACAGCCTGCCCTCCCTTCCATTATCAGCCCCCTTATCCCCTTCCCCCCTACTCTCTTGTATGGTGAGACTAAATAGGTGACCCTATTTAGTGTGTATGTCATTTCCTCCCTAAGCCAAATTCGATGAGAGTAGGGTTGACCTATTCCCTTTTATCTTCCTGTTTACCCCTCCATTGTAACAGTTTTCCCTTGCCTCTTCTATGTGTGATAAGTTACCTCATTCTATTTCTCCCCATCTCCTCTCATTCTATTACTCTCTTATCTCTTAATTTCACCTTTTAAGTATCATCCCTTCCAAAAACTTATAAAACACGAATGCTAAAATTGTTCTTGATATGTAATTGAGAAAAATATAATAGTATTAAAAGCACAAACACACGCATGCAGGCATGCATGCATGCAGGCACCCATGCCCGCACACACCAAACAACTATTGCTTGATCCTAGAATACCTCTATTTATCCAGTAACCTGTACCTTTCTCTCAAAGATGTTTGCCTTTGGGAACTCAGCCTTTTTTTTTTTTAGGAGCTGTTCTCATTCCACTCTGTTCCCCTTCTACTGCTTACTTGCACTCTCTGGTTGAATCAAAACCTCTTTTCTGTTTCACCACTGCCTGAGTCAGTCTGGGACCATGAAGTTCTCTAATACACCTGGCTGCTCAGACATATGTTTATCCTACATGATTATTAAGCTTCAAGTGGGCAAAATCAGGACTCCTCTCCCTTGGCTCTCCATTCAGGGAAACACTTCCTCTTTGTTTATGATCAACTTCTCTATACTCATTTCATCTTTGGTTTTCTCTCTATTATTTTCTTTTTCTTTTTTTTTGCTCCAAATTTGTCCTTTATTATTAGTTTTTTAGTTTGCATCATTCATTTCCAAAAGATTTTGAATTTCAAATTTTCTCCCCATTTTCCACTACCCATTACCCCAAAACAGTGATCCCACTGAATATCCCCTCTGCCAATCTACTCTCCCCTTATCTTCCCCCATCCACCCTCCAACTTTCCACAAGGGCACAGTGGATCACTTTTCCCCAGTGCCTGTATATATTATTTCCCAATTACATGTAAAATAATAATAATAATTTATCATTATTATTAGGTATTTAAATATTTGATTTTAAAACTTTGAATTCCAGATTCTTTCCCTACCTCCCTCATCACCCACCCTTACTGGGAATATAGGCAGTTCAATATATGTTGTACATGTTTAGCTATGCAAAACATTTCCATAGTGAATATATTTTGAAAGACTGACTATATTTCCCTCCATCCTATCGCACCCTCACTAGTTCTATTCTCTACTTTGATCTTGTGACTTTACAAAAGTGGGTGCTTCCAATTTCCCTCCCCCCCCAGCCTGCCCTCCCTTCCATTATCAGCCCCCTCATCCCCTTCCCCCTACTCTCCTGTAGGGTGAGATACCCTATTTAGTTTGTATGTCATTTCCTCCCTAAGCCAAATTCAATGAGAGTAGGGTTGACCAATTCTCTTTTATTTTCCTGTTCTTCCCCTCGATTGTAACAGCTTTCCCTTGCCTTTTCTATATGAGATAATTTACCCCATTCTATTTCTGCCCATCTCCTCGAATTATATTCCTCTCTTATTTCTTAATTTCACCTTTTAAGTATCATCCCTTCCTATTCAATTGGTCCTGTGCCCTCTGTCTATATAAACCTGTAGACATATATACACACACTCACATATGTATCCATATGCCTATATACCCACCTATACAGACATGTGTATATCTATCTATCTATCTATCTATCTATATATATATATATATATACACACAATATAAATACATACACACACATATACATATATATATATATATATACATATGTATATGTGTATGTGTATATGTATGTATGAATATATATACACACATTTCTATTCCATTAAACTATTCTCATACTGAGAAGTTTCGTAATTTACAATTATTGTTCTTCCATGTAGAAATGTAAGTAGTTCAACTTTAATACATTCCTTATGATTTCTTTTCCCTGTTTACCTACTCATGCTTCTCTTGCTTCTATCTGAATGTCAAATTTTCTATTTAACTCTGTTTTTTCTTTAAGAATGGTGAAAGTCCTCTATTTCATTGAATGACCATATTTTCTCCTGAAACATGATGCTCAGTTTTGCTGGGTAGGTGAATCTTGGTTGTAATACCAGCTCCTTTGACCTCCAGAATATCATATTCCAAGCCCTTTGATCCCTCAATGTAGAAGCTGCCAGGTTCTGATTGTGTTTCCACAGTATTCAAATTGTTTATTCCTGGCTGCTTGTAGTATTTTCTACTTGATCTGGGAATTCTGGAACCTGGCTATAATATTCCTAGGAGTATTCTTTTTGGGATCTTTTTCAGGAGGTGATGGGTGGATTCTTTCTACCTCTATTTTGCCCTCTGGTTCTAAAACATCAGGATAATTTTCCTTGGGAATTTCTTGGAGGATGATTTCTAGGTTCTTTTTTTTTTTGATCATGGATTTCAGGTAGTACAAGAATATTTAAATTATCTCTCTTGGATTTATTTTCCAGGTCAGTGGTGTTTTCAATGAGATATTTTACATTTTTTCATTTGTTTGGATGTGTTTAATAGTATCTTGGTTTCTCATTTAGTTACTAGCTTCCTTTACCCCAATCTAATCCTGAAGGAATGATTCTCTTCAGTAAGCTTTTGAGATTCTTTTTCCATCTGGCAAATTTGGTTTTTTAAGGCATTCATCTCCTCATTGGCTTTTTGAGCTTTTTTTGCCATTTGAGTTAGTCTACTTTTAAGGTGTTATTTTCTTCAGTCACATTGTTGACTCTCATTTCATAATTTTCTTGCATCATTCTCATTTCTCTTCCCAATTTTTCCTCCGCTACTCTTATTTGGTTTTAAAAATCCTTCTTAAGCTTCTCTATGGCCTTTAAGCATATTATTCTTTTGTTGAAAGCTTTTGATGCAGGAGTTCTGACTTTGCTGTCTTCCTCCTGTTCCATGCCCAGATCCTATGTATCCTCAAAAAAGGAATCCAAAATTGGACTGCTGTGCTTGCCTTGCTTCCTTTGCTTTATCATGTTGCAACTCAATTTCTTGACTTTTAAGATTTTTTACCACATTAGACCTCTGCTACCATAGCAGGGAGCTTTGTCCCAAATCACTGGGTTTTTCTCAGATGCTTGAGCTATTAGTTGGCTGCCCTCTCTGTACCTCCACACACTCTGACACATTGGTCATACATCCCAAGACCTCCATCCCAGACAGTGATCCAGATCCAAGCAGGTAAAGCAAGAGTGATTGCCCCTCAGAGTGGTGGCTTGGTCCCCCTACAATCTGTAGTTCTGGAGCTGTGAAGCAGCCACATGGCAGTGGCTGGAGAGCTGTCATGCCTCAGTCACTTCTCCCTCCAGGGTGTAAAAGCTGGACAGCACTTCTGAAGCTTCAGGTCCTAAAGTCCACACCACACTGACCTCTCACTTTGTCCTTAGCATCTATGGGTTGATAATTCTGGAAACCACCGCAGCTGCTGCTGATCTGAAGTCCCTCCAGCTGGTGGATGGTTGTGGCCTCCCTGAGTGTAAAACCTCAGCCACTGCTTTGCTCGGTTCCCAGCAAGTTGTGTTGGCTCCTTCCTGCCAGCCTGCAATACTGTCCTCAGTATGAGGTTAGCTTCTCTGTGTCGTTTTGTGGGTTCTGTATCTCCAAAGTTTGTTTAAGATCTTTTTTACATGAATTGGAGGAGGTGGAAGCAGGAGCCCCATGGAAGTCCTGTTTCTTCTCAGCCATCTTGGCTCCACTCCCTATTATTTCCTTATCAAAGGTATACTGCAATGATATAGCAAAAGTACTATAAAATCCATCATTTTTAACTTGGTTTCATTGAACCTGTTAATACTTAGGAAGGCAAATCCAGACTCCATCAGAGAGATGTTATGAATTTAATAATAAAAATGGAAATAGGTTTACCCAATATTTAGGGAAATACTCAATGTTGAACAAAAGTCTCATACTTTAATGTTGATAACATAGAGCTAAACCTAAGCACCTGATGCCCATTTTCTGAAAGCATGGTTTTGTAGTAGATGGATTAGGTGTGAAACTGACTCCCAAATCTCTCCAAGCTTACTCTGAATCATTCCCATTCCATTAATTAATTTATTTTTAGTTTTCAACATTTTCATACAAAATATTCAGAGTTCCAAAGTATTTCCCCATCTCTCCTCTTCCACCACCTCAAGATGACTTGCATTCTGATTACCCCTTCCCCTACTCTGTGGTCCGTTATATAACCCCCCTTTTGTTTTATCCCCTTCTTTTCTATTTTCCTGTAGGGCAAAACAGATTTCTATACCCCATTACCCATATAACTTATTTACCAGTTCCGTGTAAAAACAATTTTTAGCATTTGTTTTTAAAGCTGAATTCCACATTCTCTCCCATCCTGCCTCCCCACTCACCCTCATTGAGAAGGCGAGCAATTTCATAGAGGTTATAAATATGTTGTCATGTAAAATGCTTCCATAAAAATCATGTTGTGAAAGATTAATTATATTTCCCTCCATCCTATCCCACCCCCATTTATTCTATCCTCTCTTTTAACCTTGTGTAATGCGATGCACAGAAGCTTTCCAGAAGAATGCTACTGTGAACAGCTTTTAAGGTTCTGATTACACAGCATAGTGAACACTCTATTTCATAACAAATCAAAGCAAAACATTCACAGAAAATCAAGGTACAGCATTCACAATATTACAACTTATATTCACAACAGCTTATCATTAAAATGGTCACATAGTTTTCTCCCAAGTGGTCACAGTATTTAAAACAAAGAACAATCATCTCAGAGTACAATAGTCAAAGTCTTCCACTCATGGGGCAAAGTCTTCCACTCATAGGGCACTTTTAAGTTAACTCAATCAGTCACTTATTCAGCAAAGTCTTCCATTCATGGGGCAAAGTCTTGATTAACTCAACCAGTCACTTATTCATCAATCAATTACTAAGTTTCATACACAAAACCCTCCACCCCTAGGTGACTAGTAAACTATAATTTTATTATTACTCAGTACCTATGGAGGGGTCTTTTCATCTTGACTTGGGGCCAGTTTTTAGATTCCCTGGATCCCCTTTCATGGTCCAAGATTCTACCTGGATTCACCAGACTGTCACTTGGGTTGAATGGTAGACAGCTCTCAGTTCCTTGTCCAGGTCTCTGGGTAGGTCCTGCTCCACACTGAAGTTCACCATGTCTGATACATGTCAGATCGTTCACAATTTTTGCTCCTAGGAATTCAAGGTTCAAGCAAACAAAGTCTCAGCATCCCAGTCATGTTTCCTTAGTCACCTTGGCTCCTGGCTCCTTGCTACTGGTGCAGGGATCAGGTCTTCTGGCTCCTGCCTCAGGACTCAGGGCTCAGGGTTTAGGGTTCTGGGCTCCTTGTCTCCTGCTCAGAACAAGCTCCACCAGGACAAGTTCTTAGGAAATTCTGGTTGAGTTCTTCATTCTCTCTTCTGTAGCTTCTCTGCCACCAGATGCTGTTAGCAAGAAATTCTGACTGTGCCTCTCTGGAACTTTTCTTATATACACATAGAATTAGCTTCCTGTTCAGCCATCCCCCTTCCTGTTACATTGGTAACAGGAGACAGGAGTTCACACCTTCTTTTTCCCCAACAGAGACTTGATGAATTACTAAGTGCTAAGCACCTGCTACGTTTGCCAATGTAAAGGGATCTTCAAATACAAATTACATTACCATTACACCTTGTCCCTCCTCAAAAGTGTTTGCTTCTGATTACCCCCATCCTTCCATTTGCCCTCTTTTCTATCATTCCCCACCCACCCACCTTCCTTATCACCTTATCCCCTACTTTTCTGTAGGGTAAGAGAGGTTTTTATACCCAGTTGAGTGTGTGTGTTATTCACTCTTTAAGCCAAATCTGATGAGAATAAAATTTATTCATTCCCTCTCACCTCTTTTATGTGAGATAATTTACTGCATTCTATCTGGACCTTTCTCCCTCTCCCAGTATTCCTCTTTCACCTCTTAATTATATTTTTGATATCATCCCTTCATATTCAACTCACTCTGTGACCTCTGTCTATGTATACATATCCATACACACAAAGACACACAACACATGCATACATACAAACATATATATATATATATATATATATATATATATATGTTGATCATGACTTTAAAGGAGTCCAATCATTTTTAAATTCTTTTTCTTGAATCTATTTTCCAAGTCAGTTGTTTTTCAATGAGATATTTTACATTGTCTTCTATTTTTTCATTCTTCCTTTTTATTTTATAATTTCGTAGTTTCTTATATAGTCACTAGCTTCCATTTGCTCCATTCTAATTTTTAAAGAATTGTTTTCTTCAGTGAGCATTTGTACCACATTTTACACTTGACCAGTTCTGCTTTTTAAGGCATTCTTCTCCTCCTTGGCTTTTTGGACTTCTTTTCCCATTTGGGTGAGTCAATTTTTAAGGTGTTATTTTCTTCAGCCTTTTTTGTGTCTCCTTTAGCAAGCTGTTGAATCACTTTTTCATGTTTTTCTTGCATCACTCTCATTTCTATTCCCAATTTTTCCTCTACTTCTCTTACTTGACTTTCAAAATCCTTTTTAAGCTCTTCCATGACCTGTAGCAAATTCATATTTTTCTTGGATGCTTTGGATGTAGGAGCTTTGGCTTTGTTGTCTTCTTCTGGCTGTATGTTTTGATCTTCCTTGTCACTAAATTAGGATTCTAAAGTCTGATTTTCTTCCCTGCTGTTTGCTAATTTTTTTCCAGCCAATAAACTTTTTAGCTCTTTGTACAACTCTTGTGTTCAGTGTGGAGGGTGTATTTTCCCAAGCCAGCTATTTTCACAGATATTTCTAGGTACCTGTAAATTTTCACTTCTTACCAGGTGGTATGAAAAAAGGAGAAGGGTTTACTCTTTTCCTAGTCTGTGCTGTGATCTGAGAATGACCACAAGCACCCTTTTCTGTGTTGGAAGTGTGAGGAGGATTCGTTCTCCATTTCAGCCATAAACTCTGCCACACCAGTGTTTCTCCTTGCCCTAGGACTGCCACCAAGACTTCCAACCCAGATGCAAGCAAGGGTCAAGGAAGAGGATATTACCTCAGTGCCAAAAACAAGATCCCTGCAATTCCGTTCTGAGCAGCCACTCAAACCACCCCCCCCACACACACACATACTATGTGTGGTTGGAGAGCTCCAGAAGTAGCCACTGCTTCTGCCACCACTGCCACTGCCCTGAGGCTGGGGTCAGACTGTGCTCATCTCTCAGTTAGTTCTGAAAGACCTTTCCTACTGACCTTCCAAGTTGTCTTTGGCATTTTGGGGGTTGAGAAGTCTGGAATTCACCACAGCTGCCAGTGATTCATTAACCTGAGGCCTCCTCCAGGTTTGTTCCAGGCCCTTCTGTGCCAGCATGACCAATGCTACACTGTGTTGTTCTCTCGGGCTCATGCAGTAGACCTTTCCTGTCAACATTCCTAGTTGTCTTGGGCTAAAAATTTCTTTTACTCTATCATTTTGTGGATTCTACTGCTCTGGAATTTGTTCAGAGTTATTTTAACAGGTATTTGGAGGGGTTTCAGAGAAATTTCAAGCAAATCCATGCTTTCACGCTGCCACCTTGGTTGCCACCCCACCCCATTCCAAAAAGTCAGAGTAGCTCTCTGGAAGGACAACCATGCAGTACAACTTGCTACCAGGGGCCTAAACATAATCATGCCATATGGGAATTATACATATACACTCATAAAATTACTTCCTGATTCTACATTGATGTGACTTGAATTCACACAAACTGTCAAAAGAACACCATAACTCTAATATATGAAATATTTAAAAGAATTTAAAAGCAGGGGGGCCAGCTAGGTGGTGCAGTGAGTAGAGCATCGGTCCTGGAGTCAGAACAACCTGAGTTTGGATCCGTCTTCAGACACTTAACACACACACAAACAGAAACCTCCCTGTGTGAACTTGGGCAAGTTACTTAACCCCAATTGCCCTCCAAAAAAAAAAAGAAAAAAAAAGAATTTAAAAGCAGGAAAAATTGTAGCATAATATTTATTAAAGAGAAAGAAAAAGTATAGGGTGGAGCCAAGATGGCAGCATAAGAGCAGGAAAACTGCATGTACTCCCCCCACAAATTCCACAAATACCAATAAAATGACTCTATGCAAACTTTAGAGCTACAGAACCCACAAAGTAACAGAGAGAAACAAATCTCCCTCTGAAGGCAGCCCAGCTGGAGGACAGGAAGGGTCCATTCCAAGGTGCTAGGAGCCGAGACCAGCCCCTTCTAAGCTCCCAGTTTTAGCCTCAGGGTGGCCCCAACAAGTCTCCAGCTGGATTAACTTTGGGAGAATGGAGCACAAGGAGCTGTGGCAGTTTTGAGAATTATCAAACCATAAAAACCGAGGACAAAATGAGAGGTCATTGAGGACTTTGGGAACAGGAGGACCAAGAGTTGAGTCTGCCCTCTGCCCCACCAGAGGGAGAAGGGGCTGAGGTGTGTCCACCACTGCTGGATGGCTGCTTCAGAGCTACTGGCCTGAAGATTGTAGGGAGACCAAGCGACCATTCTGAGGGGTAATTGCTCTTGCTTTAACCTGCTTGGATCTTGATCTCTGTCTAGGGTGGAGGTCCTGGAGTGTGTGAGCAAGTGACAAAGCCAGTGGAGGCTACAGAGAAGGCACCCAATTAATACCTTGGACAGCTGCAAAAACCCCAGTGAAATGGGACAAAGCTCTCCTCTCTGGAAGCAAAATTCTACTGTGGCAAAAAACTCGAAAGTCAAATAATTGAGTGGCAACATGAGCAAGCAAAGGAAGCAAAGCAATCATAGCAATCTGACTTTGGATTCCTTTTTTGTGCACACAAAGGATCAAAGCATGGAACAGGAGCAAGACAACACAGTCAGAACTCCTATACCAAAAGCTTCCAAGGAAAATATGAACTGGTTAGAGGCCATAGAGGAGCTTAAGAAGGATTTTGAAAACCAATTAAGAGAAGTGGAGAAAAAAATGGGAAGAGAAATATGAATGACTAATAATAATAATAATAATAATAACAATAATAATAACTAATAGACTAACAAAAATGGCAAAAGAGCCTCAAAAAGCCAATTAGACCCCAGCCTGCAAATTTGTAGGGAGATCCAGCGATCAGTCTTGGGGGGTAATCGCTCTTGCTTTAACCTCCCTGGATCTGGATTGTGATCTAGGGTGGAAGTCGTGGGTGGGTTTACAGCTTGCCAGAAATGGAAGTTGCCCCCCACATGTTCGGGACGAAAATTCCTCTATCTGGCCTTAAAGCCATAGTGTGGCAAAAAGCCCAAAAGTCAAGTAATTAAGTGGCAACATGCCAAGGCAAAGGAAACAGAAAAATGAAACCCTAGACTCCTATTTTGGGGTCATAGAGCAGGAAAAGGACTGTGAGTTCAGAAGTCCTGCTCCAAAAGCCCCAGGGGAAAACATGAGCGGGTTGCAGGCCATAGAGGACCTTAAGAAGGACTTTAAAAATCAAATAAGAGAAGTGGAGGAAAAATGGGAAAGAGAAATGAGAAGGATGCAGGAAAAGTATGAAATGAGGGTCAATAGCCTGACTGAGGAAAACAACACCTTAAAAAATAGACTAACTCAAATGGCAAAGGAGGCCCAAAAGGGCAATGAGGAGAAGAATGCCTTAAAAAGTCGAATTTGTCAGATGGAAAAAGAATCTCAAAAGCTCACTGAGGAGATTCACTCCTTCAGAGTTAGACTGGAGCAAATGGAAGCTAGTGACTTTATGAGAAATCAAGATGCTGTTAAGCAGATCGAAACAAATGAAAGATTAGAAGGCAATGTGAAATATCTCATGGGAAAAACCACTGACCTGGAAAATAGATCCAGGAGAGACAATTTAAAAATCATTGGACTACCTGAAAGCCATGATCAAAGAAAGAACCTAGAAATCACCCTTCAAGAAATTCTCAAGGAAAACTGCCCTGATGTTTTAGATCCAGAGGGCAAAATAGAGGTTGAAAGAATCCACCGATCACCTCCTGAAAAAGATCCCAAAAAGAAAACTCCCAGGAATATTATACCCAGGTTCCAGAATCCCCAGATCAAGGAGAAAATACTTCAAGCAGCCAGGAAGAAACAATTTCAATATTGTGGAAACACAATCAGAATAGCCCAGGACCTGGCGGCTTCTACACTGAGGCATGGAATATGATATTCCAGAGGGCAAAAGAACTGGGAATGAACCCACGGGTCACCTACCCAGCAAAACTGAGTATTTTGTTTCAGGGGAAAATATGGTCATTCAGTGGAATAGAGGACTTTCAAGTATTCTTGAGGAAAAAACCAGAATTGAATAGAAAATTTGACATCCAGACACAAGAAGCAAGAGATGCCTGAGAAGGTAATCAGGAAAAGAAATCAAAAGGAACTTATCAAAGTTGAACTATTTACATTCCTATATGGAAAAGCAATAACTGTGACTGATGATATCTTTCTCACTATGAAAATAATGGAAGAAGGGGTGTGGTCATATGAATACATATGTGAATGTGTGTGTATATGGTTACAGTTATATATGGATAGAGGGCACAAGTTGAATTTGTTGGGAAGGGAGAATACTCAAGGGATGAAATTATGAGGTGAGAGAGGAAAGTGGCAAGAGGAGATGGGGAGAGACAGGGTAGTGTAAACTATCCCATGCAGAAGAAACAAGGGGAAGTGATTGCAAAAGATGGGGAGAATAAGGAAGGCTAAAAAGGAAAAACCACATTCAAACTGAATTTGGTTCAGGGAGAAAATGACATACATAGTAAATGGGATATCTCAACCTGCAGCAGGTTAGGGGGAAGTGGGATGGGAGGAGGGATGATGGATGGGAGGGCATCCTCGGGGTGAGGGGAGGTTGGAAGTACCCACTATAAAAGAGGGACAGGATCATGTAGGGAATGGACCAGGTGGGGGGTGGGATGAGTGGGAGGGAATTATAAGCAGCCTTGTATAATATATCTACTATGATAATGTTTTGCATAGCTAGACATGCACAACATATACTGAATTACTTATCTCCCAAGAGGGAATGGGCGACAAGGGAGGAAGGAAATGGATCTGAAATTTGAGGTCATAACATTAAATGTTTCAAATATATATAAATACTATTATTAATACTCTTTTCCTTGTAATAGGGAGATAAGACGTGTAGGCATTGGGATGCAAAGACTCACCTTCCTCTAATGGAAAAGTCGATGGGGGTATGGGAGAAGGTATGGGAGAGAGCAGATTGGAGGAAGCGATATCTTGTGGGATTACTGTTCTGGGAGGTTGGGTAGGGGAATAATGGAGGGAAAATGATTGTAACTCAAAATCTGGTGGAAATGAATGATGTAAAACAGAAGTTAATAAAGCAATTGTTTAAATAAATAAATTTTAAAAAGCCAATTAGAAGAAGAATGCCTTAAAAAGCCAAATTTGACAGATGGAAAAATGAATTTCAAATGTTCACTAAAGAGAATCATCCCTTCAGAATTAGATTGGGGCCAATGCAAGCTAGAGACTTCATGAGAATTCAAGATACTATTAAACAGATCCAAACAAACAAACAAAAAAAAAAATAGAAGGCAATGTAAAATATCTCATTGGGAAAAATATTAACCTGGAAAATACATCCAGGAGAGATAATTTAAAAATTATTGTACGGGGGCGGAGCCAAGATGGCAGAGTAGAAACAGCGTGTTCAAGCCACTCTGCCCCCAGATCACCTCCAAATTATGTAAAAGGGGACTCTGAACAACTTCTGGAGCCCCAGCACCCATAGAACAACACAGAGAATCTAACCTCCTGCTGAGGACAGCCCAGCAGCTCTGCAGGAAGGACCAGCGCAGTGCCAGCAGAGCAGTGAGCAGTGCGCAGGGAGCCGAACACAATGGCAGTTTTAGCCCCAGGGCAGCAGGGCCAGCAGCCCACTGGAGGGACCCCAAAACACCAGCAGCTGTGGCAACTCCAGAATTATCAACATAGACATGCCTAGGACAAAGTGAGAGGTTAGTGCCCTATGGACTTTGGGACCAGTATTTGGGGAACGCATCGGCTTCCTTCCCTGGGGCTAGAAGCTGCTGAGGAGAAATGCCATTTTGCAGTTTTCAGAGGCAGCTCCCAGCCTGCAAACTGTAGGGAGATCCAGTGATCGGTCTTCGGGGGTAATTGCTCTTGCTTTAACCTCCCTGGATCTGTATTGTGATCTGGTGTGGAGGTTGTGGGTGGGTTTCCAGATTGCCAGAAATGGAAGTTGTCCCTCACATGTTCGGGACGAAAATTCCCCTGTCTGGCGGTAGAGCCATAGTGTGGCAACAAGCCCAAAAGTCAAGTAATTAAGTGGCAACATGCCAAGGTAAAGGAAACAAATTAAACAGAAAAACGCAACCTTAGACTCCTACTTTGGGGGCAAAAACGATTGAAGCATAGAGTGAGAGGAGGACTGTGAGGTCAGAAGTCCTGCTCCAAAAGCCCCAGGGGAAAACACGAGCAGGTTGCAGGCCATAGAGGACCTTAAGAAGGACTTTAAAAATCAAATAAGAGAAGTGGAGGAAAAATTGGGTAGAGAAATGAGAAGGATGCAGGAAAAACATGAAATGAGGGTCAACAGCCTGATTGAGGAAAACAACACCTTAAAAATAGACTAACTCAAATGGCAAAGGAGGCCAAAAGAGCAATGAGGAGAAGAATGCCTTAAAAAGTCGAATTTGCTAGTTGGAAAAAGAACCTCAAAAGTTCAGTGAGGAGATTCATTCCTTCAGAGTTAGACTGGAGCAAATGGAAGCTAATGACTTTATGAGAAATCAAGATACTGTTAAGCAGATCCAAACAAAAAAAAATAACATAGAAATCATCCTTCAAGAAATTCTCAAGGAAAATTGCCCTGATGTTTTAGAACCAGAAGCCAAAATAGAGGTTGAAAGAATCTACCCATCACCTCTTGAAAAAGATCCCCAAAAGGATAATTGTGAAAAAACAAACAAACAAACAAACAAAAAAACCTCCTAGGAATATTATAGCTAGGTTCTGGTGTTTCCAGGTCAAGGAGAAAATATTACAAGAAACCAAGAAGAAACAACTTGAATATTGTGGAAACACAATCAGGATAACACAGAACCTGGCAGTTTCTACTTTGAGGGATCAAAGTGCTTAGAATATAATATTCTGTAGGTCAAAGGAGCTGGGATTACAACCAAGAATCTCCTGCCCAGCAAAGGTGAGTAACATGTTTTAGGGGAAAATAATGTCATTCAATGAAATGGAGGACTTTGAAGCATTCTTGATGAAAAAACCAAAGTTGAATAGAAAATTTGACATTCATATACAAGAAGCAAGAGAAGAATGAAAAGATAAACAGGGAAAAGAAATCATAAGGAACTTATCAAAGTTGAACTATGTACATTCCTACCTAGAAAAACACTAATTGCAAATTATGAAACTTTTCTCAGTATGAGAATAGTTGAAGGGAATATATATGTATATCTATGTATCTATATCTATCTCTCTATCTCTCTATGTATCTATCTATCTATCTATATATATATATATGTATACATATAGGTCTATGTAGGACGGTATATGGGATTATGAATACATATGTGAGTGTTTGTATATATGTAAAGAGGTATACAGAGATAGGGGCCATAGGACCAATTGAATAGGAAGGGATGATACATAAAAGGTGAAATTGAGAGGTGAGATGGGAATAGAAAGAGAGGAGATGGGGAGAGACAGAATGGGGTAAATTATCTCATATAGAAGAGGCAAGGGGAAACTGTTACAATGGAGGGGAAGAATAGGAAGGCAAAAGGGATTGGTCAGCCTTACTCTCATTGAATTTGGCTCAGTGAGGGAATGACATATACACTAAATACACACTAAATGACATAAACACTAAATTAGTATCTCACCCTAAAGGAGAGTAGAGGGAAAGGAGATGAGAGGGGTGATGATGGAGGGGTGGGCAGGTTGGGGAGAGGGAAGTTAGAAGCACACACTTTTGAAAAAGGGCAGGGTTATTGTAGAAAAAAGAATAAGTGGTATGTGGGATAGGATGGAGGGAAATATAATCAGCCTTTCACTATATATCCACTATGGAAATGTTTTGCTGCATATCTACACATGTACAAATTATATTGAATTGCTTATATTCCCTATAAGGTTGAGTGATGAGGAAGGAAGGAAAAGACTCTGGAATTCAAAGGTTTAAAATCAAATGTTTAATAAATATGTATATATATATATATATATATATGTATGTATGTATATATATATATATATATGTATATATGTATATATTTACATGCAATTTAGAAATAAGATATACAAGCACTGGCGTGTGGAGATCCATCATGCCCTACCGGATAATTGGAGGGGTATCAGGGAGCATATAAGAGAGAGCACATTGGATAGTGTGTATACAGTTGCATCAGTGTTTTGGTGTGGTGGGTTGGGCAAAGATGGGGAGAAAATTTGTAATGCAAAATTCTTTGGAAATGAATAATGTGAATTAAAATAAAACATAAAATTTAATTAAAAAAAGAAAAAGTATCAAAGTTTATTATAAACCTCGGTCCTATTCTAATATCTATGCAATCACTAACTACTGGTGTGAAAAATAGGATTTCACTATAGAAAACTGTGATTATAGATAATGATATGCTTCAAAACTTGGGGCTATGGGCTTAGTTATTGGAGGTCGTTTTAGGGAATATTATGTATTACATATCATCTCCTCTTCTTCTACACATCTCTGGTCTCTTGCATGGATACTCTTCTGTGACTCTCAGGTCAGTGAAGCAGTGTTAAGCTCCTTTAGTTAACAACAGCCCTAAACTTAAGGTCTTTAGATCTTGACACTTTCAGTGAAAGGAAATTCCCTTCAGTTCAAGAATTCCCAAAGCAATTGAGATTTTACTTTCTTTGTAGGATTTTAAGGGTTTCTGCTCTGGCACCAGAAGATAATAAGAGACAGTTTAGTTAGGCCCTAGAAGAAGTTTTTCTCATATCAAGTTAGAGATGGCACTAGAGAGCAAGGCAGCTGTTCTACCAGCCAGTTTTAAGTAAGTCAAGGAATTCTTCCAATCAGTATTTTCAAATAACAGCTTTCTGCCACTCAGATAAGCTCCCAGTTCTAGCTACAAACCTGTATGTAAGCTGTGTTCATCTTTCATCTTCTTAGCTCTTCTCCCTTTCCTATTTTTCACCTTCTGCCTTCTGCAGGCAGGCTCTCTTGTTGGTTTCTCTGATTTCTCACCTGTACTTGGCTTCTTCAGTGGTTTTCTCCTGAACTTTTGATACCAATTCTCTTTTGGCTTCTCCAACTTCTGATCTGACTTTTGATAACTCAAACCCACGACTCCACATGGAGTGACCCATCTCAATCCTAGATTGATAGCAGAAAAGTCCATATATCTATCAGATTTGGCATAATTAATTATATGAGAGTTCTAAAATAGCATTTTGTTATAGAATTTCCCATCAGTAAATCTAATATCTTAAAAAATGTTATATTTAAATTCCCTACAGGAAAACAATGTGCTGCAGCAATCTGAACAATAAGTGAGTATTTCTGTTCTTGTGAGGAATGCTTTAATTGTGATCTTTTCAGAACTTTCTCCTCAAGCACTTTTCATTTGACAAAATACATTTTTTTCCAATGCTCTCCTCACACCCTTTCTCCTCAAGATATTTTTTCTCTTTTTCACACAAAATGCCCATCTCTCTTCCTCTCATCAGAAAACAAAATTCTTGGAAGAAATAGAAAATATCTTATAATACATATATGTGAATATAGATAGTCCCTAAATGAATAATATTTTAGGCAAAATTTGTTCCTTTAATACAGGAATAACATCAATGGTATTTCATTTAATTTAGGAAATATTAAGGAAAATTCTAACATGTGTTCATGTGGATGTTATGGTGTATGGCCATAATGTAATGCCATGCATCGATGAGAAGCTTTCCAGAAGAATGGTACTGTGAACAGCTTTTGAGATTCTGATTACATAGTATAGTGAACACTCTATTTCATAACAAATCAAAGCAAAACATTCACAGAGAATCAAGGTACAGCATTCACAGTGTTACAACTTATCACAGAAAATCACAATATAGTATTCACAGCAGCTTATCATTAAAATGGCCACTTAGTTTTCACCAAAGTGGTCACACTATTTAAAACAAAGAATGGTCATCTCAAAGTACAATTGTCAAAGTCTTCCACTCATGGGGCACACTAAATTAACTCAATCAGTCACTTATTGAACAATCAATTACTAAGTATCATTAATCACTAAGTACAATCATTAGAAAATACACAAATCCTGCACCCCTAATTCACTAGTAAACTACAATTTCATCATTTTTCAATATGCTCAGAGAGGTCTTTTCATCTTGGCTTGGGGCTGGTTTTCAGATTTTCTGGATCCCCTTCCATGGTCCCAGATTCTATCTGGATTCACCAGACTGTCACCTGGGTTCAATGCTAGATAGCTCCCAGTTCCTTGTCCAGCTCCCTGGGTAGGTCTCAATCTACACTGAAGTTCACAGAGTCTAGTCCACCTCAGATCCTTCACAATTTCTCCTCCCTGGAATTCAAGGCTCAACCAAGCCACAAACAAAGTCTCTGCATCCTGGTCATGCTTCCTCAGTCTTATGCAGCTCATTCAAAAAATCATAATCACCTTATCCAGCCCAGGGGGAAGGTGGCTGCTGGGCTCCTTTTCATCCTCCTCCAGGCAGCTGCTTCTGCCTCCATGGTTGTTATGGGTGTTTCACCCTTACATTTCATTCTCCCTTTTTAAGGAGTATTCTCTATACTAGGCATAAGCCTTTAATTCACAAATAAAGACAACTTTAACAAATACATTTTTATGGAGGTTTCTGGTGAAATCAATGAATTAGTATCTATTTCTAATATCTCTTCTTCATCATTTCAACATAGATAGGTGCCAAGAAGCAAAGTGATAGTAAACAATAATATAGAGAGAAAGGAAAGGGAAATAATTCTTACAAAGAAATCCTATTGTGGGGTGAAGGTGGGAAGGAGACAGAAACTAAAAAAAAAAAAGAGTAACAAAAAGACCCCATAAAAACAATGAATGTTGGGAGAGGGGGAAAAGAAAGCAACAAGAAATATCTAGAAGAAAGGAATGTTATAGCAATAACTACAAATATCTCCCCCTCCCCAAAGTGAGAAAGAACAACTACAGTCAGCCTGCCAATCAGCATTTATTAAGATCAGAGTATGTGAGAAATTTAAAGAAATAATTAAATAAATTTTATATATATATATATATATATATGTATATATATATACATACACACACACACACACACACACACACACACACACATATATATATAATTAGAACTCTGAAAAAATTACAAAACAAATAAGAAAACCAGTGATTCAGAGCAGCACTTGTTAAACTATGGGTCTCAACCCTATATTGGATGGCAAAAAAATTGACAACAGTAAAAGATTTCTGAAAATGCAACAACAAAAAATTAAGAAAAAATAAAATACATAATGAATCGAAGGTGTTTCTCAAAGCTCTTACCCATGATGCATCATATGACTTTGCTGCAGTCTTGGTTCTGAACACAAGGCATGTGTACTTTGTGCTGCACAGGACCTAAGGCCATACAATGCTAATGAAAGCTGGTAAAAGAGAAAAGGGGGGCAGCTAGGTTTCACAGTGAATAGAGCCCTGGAGTCAGGAGGACCTGAGTTCAAATCCAGCCTCAGACACTTAACACTTACAAGCTATGTGACCTTAGGCAAGTCACTCAACCCCAATTGCCCTGCCTTCCCCCCTCCAAAAAGCAAAAGAGAAAAGAGTTCAGAAGTGGAAAAAAAAAAGTTTAAGAATTCCTGATTTAGAGCATAAGATGTGACTGTTTATGTATTTATGTGTATGCATAGATGTATGTGTGTATACTTGTTCATGTATATATGCATATGTACACACACACACACACACACACACACACACACATATATATATATATATGTGTGTGTGTGTGTGTGTATGTGGCTGCAAAATTGAAATTTAGGACATAACATTTTATATATACAGCAGGACATATCAGGAAAAGAGTAAAGGACAGCAAAATCACAAGTCTTTTTAAATTATAGGATCAGAAATTAAAGGGACTGAGAAGCAATCTCATCTACATGTCTTATTTTGCAAATGAAAAGTCTCATAGAAATTAAATCACTTTCCCATGGTCACATAGATAATAAGTGTTAGAAATGAGATTTGAACCTATAAAGTCTAGTGTAAATCCCCACAGTATTATAATCAACTGTTCTATATTGCCCCAAAGCAAATAACTTTGAAGACAGTTCAGTAAGGTAAGCTAAAAATCATTGACTTCCAAAAAGAGTGAGATGCAGAACATGATGAAATACAGAGGACAAAAAAATCATATTTCTTGAATCATAAAATAAAATTGATCAGATGTATTTAAATTAGAGGTCAAGGAAAAGATTGATATAATGGACAATATGTGTTAACATACTGGAACCCTGAGCATAGCTCAATCAGAAATGAAGTCTTCAAGCTTTGAGGTTAGAGAAAGCAATCTATCAGCAATATACCATTTAATCATGAAATACCAGTTCAAATCCCCCAGTACTACTGCTCAGTGATGAAAAATTAATGTAATCCTATACAATATTTAAAAGCAAACAAAATGTATGGAATTGAAAAATAACACTTTGCAATGCTAAGTATATTCCTATGGGGAAAAGAGATTGATTTCCAACAGAATCAATGGGTTTAGATCATTCCTCTTGAGACAATCAGAGATGAGCAAAGTTTGGAAATAAAACTAAAGACAGAAGACACTTTAAAAAAGTAAATAAATCCATACAGTATGTAAAGGCTATTTTTTACATGTTTCAAGGAAGATAAAAGATTATAATTTTGTAGACATATTTTCTAAAAGCGATTGAAGAAATGAAGGATAACTCTGGGCTTGATCAGACAGAAATATCCTGGAACAAACTATATCAAACTTACTTAGTATTTCTTCAAATCAAGGAAGGACAATGGAAATTTATTCAAAGTAAGAGGTAGAGTTATTGGGGAAAATGTGTGACATAGACTAAATTAAATTGTTTTCTGCACTGAAAAAGTCATGAAAGTCAAAGAAGAAGCAGAATTTATGTGGGTGTGGGAAGAGCTTGACTAAACATGAAAAGGGAAAAGGAAATGTCTACATTCTAAGTTGACAACTATAGATTAAATTGTTCCTAAAGTAAGATTTGTATAATTAGGGCTAAAAAAAAAAATCCTGCAATCTTCTGGGGTCTTGGCTGGAAGGAAAGGACTAAGGTGTCTGGGAAAGAGTAAGGAAATTGGAAATAAGTTTGATCAATCAATAAACATTTGTGCAATGCACATTGTATTCTAGGCACTGTGCTAAAAGGGTGAAAAATAGTCCCTGCAGTTATAGGAATGTAAATTTTTAAGATCTTCTCTGCCCCTAGGCTTAAGTGCACAGTGCTGGGAGGCTTGTTTCTCAGGAGATACTTTGTGATTGGGCAGTGGTGCCTCTCAGGACTAGGAAGCAGGGGCTGGAGCAGAGTGTTTTGAATTGAAGAGATGCACCTGAATGTATTTTGTGTTTGTTTAAGGCCCTGAGGCCACTTTGGTTACAAAATGTTATTTCTCTATTTTGTGAGGATTATGTTGTACTTAAAGAGTTGTTAATGCTAATTCAAATGTAAATTGCCTATGTTATGGGCATGAAAGATCTTGGGTCCTAATGTTATAGGAATGTAAATTTTTAAGATCTTCCCTGCCCCTAGGCTTAAGTGCACCTGGAGCCTGTGGTGGGAGCCTTGTTTTTCAAGTGATACTTTGTGATTGGAATGTGGGTCAAGAGGGTTGTTACATTCTCTGAGCCAGGAGAAGGCTATATAATCCCTGATGTGAGGCTTTGCTTTGGGGCTCACTTTGAGAAGTGTTGTGTGATTTGACCAGACGAGACTATGGGCAGACATTGAGGGCCCCCTGGCTTTGAAAAACCCAGATGTTGATGCTTCCCTCTCTGGTAACTGACTAGGTATAGATGTAATGGTTGGACAGTTGGAGGCCTGTCTGCTTGATCTGTTTGTTTCTCTGTCTTCATGTAATTTCTGCTTATAACCTCTGTATACTCTGATGTTTGGGGTGCTGACATTTTCCCCTGAACTAGGTAAATGATATGTTTGATTAAAGCAAGATTGTATACACATTTTGAGTTGCTTTCGTTTAGAAAAGCAGATCTAAGAACCTGTGTTGGCAGCCACCCTGGAGATGCTGGGGTGCTTGCTGCTACACCTGCCCACAAGAATTTCCTAATTTGTTGAAGAAACAATATACAAACAAATATATACACACAAGCTATATTTAGGATAATTAGGAAATAAATCAGAGAGGCATTAGAATTAGGAAGGGTTGGGAAAGACTTCATGTAAAAAAATGGAATTTTAGTTGAAAATTAAAGGAAACCAAGGAAGGTAATATTTGCAGTTGAGGAGGAAGAA
This sequence comes from Gymnobelideus leadbeateri, assembly GCA_011680675.1. Taxonomy (NCBI): domain Eukaryota; kingdom Metazoa; phylum Chordata; class Mammalia; order Diprotodontia; family Petauridae; genus Gymnobelideus; species Gymnobelideus leadbeateri. The sequence continues at coordinate 610,253 of WOXC01003002.1, read as the reverse complement.
CATTCCAGACATGGGTGATAATTGGAGAATATGCCTAGGATTGGGAGACAAATTGTCTTGTTCATGAGATGTATTTCCATACCCAAACATATGTCTGTGTTCTTCCCTCCTTTAACCAGTTAAATGAATTTTAAGTTCAATTGTTGTCTACTCCTTACCACCCCTTTCTCCTTGTTTGTGTAATTTCCTTCTTGAATACCCTGATTAGGTGAGTCCATGAAATTCTCTCATATAAGTGTTCTTAAACTCTGTGTGTGTTTGTGTGTGTATTCAAATAGGAGGAAAACCAACTTTTATCAAAATATGTATGTGTTTGTGTGTATTGCTAGATAAGTTATTCTTGTTTATAAGCATTTTGCATTCTATAATATTATGTTTAATCCTCCATAGTGCCTTATAATAATGGCTTCTAAAACTTGTTTATGCTGACTTTTCCCCCTTGATTTCTTGGAAAGAATTCATTCTTTCTAGATGCTTACAATATTTTTTTCTTTCACCTGGAAGGCATGGATTTTAGCTATAATGGTCCTGGAAGTCTTAATTTGGAGATTTCTTTCAAGATATCACTGGAGCATGCTATTTCCATTTTGTCATCTGGTTCTCAAATATCTGGGTAGTCCTCTTTATATAATTTTTTGAAATATAATCTCTAGAGTCTTTGTTTTGTCATGGCTTTTAGGCAGTCTATAGATTCTTTTCTTATCTCTCCTTGATTTGTATTCCAGGTCAATTTTTTTATGACATATTTTACATTTTCTTTGATTTATTTCCAGTCTTTTAAAATTTGTTTTAGTTTATTTTTTTATTTTCTCATAGAATCATTTATTTCTCTTCTGTCCATTCTAATTTTCAGGGAGTTTGTTGCTTAAGTACATTTTTAATGTCTTATGCCAAGCTACTTTCATTTCTTTATGTTCTATTCACTACATACACAGACACAAACATACCCTAGAGTGGATAATTTACTACTCAGCCTTCATGTCTTTCATTTATTTCCATTTGTAATCATTTAGTCTGTCAATTATAAGATATTACTAAAGTAATAGCTTGGGCAAGCTATTAAACCATTTTGGGCCTCAGGTTCCTCATCTGTAAAATCAAAGATTTTTTACAGAGACTAAATGACTCCTAATTCTGGAAGACCTTCCCCCTCTAAATCTATGATTCTGTAATCCTATGAACTTGACTTTAATTTAAAATCTAGCATAGGTGCCATCTGAAGAAGGCTACAAAGGCTATTGACCTGAACTCATACTCTACCTTTACCTACCCTTGCAATTTTTTCTGGTTTGTTTCAGGGAATGTGAACACTCCATAGGGTAAATAGAAACACCGTTCTTGCAGTTATTGGCTACTCTAAGGATAATTCTATTTTTTGACTTCTGGTTTCCCCTCACTCCTGGTTTCTCTTTTGTGTGAAATGTTTTCCCTTTTTGTCTCTGCCTCTTGTATTCTATCAAGTCTTAACCAAAATCTCACCCTCTGCAAGAAGCCTTTCTTGCTACCTCATTGCTAGTGCTGTCCCTTTAAATTAAATTAAAGTTAGATTGGCTAATAGGACAGAAAAGGTAAATGACACATGTTGGAGGGGATATGTGAAAGGTGAGGCATTAATGCACTGTTGGTGGAGTTTTGAACAGATTCAACCATACTGTCAAGCAATTTGGAACTATGCACAATGGGCTGCAAAACCATGCATATCCTTGGACCTAGCAGTACCATTAGTAGGTCTGTATCTGAAAAGAGATAAAAAAGAAAAAAAAGGACCTATAAGTACAAAAATATTTATACCAGCTCTTTTCTGGGGACAAAGAATTAGAAATTGAGTGGATGCCCATCAATTGAGGAATGGCTGAACAAGTTGTGGTATGTGATTATGATGGAATACTATTATACTATCAGAAATGATGAACAGGATGCTCTCAGAAAAACCTGGAAAGACTTTCATGGGTTGATGCAAAGTGAAATGTTCTGTGTCCAAAGTAACAGCAATAATGTAAGATGATCTTCTGTGAATGACTTAGCTATTCTCATTAATACAATGATCCAAGACAACTCTGAAGGACTTATGATGAAAAATGTTATCTACCATCCAAAGAAAGAACTAAAGGTGTTTGAATACATATTGAAACATTCTTTTTTTTTAACTTTTTTTTCCTTGAGTTTTGTCCCTGTGTTCCTTTTCACAACATGGCTATAATGGATATGTTTTGCTTGGCTACACTCTTATACCCTATGTCAAGTTGCTTGCCTTTTCAATGAAGGGGGCGGGGAGGGAGGAAGAGAGAGAATTTGGACCTTAAAATTATAAAAATGGATGTTAAAAATATTTTATATGTAACTGGGGAAAACAAAATTAGAGAGAGTGAGAGGGAGGAAGGGAGGGGAAGGGAAGGAGAGGAGAGAAAGAGAGACAGAGACAGAGAGAGACAGAGACAGAGAGAGAGTTATTTTAAAATATCTGAAGCTAGATTTGAACTCAGCCCACAGTATTTTCAACTCCAGTGCTTAATTTGCCACATCAGCATCCTGTCTCTGGCACAATCCCTGGCACATAGGAAGTTAATAAATGTTAATTTATTGGTGGGAATTGAGTTCAGGTCCTCAGCCTCTAGAAGCTAGATATAATTCCATTGGGTTATGATGGCTCCCACTTGGATCAGCACTTGATTTCTGTGCTAAAATATCTGTATTCTTTGCAGCACCCTCATGTAAGTCTCATTTGATTTTAGGATGAAGTACTGAATTACATCAAATACTGCCTACTAATACAGATTGCACCATCAAAAGCATTATCGTTAGGGCTATATTCCACACACATATAAAATATATACATACATGATTGTATGTAAACACATGCACATATATACACATGCCCATCATGTGTATACATCCATATGCACACATTGTTTACATTCAATGTATGAAGTAGGGAGTTTTTAAAGTACTATTAAATTTGAATTTCTTAATTCAAGAATTAAAAAAGATCTTGACAGCATTCTTTCTCATTTCTTGGTTAGATTAACTACCCTTCCTTCATTTTTCATATGACTCCTTAATTTCTTCCTGAACTCTCCCGGGGCAGTCACATGATATCCCATCTTTATATTTAAATTTCAATCAGTTTCACTGATCTAGTATACATATATATATCCTGAAAAATTCAATCAATCAGATTTCATTCCTGGGACTTCAACTATATGAAAGCTTCATACAACAATCTAACTTTTGCAGGAAAAGGTATTATCCCTAATTGAAAAAAAATTATTTTCTAGGACTTCATTCCTAGCTCCCACATAGGATCTGAAGGCTAACCTGTTTTGCCTAATTGAGCCAGGAAATCAGTACCCCATAAGGCTTTCTTTTTTATTTTTTTTTTAACTTCTGGTTTGCATCATTCATTTCCGTCAGATTTTGAGTTACAATTTTTTCCCCATTTTTCCCCTGCCCCCAACCCCAGTATAACAGCCATACAAGATATCCCCTCATCCAATCCGCTCTCTCCCATCTCTTCTCCCATACCCCCTTTGACTTTTCCAATAGGGTGCCCCATTGCCTGCATGTCTTATCTCCCAATTATACGCAAAATAATATTAATCGTAGTATTTATATATTTTTTAAAATTGATTTTAAACAGGATTTGTACATGTGCAGCTATGCAAAACATTACCATAGTAGATATATTGTAAAAGACTGACTATATTTCCCTCCCTCCCATCCCACCTTCCACCTGGTGCACTCCCCACCTTGATCCTGTCCCTTTTCAAAAGTGGGTGCTTCCCCCATAACACTTTCTGCTGTCTTCTGCCATTTCTCAGTTGCATTGATCTTTCTTCCCTCTCCTTCCTCCCCAACCGGTGTCAGGTGATGTAGTGGAAAGTCTGAAGTCAGGAAGACCTGAGTTCAATTTATGATTCAAGGACTTAGTTGTTGCATGATCCTAGGTAAATTATTTAACCTTGCTCAGCCTGAGTTTTCTCATTTGTAAGATGTGGACAATAATAGCATTATATTACAGGATTCTTGTAAGGAACAAATGTGATATTATAATGTGTAATTTGCTTTGCAAAATTAAGGTTCATTATAAATGATTATGAGTGCTAATTTCTAGGACCTCTTTATTAGTTACCATCTCCCCGTTGAACTGTAATCCCTTGATAGAAGGAACTGTCTTATTACTTTAATATGTATCTCCAGCACTTAGCTGATTGTCTGACATATAATAAATGTTTAATGAATACTCTACCTGTTTATCTACCTCTACTTCTCTCTATGTGTATGTGTGTGTATTCAAGAATTCTTCTTTCTCTCAATAGATACAGATGATATATAGAGAAATAAACATAAGTATGTGTATGTGTAAACTTGTAAAAATAAATGTAAAAATTGAGTTACTAGGGCAAAAAAATGAGGCTCTATTTAACCTGATTTCTAGTCCTGATCTGTCATTGGGGAGAGCTGTGTATGACTTAGGGAAAAATCTCATAAAGTCCTTGTGTACCCAATTCCACACCTGCATTGTGCAAGGGGTAATAAGCCTGATCCCCTTTATGATAGAGTGTTGTTGTCTGTAATGATTAGCATTTAAAATGTCTATGAAATATTTTGCTTTTTTTTTTCAAAGCGGTTGGGGTTAAGTAACTTGCTCAAGGTTACACAGCTAGTTATTTATTTATGGTGGGTGCTAATTTTCTGAGACCGGAACTGATCCCAGGTCTTCCTGACTCTGGGGCCAGCTCTCTTACTCACTGTGAATTTTAAAACACTTGTATGGAAGGTTCTCTGTGGGCTGGAATCTCCTTTTTATCTGAACTTGGAACATTCTATATTACTGATTGATCTTTATGGTCCTAGAGCTCTGTTCTTCAGTTTCTGAAACCAGCTTTTGAACTATTAGAGATTAAGACCTTTGGCATTAATCTCCCAACATTTAAAATTCTCTGTTTTATGGATTTGGAGTTGTTTCTGTCTTAAACTATTTTAAAATGAAGGTCAAAAGTTTCCCTTTTACTTAAGGATGAATTTGCTTTGCTAAGTTTCTTATGTTATCTTTCCTGTTAAGAGAGGTTATTTTCCTATATATATATATATATATATATATATATATATATATATATATATATATATATATATATACATACATACATACATATGTATACTATATATATTTACTATATATATATACTATATATATACTATATATATACTCAAAATTCTATTCTGATATTTCCTTATTATTTCCTGCCTCTTTCCCCCTGATTTTTTTCTCTCTTCAACCCTGAACTCCTGAGTTATTGTTTATGGAGATAATCTATGTGTAGTTGGACATGTTTTGGATACTATTGGCAGTTGGGCAATGCTTTATGGAGTTGCGTAGTAAATTATCCACTCTAGGGTGTGTTTGTTTTTGTGCATGTAGTGGACAGAACATAAATTGTACCTTAAATAATTGAAAGAATCTTAGAGATTTTTTTAAATATGAGAAAGCTGCAACAGTTTCCCCCCTCTGCTGCCCTCAACACTCACACACACACACACACACACACACACACACACACACACACACACACATACACACACGTAGAGACAAACAAGTGATGATGACCGTTTTCTTAGGTATTTATTTTTAATAAATGTTAACAAATATTTCTTGATTACCTACTACGTGCAATGTGTATTTTCAAAGCAATGTCAAGGAAACAAATGAAAGAACTATCAAATAAAATCCAAGCTGATGAGAGAAAAGACTCATTTTTTCTTTAAATATTTGATTAGCAATATATTCTGTTCTGGTACCTTAATGACAAACTAGTACTTCTTTGGCCAGACAGCTTAAAATATTGAGAATTAGAAATATAACACCAACTCAAAATAAAAAAGAAGGCTATTTCAGGACATACTGGAGAATAGATTGCTTTTTCCAGTTTTTAAATTGTGAGGTGTGATCATTTATCTTGCTAATGTGCAATGATCCATTTTTGTACTGAGATATACATGTACCATACATGTTACAAAATAATTTGTCTCAGCTATTGTGATTTCATTCACAAAAATGTCAAAATCCTATACAAATATACACATAGAATATACACACATATGTAGACACATGTTTATATGTGGGAATACACAGATTGTGTATGTGTATTATCTGTATTCATCCCACCTACCCCCCCCCAAACACACCCTGGGAAGAATTCCTAAATGAAATGAGTTTGGAAGAAGAATAATTTTAATGGCCCTATATAGTTGTTGGATAGAGAACTTTAACAACCACCATCCTTTCCATTTTTCACTTCTGCTTTCTGACCTCTATACCTTTGTTCATATTGTACCTTTGTTCATATTGTACCTTCCAAATGAAATTTCTTTTTCTTGATATGAGAAAATTTTCTGCCCTGTTAAGATTCCATTAAATGCTGCTTCCTTCATGAAACCTTCCTTTGTCATGCTAGTTGGAAGTGATCTCTTTTTCCTTTGAATTTCTATAGCACTAGAGCCAAGATGTCCATGTAAAAAGCCTCATCTCTGCTACCAGCTTTCCAAGCAATATACCTTACTAGTCTTTGACTTACCTGTAGAGATAACTATAAATAGCATAGATAACGTAATGTTGAAAACTGCTCCCCACTTCATGTGAGTAAACAAGCACATATGTAGGATATTTCATAACAAATGTCACTGTAAAATATTCTGCTACCCCATCTGAGTTTTCACTCTTTCAATCTCTCTTCAGACCCACTTCTGTATCATAAACCACTGTACTTGTCGTTTGCATAAATATGCAGATTGCTAAAGGTCCTGTTGGAATGAAATTTTAAAGCAAGAAGTACGGTGTACAACTCTGGTAGTTGAATAAAACCTTATCAATATACCTGCCAATCTCAGAGTTGTTTGTTTTAGCCTTAACACTTTGAAGGTGGTATTGAGATCCCTAATTCTTGGGAACTGAAGCGCCCCCCAGATCTGGTCCTTGACACTCAATTTCCCAGGGTCGCTTTTTAAGGTAAGTAAGAATTTTTTGAGGTCATCTCCTTGGGACTTCATACAGTAGGTCCTTAAAAGGACCTATTTTCCTGGAAGGCAAACGATGTGGTTATCAGATCAATTCTGCCACTTCTTCCCACCCAGTTACTTGATAGGCATTGGTCTCTGGATCAACATGTTCAATTCTTTGGACTCCATTACCAAAATGAAATCTTGTTCTCCTATGTGAAACTTTTTTTTTTTCTTTTTGGAGGACAGGGCAATTGGGGTTAAGTGACTTGCCCAAGGTCACATGGCTAGTAAGTGTTAAGTGTCTGAGGCTGGATTTGAACTCAGGTCCTCCTGATTCCAGGGCCAGTATTCTATTCACTGTTCTGCCTAGCTGTCCCATATTTGAAACTTTTGAGATACTCTTTATTTAGTTTATTTTGGTCCCCTTAACCTTCACTTTGGAGCAAAGGATATTTCATCTCTAATGACATCATGGAGACTATAACCCAGACTGTAGGCCAATCTCTTGCTGTGTGGTGGAGATTGTTCCATGTTAGTACAATACAGACATCTTAAGTCATGCTAAATAATTCCTTAGTTTGATTGGCACTGGAGACTGGAACTAGGACTACATACTAACCATCCCTACTCTTCAAAACTAGCTTGTCATGAAAAGTATAGCAGATGGAAGAGAGCACACAAGAAATGCTGTGGCCTAGGAGGGACCCCATGATGCCATATTGTAAAAGTCTGAATACTTATATTTAGATTAGGTGACATATGTGGCTATGACTTAGGTTATATATAAGCAAAGTATCTACTCCATACCCCTTCATAATAATAAAAATAAAAATCATCATCTCAGGCAACTTAAATGGCATACCAAAAGCAAATAAAAATACATTAATTTCTAGTTTTCTAGTTTTGTTTGTTAAATGTATATTGAGATACATTAATAAGGAGGGAGTGATTTGATTTCACAGTCCAAGACTGTCCTATTACCAACTAAGCATACCAGCTAATCTAATATGTCATAGAGATTTCATGTTAGCAATTCAATAAGTAGAATAGTTGGGATAATCAACTATTTTTACTTCACAATGGCCCATTTTATTTATTGATTTCATCTTGGATTATAAAGTAATCAAGAGAGTGTGTTCTAATATTACTGCATTAATAACTGAATTACAAAATCTTCTTTCTCATTAATGAAAAAAATTAGCTCAAACTGTTGCCCTGATATATTATTTATTTAAAAAACTGGAGAAACATTTTCCAGAAGTAAATCATTTGTCATTTCTTCCCTCTGTTCCCCTTCACTCCTCTTTTTCTTCTACCTCTTGTCCCACATTTCTCTCTCTCCTATATATGTAGATGTAGATGTATATGTATGTATACAAACACAGACATTTATATATATATATATATATCCACCTATATATGCAGTAAACACAAGACAATGACTTAAGTAACTATTCACAACAAATCAACTGTGAGAAAATCATTTTCAATGTCTATTTTTAAGTATTTCTAAATCCATTGATTTCTGGAAACAATATGACTGTGTAGTTGTTGTTGTTGTGTGTGTGTGTGTGTGTGTGTGTGTGTGTGTGTGTGTGTTTCAGTATGCCAATTAAAATATTTTCTAAAGAATTATCTTCATATGTCCTTTGGAGAAATAAAGTTAAAACATATCTCTTTCAGGAAAACCAGGTCTAACAATCATTTTCCATTGTTCTCTCTATAGTCATCATGTTCACAATCTCCTCAAATGACAGTTAAACTGTCACTTTCTCAAGATTCTATTGTTTCGGGGGGCGGAGCCAAGATGGCGGAGTAGAAACAGCTCATCCAAGCCTCTCTGCCCCCAGATTCTCCACAAACTATGTAAAAAAGGACTCTGAAAATCTTCTGGAGCCCCACCACCCACGGAACGACACAGAGAAGCTAACCTCCCGCTGAGGACAGCCCAGCACCCTGCAGGAAGGACCAGCGCAGTGGTCTGGGAGCCGGCAGCGCGCAGAGCGCAGGAGCCAAGCCGAGCCCAGGTCCACGTGAGCCGAGGTTTTAGCCCCAGGGCGGCAGGGCCAGCAGCCGGCTGGAGGAACCCCAGAACACCAGGAAGTGTGGAGACGCCAGAATTATCAACATAGACTTGCCTAGGACAAAGTAAGAGGTTAGTGTCCTATGGACTTTGGGACCTGTATTTGGGGAATGCGTCAGCTCCCTCCCTGGGGGCTGGAAGCTGCTGAGGAGACACGCCACTGTGTAGTTTTCGGAGGCATTTCCGGCTCCCAGCCTACAAATCGTGGGGAGATCCAGCGATCAGTCTTGGGGGGTAATCGCTCTTGCTTTAACCTCCCTGGATCTGGATTGTGATCTAGGGTGGAAGTCGTGGGTGGGTTTACAGCTTGCCAGAAAGGGAAGTTGCCCCCACACGTTCGGGACGAAAATTCCTCTATCTGGCCTTAAAGCCATAGTGTGGCAACAAGCCCAAAAGTCAAGTAATTAAGTGGCAACATGCCAAGGCAAAGGAAACAGAAAAATGCAACCCTAGACTCCTATTTTGGGGGCATAGAGCAGGAAAAGGACTGTGAGGTCAGAAGTCCTGCTCCAAAAGCCCCAGGGGAAAACATGAGCGGGTTGCAGGCCATAGAGGACCTTAAGAAGGACTTTAAAAATCAAATAAGAGAAGTGGAGGAAAAATTGGAAAGAGAAATAGAAGGATGCAGGAAAAGTATGAAATGAGGGTCAACAGCCTGACTGAGGAAAACAACACCTTAAAAAATAGACTAACTCAAATGGCAAAGGAGGCCCAAAAGGGCAATGAGGAGAAGAATGCCTTAAAAAGTCGAATTTGCCAGATGGAAAAAGAATCTCAAAAGTTCACTGAGGAGATTCATTCCTTCAGAGTTAGACTGGAGCAAATGGAAGCTAATGACTTTATGAGAAATCAAGATGCTGTTAAGCAGATCCAAACAAATGAAAGATTAGAAGGCAATGTGAAATATCTCATGGGAAAAACCACTGACCTGGAAAATAGATCCAGGAGAGACAATTTAAAAATTATTGGACTACCTGAAAGCCATGATCAAGGAAAGAACCTAGAAATCACCCTTCAAGAAATTCTCAAGGAAAACTGCCCTGATGTTTTAGATCCAGAGGGCAAAATAGAGGTTGAAAGAATCCACCGATCACCTCCTGAAAAAGATCCCAAAAAGAAAACTCCCAAAAATATTATAGCCAGGTTCCAGAATCCCCAGATCAAGGAGAAAATACTACAAGCGGCCAGGAAGAAACAATTTCAATATTGTGGAAACACAATCAGAATAGCCTGGCAGCTTCTACACTGAGGGATCGAAGGGCATGGAATATGATATTCCAGAGGGCAAAGGAACTGGGAATGAACCCAAGGGTCACCTACCCAGCAAAACTGAGTATTTTGTTTCAGGGGAAAATATGGTCATTCAGTGGAATAGAGGACTTTCAAGCATTCTTGAGGAAAAAACCAGAGTTGAATAGAAAATTTGACATCCAGACACAAGAAGGAAGAGATGCCTGAGAAGGTAATCAGGGAAAAGAAATCAAAAGGAACTTATCAAAGTTGAACTATTTACATTCCTATATGGAAAAGCAATATCTGTGACTGATGATATCTTTCTCACTATGAAAATAATGGAAGAAGGGTGTGTGGTCATATGGATACATATGTGAATGTGTGTGTATATGGTTACAGTTATATATGGATAGAGGGCATAGGTTGATTTTGTTGGGAAGGGAGAGTACTCATGGGATGAAATTATGAGGTGAGAGAGGAAAGTGGCAAGAGGAGATGGGGAGAGACATGGTAGGGTAAACTATCTCATGTAGGGGAAGTGGGTGCAAAGGAGGGGGAGAATAAGGAAGGCTAAAAAGGCAAAACCACATTCACATTGAATTTGGTTCAGGGAGAAAATGACATACATACTAAATGGGATATCTCAACCTGCAGCAGGATAGGGGAAGGGGGATGAGAGGAGGGATGATGGATGGGAGGGCATCCTTGGGGGGAGGGGAGGTTGGAAGTACCCACTATAGAAGAGGGACAGGATCATGTAGGGAATGGACCAGGTGGGGGTGGGATGAGTGGGAGGGAATTATAAGCAGCCTTGTACAATATATCTACTATGATAATGTTTTGCATAGCTAGACATGTACAACATATACTGAATTACTTATATACCAAGAAGGAATGGGTGACAAGGGAGGAAGGAAATGGATCTGAAATTCAAGATCGTAACATTAAATGTTTCAAATATATATATAAAAAAAAAAAAGATTCTATTGTTTCTAAAAGAGGTGGTAACCATATTCATAGTTTCTATGGGAAGATTATTAAAGGTAGCATTCATTTCTCCCCATGGCCAATTATTTTAAGTCCCAGAAAGTCACTTTAGAGTATATCAAATTCACATTAGTATCATATATTAAGACATATGATTCCAATAATATTATATGTAATTTCATATTTTATTATATTGATTGTTCAGGAAATAATATATTTTGTGACACAACATTCTGTGTTACATTTAAATATTAGTGGTGTGTCTAATCCATAGATCATAATCCAAGGCACTACCTGACGGGCTACTTTAAGTAATGAGGAAATAAAAAGAATACAACTCTATCAACAGTAATAATAATATTAGTTAAATATAATAATTTTATACATGCAGATAATAGCATACAAATATATATACATATACACATACATATATGTATGTATGTATACATACATATATGTGTATATATGTATGTATTATGTATGTATGTACAAAGCAACATCCAAACTTTTTGAGGTATTTCATTTAGCTAACTAGCTTTTCTAACCCAAATGTATGCCCATTCTGTGGTGAATTTGTCACCTTCTTTTTCAAACTCTATACATTTATTCTCTGGAAGGACAAGTACCTTACCAGAAAATCCTATCATCAATTTAAGAAGTTCTTCCATACCATATCTCTTTGTTCCTGTCCATATAGGCATTGCATGTCTATTCAACAGAAGATATCTGCCTCTTACTTCATCCATAGGTTGGCAAACCCTATGTGTTCTAGGGGACCTGGTTTTACAAATGAAAATCCTGTGTCTTTTTCTGAAGAATTCCCCTCAACCTCCTGGCAGTCAGGTCTCCCCTTCTAATTATCCACACTCTAATTTTTGCTTTCAATTTGCTCACTCAAACTTCTTCAACACATCTCTTACTGCTTTCCCAATATTAGGAAACATCCTTACTGAGACATGCTCTCCTTAATAGTGATTGAGTAGCCTCGACCAATGTTTCTTGGGACCTCAGTCATGTTCACTTCAAAACCCACTTAACTTATTCTCTGGACTCCTCCATTTCCTCACCTATCACCTTGTACTCCGCATATGCTTTCTATATATCCTCTGTATCTATTGTCATTAGAATATAAGCACCTTGAGAACAGAGATTGTCTTGTTGCTTGATTTTGGATAATGATCTATCTGTCTATCTATCACCTATCTATCTAATATATCTACCTGTCTGTTTATCATATATCAATCCATATTTTCTGATCAATTCTTCATCCTCCTTTTCCTCCTAAAAGATGTGTAAAGTAGCTCCTGTCTGTCTTCTGCCTTTAGTAGATTTTGCATTTTTACATGATAAAAGAAATCGGGCAATTCATATAACAGTATTAAAGTCCAAACCTTTACCCAATTTTGAGTTACCCAATCCTTTGACATTAAAAAAATAATTGTAATTTCCTTAGTTTTCTTCTCTGGATCCCTTCCTCCAGTCCTCAGACCCCTGTATATTTCTAGTTCAAAAACATCATAATACTTATGAAACAGGCCATCTTCAATTTTTCAAGCATAAAATATCAAATTGTATTTAGCAAACTAATCATGATTATACATGTAGCACAAAGAGTAATAAAATGAATGAATAATTACATACAATTAATATGGATCAACTTAAACAGTAAAATAAAGTCAAATTAATTCCATCCTTCATCAACACTTATTAGTTTTGTGACCTTGGAAAAGTTACTTAATTTGTATCTGTTGTAGTTTTCTAGTTTGTAAAATGAGGAGGACTGTAGCACTGACTTTACAGGGTTGCTGTGAGGATCAAATGAGAGATCATATGAAAATCTTGGCAAACCTTAAAGCACAATATAAATGCTAGTTATTCTTATCATTATAATTATTATCAGCAGCACTTCTCTAAGAAATCTTTTACTTTTCAACTGAAAGAACCAACTTAAGAGAAAGAAATGGAAAAAAATTCCAGATGTACAGTTTAATGTGTAACAGTATATTGAGGCAGGCCACTCTTAAATGGAACTGCTTCATTCATTCCCATAATCACTCTCATTATTACATTATTAGTATTAGGGTCAACTAGGTGACAGAGCAGATAGAGCTAGCACAGAAGTAGTTCTCACCTTGTTTCAGCTATTAAATTAATACCTTGTTTCACTTCAAGTTTCTTTTGAGCCTTGTATGATGTCTGTTAAGAAACAGAACATGTGCCATATTACCAAAATCAAGTCTAAATGGGTGCATGATCTAGGTGTAAAGGATGATACTGTAAGCAATCTGGGAAAGCAAGGAATGGTTTACCTGACAGATTTGTGGAGAGGGGAAGACTTTAGGACCAAACAAAAATTAGAGAGCATTATAAAATGCAAAATGGATAACTGATTACATTAAATTGAAAAGCTTCTGTATAAACAAAGCCAATGTAACCAAAATCAAGAGGGAGGTGGGAAATTGGGAAATAATTTTTTACAACTTATGTCTCTGATAAAGGACTCATCTCTAAAATTTATAGAGAATTGAGTCAAATCTATATGAATACAAGTCATTCCCCAATTGATAAATGGTCAAAGGATATGAACAGGTAGTTTTCAGAGAAAGAAATTAAAGATATCTATAAGCATATAAAGAAATGCTCTAATCACTATTGATTAGAGATATGCAAATCAAAACTACTCTGAGATACCACATCTCTCCAGTCAGATTGGCTAAGATGACAAAACAAGAAAGTGACAAATGCTGGAGAGGATGTGGACAAATTGGAACATTAATGCATTGCTGGTGGAGTTGTGAACTTATCCAACCATTCTGGAGAGCAATCTGGAATTATGCACAAAGGACTATAAATAATTTCATACCCTTTGACCCAGCAATACCACTTCTAGGGTTATATCCCAAAGACATCATAGAAATGGGAGGAACACCCAATGTACCAAAATATTTATAGCAGCTCTTTTCGTGGTTGCAAAGAATTGGAAACTGAAGGGGTACCCATCAATTGGGGAATGGCTAAACAAGTTGTGGTATATGAATGTAATGGAATATTATTGTGCTATCAGAAATGAGGAGGAGACGGATTTCATATTTACCTGGAGAGGCTTATATAGACTGATGCTGAGTGAGAAGAGTAGTTTCAAAAGAAATCTTTATACAATCACAGACACTTCATATGTTTGATGGCCATCTATGACAGACTGGACTCTTCTCAGCAATGCAGTGATATAAGTCAATCCCAAAAGTCTCATGAAAGAGAGAAATGCGACATCCAGAGATATAACTAGAAAGAACTGAGCTTGAACCTGATGGAAACAAACTGATCTTTTTCTTTTCATTGTTTGGTTTTATTTCTTCTTTACCATCTTTCATCCCATCTAGTACAATACGCCTTTGTAATTGGACTAATGTCTAATATGAATGTATTTGCAGATACTATACTGGACTATATGCTGTTGTGGGGGGAGGGTGGAGGGAAGTAAAGGAAATTTGAAAATTAAGGAACTATGGAATCGAATCTTGTTAACTGAAACTAAACCAATAAATTAATTTTAAAAAAGAAACAGAACATGTGAACCCCACAACTTGTGAACCCTAGAACTCATGAACTCCTGCAACAGGAAGGGGAGGAGCCAATGACCATATATAAGGAGAGGCCCAGGCTGGAGAAAGCAGAACTGAGAAGAGGACTCTTGTGGTAGCTGAGTCAAGAACGAAAAAAAAATTGTGGTATCCAGGGACTCTGTTGTCTGCTCTATGTTGATGTTTGTTTGTGATACTTTATACAGAAGCCCTGGAACCTTACTGGAAGCCCTGAAAGAGGAATTTATGGGCGTATGTTTACCTATGTCCAGGAAGAAATCTTTGGTGGTCCTGGGACTTTACTGATGGTTTGTGCTTACTTCTCGGACCTTGTTTGTGGGTCTTTGTTGATTTCTATGTTGATGATTTGTGTTGAATTCTCAGATCTTGTTGGTGGGTCTGAGGTGATTTCACAGGAAGATAGTGAATTGATAATGGTGCTAGCAACATGTATGAACATTACTGTGGCTCTGTCAAGCTTTATCTTCCCAGAAATAGGAACTGTGAAGCACTTGAGGTGGACTGAACACTGTGAACTACAATATGGAACAGGAATTGGATGAAGAACTGGACAAGGAGCTGGACAAAGAACTGTGAGTTGTCTGCCTTTGAACCCAGTTTGGAGCTGGGACCATGGAAGTGGAACCATGGAAGCTGAGAGCCAACCTTGAGTCAAGCTGAAAGAAGACTTTACTTGGATGCTATGTGCTGACTGAGAAGATTATGATTTATTGTGACCTAGGAGTGGAGAACTTTGACTTTTGTACTTTATGATTGAATTAAGGATTTTGTGATTGACTAAATGAATGTGCTTTATTTAAAACTATGTGACCACTTTGGTGAAAACTATGTGGCCATTTTAGTGATAAGTTGTTGAGTTGTGACGTGGTGAATGCTGTATTTTAATTTTCTGTTATAAGTTGTATTATTGTGAATGCTGTATTTTGATTTTCCATGAATGTTTTGCTCTGATTTGCTTTTGAATAAATAGATAGCTCACTATACTATATAATCAGCACCTTGAAAGCTGTTCACAGCAGCAGTCCTCTGGAAACCTGCTCATGCATGGCTTTACAAGCACTGTGCCTGGAGTTAGGAGATTTAAGTTCAAACCTGGCATCAGACACTAACCCTGAACAAGGCACATGACTTTTATTTGACTCAGTTTCCTAAACTGCAAAACTGAGATAATACCTCCAATTGTTGCAGTGAGGGCAAAACTAGATAACTTTGTAAAGTACTTGGCACATATTGTATGCTTATAAATTTTTGTTTCAACAGCTTTTCAGTAATACTAGAGCATATTTAGATATTTCTTTATTGGGCAGCTAGGTGGTACAGTGAATAGAGTATGAACCCTGGAGTCAAGAGGATCTGAGCACAAATCCAGCCTCAGACACTTGCCACACTTACTGTGTGAATGTGGGCAAGTCACTTAACCACAATTGCCTTTTCTCCCCACCTCCATAAAAGTATATTTCTTTATTAATTGCTAAAGTCAAAATACCTAATTAATTAAGCAGTTAGTTCTGAGCATCTAACACCAATGTATTATTTAATAAAAAAAAAGAAACCCTATTTTCCCATGGGCATTTTCTCTACTCTGTCTGTCTCTGTTATTCTCTCTCTCTCTCTCTCTCTCTCTCTCTCTCTCTCTCTCTCTCTCTCTCTCTCTCTCTCTCTGTATGTGTGTGTCTCCCTCCATCTCTCCCTTACCAAACTAACCCTTACAACTCTCCTAAAGTTAAAGGACCACTATTTCTTTTTCAATTGCAATATTACCGTGAATGGTGCTTCTCAATTGTGAACCAGAGAAGGGATCAGAAAGCAGTATAGTTCATCTTCCTTAATGAGTAAGTCTCAAATAAAAGATGTTAATTTAAAGACATGGGAGGTTCCTCTGCAATGGAACCTTTGACTGACTGCCATATCCTTCTTCTCAGAACATCTAGTCAAATCTCTTATATTCTTCTGTCCTTCTTTTCCTTTCCCCTTCCTAAAATGGAGACTTCACCATGTGTCTTTCTGAATCAAAAAAAAAAAATCACTTGGCTCTAGCTAAGTTATAAAATAATCATTACATTATTTAAAGTCCTCTATAGTCTCATCCCTACATACTTTTCTTGTCTTCTTTCATATGTTTCCATTTTATATACTCTCTGGTACAGTGAAACTTATTTACTAACTCTTCCCTTAACATACAATTTCATCTCAACCCCCTTGCCAATGCACTTTATGTCACATATATTTGGAAGATCCTTCTTCCTTCACCTATATATCTTTGAGTCATTATCTTCTTTTAGAGAGCAGTTTAGATAGTAATTCAAATTAATAGTCTTTGAATTCTCCAGTTATTAGAGCCCCATCTTTTAAAAATTATTTTGTAATATTTTGTCTACACTTTGTTTTACTCATTTATGCACAGAATCTTATTTCTCAGTACAATGTACATTTCTTGAAGGTAAGCACTACTATATTTAGTTTCCTTTTTTGTATCCATGGAGATGATTATTCATATTGTTGCTTTAAGAAATCTTTGCTGAAGAAAAGACTTTTATTTTAAAGCAATTGGGGTTAAGTAACTTTCTCAACTTTACACAGCCAGTTATTATTTATGTGTGGGTGCTCATTTTCTGAGGCCAGAACTGATCCTGGGTCCTCCCAATTCCAGAGTCAGTGCTCTTACTCACTGCACCACCTAGCCGCATCAAGAAAAACTTTTGAAGCAGATAGACACACAGAGTAAAGGTAAAAAGCTAGAGCAGAATGTATTATGCTTCAGATGACATAAAAAACTAAAAGCAAGTGTGGCAAAAAATCTTAAACAAAGCAAAGGAAAACAAGATTTAATTAAAGATATGAGATCAAATTAAAGAAATTAGACCTAATTAAGACATAAGAAAGGACACTGCATCTTGCTGAAAGGTGCCATAGAAAATGAAGTAGTATCAATTCTAAACACACATGTACCAAAATGCTATAGCGAAGAAGAAGAAGAAGAAGAAGAAGAAGAAGAAGAAGAAGAAGAAGAAGAAGAAGAAGAAGAAGAAGAAGAAGAAGAAGAAGAAGAAGAAGAAGAAGAGGAAGAAGGAAGAAGGAAGAAGGAAGAAGGAAGAAGAAGAAGAAGAAGTTGTTAAATGAGTTACAGGAGAAAAAAGACAGAAAAATTATACTGGTGGGTGTAATGTCAAGCAAAGGCCACTTCCCAAGGCTCAAAATACCAGCATAGCCAATCTTCATTTTATTCAGTGACAAATTAAGAACAGAGAAAATCAAACTATAGCATAATTCAAAATACAGCATTCCCTGGACAGTACATTCATTGAGTCAATCACAAAGTCCCTCTCCTCAAATGGAGATTAGTTTCCAATCATAAACAAAGCACATTCATTTGGTCAGTCACAGAGAATAAAAAAATGTCAAAAGTTTCCTACCGCTGGATCACAACTGAATTAAAATTATCATCAGTTAACACCAAGCACCTTCTCAAAATGGGCAGTAGAGAGCAGAAAGGCCATCTACCACTGAGTTACAACAAAGTTAAGATATCATCACAGCATTTAATACCAAAAGCAAAGTTTTTTCTTCATCTTGACCCAAGGCAAGTTCTTAGCAATCTCTGTTCCTGAGGAGACAATGTTTAACAAGGCCACAAGAAACATTGCCAGTGTCCCCATTAATTCAATCTGTGCCTGTAGAAAGTCCTAGGACTCCTGAAAACATCAGCAAGACCCTCTTACAGGAGTTCTGTAAACATACAACAAGAAAATCCTTCTTCAGGGCTTCTGAACCAATAGCTAGGTTCTAGGACCTCTGCAACAAGAACACTGTCCATCACTAGTGGATGAAACTTGCAAAACAACATCAAAATAGACAAAGTACCAGCATCACAGCCATGTTTCCTTAGTCCTTGGTAGCTCTGGGTGGCAGCTCTCAAAAGTCCTGGGCAGCTCGATCTGGCCCTCAGAAATCCTCTCTCTCTCTCTCTCTCTCTCTCTCTCTCTCTCTCTCTCTCTCACTCTCTCTCTCTCTCTCTGCTTCCACCATGCTGGTTCCCAAAATTCTTCTGCCTCTCTTCCTCTGCTTGTGCCTCTATAAATCCAAGGCACCAGCTCCTCCTACTTCAGGCCTCTCTTTTCACATCAACAAGTCCATCAGATAAGTAGGATTCATAAGCTCTGGGTTTTAACACTCAATCGGAAAACCAAGCCAATACAGGGGGATCTTTAAATCCCATTACTATTACAGTGGGCAACCTCAACTTTGACCATTTGGAATTAGATAAATCCAAGCAAAAAACTAACAAGGAGGAGCAGAGTCAAGATGGCAGAGTGAAAGAAGGATCTACATTGTGTTATCTCCCCAACCCCGCCCCAAATACCTCTAAAAATAACTCTAAACAAATTATAGAGCATCAGAACCCACAAAACAACAGAATGAAATAAATTTATAGCCAGGAAAACCTGGAAGATCAACAGGAAATGTCTATTGCACGTGAGAGAGGAGCATAGTCTAGTTTGGGCTGTACTGGCAAAGATGGGCCAGAGAAAATCTGGAGCAGGCCTCAGGGGACTGAATCATTGGCAGTGGTGGTAGATTCAAGACTTTGCAACCTAAAATTATGAAAGAACATTTAGAAGGTCAGTAGGAAAGGTCTGTGGGACCTGGGTGAGAGAGGAGCTTGTTCTGCACCTGGCCCCATCCCCAGAATGGTAACTGGAGCACCAGTGGCATCAACTGCTTTCTGAGCTCTCAGCCCATGGAGGGCTGAGAGGGGGATTGCAAGGATCTCTTTACTGGCACCGAGGCAGGATTCTCTTGATTTGCCCATGCCTGTATCTGGTTTGTAGTCTTAGATGGCAGTAATGGGGAGAGGAAGAGTGTTGGCATGGCAGAACTTAAGGTTGTGGTGGAGACAAAATCGTCCTCACCATAACAAGGTATAAAGGAGTGCTTGTGGTCACTCACAGACCAGACCACAGGTCAAGAGAAGAGTTAAACACCTCTCCTTTGCTCTACCACCTTGGAAGAAATGAATATTCACAGGCTCTTTGAAACATCTCTGAAAACAGATTGCAAACCCCCTGAAGCTTGGGACAGTGTACTTTGCCCTTTGGAAGCAGAGTGCTACCTTAACAAATAGCTAAAAAGTCAAGTAATTGGCTTGGAAAATGAGCAACAAAATGGAAAAATAATCAGATTTTAAATCTTACTTTGGTGACAAGAAACATCAAAGTATACAACCAGAAGAAGACAACAAAATCAAACCTCCTATATCCAAAGTCTCAAAGAAAAAATATGAATTGGTCACAGAACACAGATGAGATCAAAAAGGGCTCTGAAAATCAAGAGAAGTAGAGGAAAAATGGTTAGAGAAATGAGAGCAATGCAAGAAAATCATGAAATGGCATCAATGACTTGCTAGAGGAGACCCTAAACAAGCTGAAGAAAACAACACTGTAAAAATAAACTAACCCAAGTAGTAGAAGAGGTGCAAAAAGTCGATGAGGAGAAGAATGACTTGAAAAACAAAACTGGCCAAATGGAAAAGGATATTCCAAAACTCACTGAAGAAAATAATTTGTTAAAAATTAGAATGGAGCAAATGAAAGCTAATGACTCTGTGAGAAATCAAGAAATTATAAAACAAAAGCAAAAAATAGAAGAAATAGAAAATGATGTGAAAATATCTCAGTAGAAAAACAACAGACCTGTAAAACAGATCTAGGAGAGATAATTTAAAAATTGTTAAACTGCATGGAAGCCATGAGAAAATAAAAAGCCTAGCCATAATTTTTTTCAAAGAATTATCAAGGAAAACTGCACTGATATTCTTTAACCAGAGAGTAAAATGGAGATTAAGAGAATCCACCAATCACCTGCTGAAAGAGAAAAATTTCCTAGGAATTTTGTAGCCAAAACTATCCTAGGGATATTGTAGCCAAATTCCAGAGTTCCCAAGTCAAGGAGAAAATATTGCAAGTAGACAACAAGAAACAAATCAAATATTGTGGAAACAAAATCTGGGTAGTACAGATTTAGCAGCTTCTATATTAAGAGATCATAGTGGGGCAGAGCCAAGATGGCGGAGTAGAAACAGCTGCTCCAAGGTGCTCTCCCCCCAGACCACTTCCAAAACATGTAAAAGGGGACTCTGAACAACTTCTGGAGACCCAACACCCACAGAATGACACAGAGAAGCTAACCTCCTTCTGAGAGCAGCCCTGCAGGGAGTGGTCAGCACAGCACTCTGGGAGCCGAGAGTGCAGCATGTGGGGAGAAGAGCCCAGGTCTGCAAGAGCCCTGGTTTTAGCCTCAGGGCAGCTGGGGCAGCAGCCAGCTGGAGGGTCCCCAGAACACCAGCAGCTGTGGTGATTCCAGAATTATCAACACAGAAACTCCTAGGACAAAGTGAGAGGTTAGTGCCCTATGGACTTTGGGACCAGTATTTGGGGAACTCATTGGCATCCTCCCCTGGGGGGTAGAAGTCATTGAGGAGACAAGGCACACTTGCCATTTTACAGCTACAGTGGCAGCTTCAGCTCCTGGCCTGTGAACTGTAGGGAGATGCAGAGATCAGTCTGGGGAGGTGGTAATCGCTCTTGCTTTAATCTGCTTGGATCTGGATTGTGATCTGGGGTGGAGGTCTTGGGTGGGTATCCAACTTGCCAGAACTGGAAGTTGTGAAGACCCCAACGTTCAGGACGGAAGCACCCCTGTCTGGTGGCAGAGTCCTACTGTGGCAACAACCCCAAAAGTCAAATAATTAAGTGGCAACATGCCTAGGCAAAGGAAACAAAATAAACAGAAAATGCGACATTAGACTCCTATTTTGGGGGCAAAGAGGATCAAAGCATGGAACCATCAGAGGACTGTGAGGTCAGAAATTGTGCTCCAAAAGCCCCAAAGGAAAATATGATTGGGTTAAAGGCCATAGAGAACCTTAAGAAGGACTTTAAAAATCAAATAAGAGGAGTGGAGGAAAAATTGTGAAGAGAAATGAGAAGGATGCAGGAAAAGTATGAAATGAGGGTCAACAGCCTGACTGAGTAAAATAACACCTTAAAAAAAAAGAATAACTCAAATGGCAAAGGAGGGCCAAAAAGGTCAATGAGGAGAAGAATGCCTTAAAAGCCAAATTTGCTAGATGGAAAAAGAATCTCAAAAGCTCACTGAGGAGACTCATTCCTTCAGAATTAGACTGGAGCCAATGGAATCTAGTGATTTTATGAGAAATCAAGATGCTATTAATCAGATCCAAACAAATGAAAGAATAGAAGGCAATGTGAAATATCTCATGGGAAAAACCACTGACCTGTACAATAGATCCAGGAGAGATAATTTAAAAAGTATTGAACTACTTGAAAGCCATGACCAAAGAAAGAGCCTAGAAATCACCCTTCAAGAAATTCTCAAGGAAACTTGCCCTGATATTTTAGACCCAGAGGGCAAATAGAGGTTGAAAAAATCCACAGATCGCCTCCTGAAAAAGATCCCAAAAAGTAAACACCCAGGAATATTATAGCCAGGTTCCAGAATTCCCAGATCATGGAGAAAATACTATAACCAGCCAGGAAGAAACAATTTCAATATTGTGGAAACACAATCAGAATAGCACAGAACCTGCCAGCTTCTACACTGAGGGATAGAAGGGCATGGAATACGATATTCCAGAGGGCAAAAGAGCTGGGATTGAAGCCAAGGGTCACCTACCCAGCAAAACTGAGTATTTTGTTTCAGGGGAAAATATGGTCATTCAGTGGAATAGAGGACTTTCAAGCATTCTTGAGGGAAAACCAGAGTTGAATAGAAAATTTGACATCCAGACACAAGAAGCTAGAGTTGCCTGAGAAGGTAATCAGGGAAAAGGAATCAAAAGCAACTTATCAAAGTTGAACTATTTACATTCCTACATGGAAAAACAATAACTGTGACTGATGAAACCTTTCTCAGTAGGAAAATAATGGAAGAAGGGTATATCGGAATATGAATACATATGTGAATGTTTGTATATATGTTTACAGTTATACATGGATAGAGGGCACAGGTTGAATTTGGTGAATTTGAATGTGGTGAGAGCGGAAAAGTGGAAAGAGGAGATGGGGAGAGACAGGGTAGGGTAAACTATCTCATGTAGAAGAAGCAAAGGGAAGTCCTACAGGGGAGGGGAAGAACAGAAATGCAAAAAGGCAAAACCATATTCTCATTGAATTTGGCTCAGGGAGAGAATGACATACATACTAAATGGGATATCTCACCCTGCTGGAGAGTAGGGGGAAGGGGGGTGAGAAGAGGGATGATGGAGGGGAGGGCATTCTGGGGGGAGGGGAGGATGGAAGTACCCACTATCAAATAGGGACAGGATCAAAGTAGGGAATGGACCAGGTGGGGTGTGGGATGGGTGGGATGGAAAAAAAAAAGAGAGTTCATAGGGCTTGGAATATGATATCCCAGAGTTCAAAGGAACTAATATTAAAACTAAGAATCACCTACCAAGCAAAGTAAAGTATGATAATTCACAGAAAAAAATTGAAATTAAATGAAATAGAGGACTTTCAAGCCCTCTTGAGGAAAAGACCCGAGCTAAATAGAAAAGTGGATGTTAAAACAAAAGAATGACTAAATGATGTACAGAAACATAAATAGGAAAGAAAAATCATGAGGGACTTACTAAAATAGAACTGTTTATATTCCTACTTGAATAGATGATATTAATAAATCACATATAAACATACACACATGTATATATGAGCATGCATATGTGTATAAATACATATGTTCATATATATGTATATGTGTATATAGTTATGTATATGCATGTATGCACATAAAACACATGCCTGTATATATGTGTGTATATGTTCACATATACATATATTCTTATATTATAAGTATACATATACCTATATACGTGTGTGTGTGTGTGTGTGTGTGTGTGTGTGTGTATAAAGAAGAAAACCAAATTGCTAGTATCAAAAATGTATAGGGTAAATTTACCGCCAATGAAGGGGGTAATTAAATCAATCATTGGTTGCTATTTTGTCCATTATTTGGTATTAAATCAATCAAAGCAAAATGGATGAATATTTGTAAATATTTTATAGATTAACAGAAGAGCAAATAGAATACTCAACGCCACACTAGATAAAGAAAAAAAGTGAAACAAACAAACAAACAAGCAAACAACAACAAAAAAATACCTCAGTGAGTTCCTTAAGAATATGTTCTATAGAGCTAGGTGGATTGACAGGTTAATTCTACCCAATATCGAAAAACAATTCCAAATCTTACTTTTTTTTTCAGAAATATAGTAAAAGAAGAAACCCTACCATTTTTTGTGACACAAATTCATAAATCAGGAATGTAGAAAATAGAGAAAGAAAATGATAAACCTATTTTCCTAATGAATTTTCTGTAAATTTTTAAAAATAAAATTCTTGCAAGATTACAGTGATATATTACAAGGACAATACATTATGAAGAGGTGGGATTTATACAAAGAATGCAGGGCTTGTTCAATATTAGGAAAACTTTCAGGATAATTAACTATATCGATAATAAAGCCAATAGAAATCATATGATGTTCTCAATGGATGCAGGAAATTATTTTGACAGACTGACACACATTCCTACATAAAAAAAACACTCAAGAACAGAGAAGTAAATGGAGTTTTCCTTAAAATGATAAGCAGTATCTATTTCAAACCATCAGTAAATATTATCTGAAATGATGATAAACTAGAAATTTCCCAGTGAGATGAGGGGTGATGCAAAGATGTCCATTATCACAACTATTGTTCCATATTATACTATAAATTTTAGCTATAGAAATAAGAAAATAAAAAAAGAAATGGAAAAATTAGTATAGGCATTGAGGAAATAAAACCATCAAATTTTTTGCAGAACATATAATGTCATACATAGAGAATTCTAGTTATTCTGTCTTCTCTTTCATGTGCAATTTGTTGTGATCTCATTTGGGATATTTTGGCAAAGATGTTGGAATGGTTTTCTGTTTCCTTCTCCATCGCATTTTCACAAATGAGGAGCTGAGGTAAACAGGGTTAAGAGACTTGGCAATGGTCACACAGCTAGCAAGTGTCTGAGGCCACATTTGAACTCAGGAAGAAGAAACTTCCTGACCTCAGGCTCAGCACTCTGTCCCATTGTGCTATCTAGTTGCCCTAGAGAATCAACTCAAAAACTAGTTGAAGTAATTAACAAATTTAGCAAAGTTGCAGGATATAAAATAAACATGTATAAATCATCAGAATTTCTATCTATCACCAACAAATCCTAGCAACAAAAATAGAAAATGTCCCTTTAAAATAATTGTAGATAATACAAAGTACTTGGGAGTCTCCCTGCCAAGACAAACTGAGGAACTATATGAACCCAATTACAAAACACTTTCCACACAAATAAAGTCACATTTAAACAATTGGAACAAATATCAATTGCTCATGGGTAGACTGAGCAATATTAAAAATTACAATTCTGCCTAGATTAATTTACATTTCAGTGCTGTGCCAATCAAGGTACCAAAAATTATTTTGTGGAGCTGGAAAAAATGGTAACAAAATTCATTTGGAAGAACAAAAGATCAAGAATATCAAGGGAATTAATGGAAACAAATATGAAGAAAGACGGCTTAGCGGTAATAAATCTCAAACTGTATTGCCAAGTGGTAATCATCAAAAGAATTTGGCACTAGCTAAGAAAAAGAATGATGGATCAGTGGACTAGGCTAGGTATACATTTTATTAGGTAATAATAATAGTAATACCATAGTAACTTAGTGTTTGATAAACCCAAAGATCAGTTTTTGGAACAAGAACACATTATCTGACAAAAACTGCTGGAAAAGCTTGAAATCAGTTTGGCAGAAATTATGTAGAGACTCACAACTCACTCTGTATTCCAAGATAAGGTCAAAATGGATACACAATTTAGACATAAAGGTGATACTGTAAGCAAATTCAAGGAACATGGAATAGTTTTCTCTGTCAGATCTATAAAGAAGGGAATAATTTATGACTAAACAAGAGAGAGGCAGGACATTACTAGATGTAAAATGGATTATTTTGATTACGTTTAATTAAAAAGGGTTTTTCACAAATGAAACCTGTACAACAAATATTAGAAAGAAAGCATGAAGATGAAGACTTTTTTTCTAGCACCTGTCTTTGATAAAGGCCTTATTTCTCATACATATATATATATATATATATATATATACACATATATACACATATATTTATATATAACTGAATTAAATTCATAAGAATGTCAGTAATTCTCCAATCCATAGAAAAATGATATGAACAAATAGTTTTCAAAGGAATTAATCAAAGGCATATGAAAATAAGTTCTAAATCAGTATTTCTTAGAGAAATGCAAATTGAAACACCTCTGAGTTACCACCTCACACCTATAAGATTGTATAATATGACACAAAAGAAAAGTGGTGCATGTTAGAGAGGGTGCAGAAAAATTGGTTCACTGATACACTATTAGTGGAGTTGTGAACTGATCCAACCATTCTGGAGAATGATTTGGAACTATGCCCAAAGGACTATGAAATTGTTCATATCTTTTGACCCAGCAATATCACTATTTGGTCTGTATCTGAAAGATATTTAAAAATGGGGTGGGGAGAGTACCTATCTGTACAAAAATGCTTATAACAGATCTTTTTATGGTAGCAGAATTGAAAATTGAGAGGATGTCCATGACTTGCAAAAGATGAATATGTTATGGTATATTATTACAATGAAATACTATTGTATGTTAAGAAATGACAAGAATATTTTCAGAAAAAATCTCAAGAAGCTTTATATGAAATGTGGTAAAGTGAAGTAAACAGAACCAAGAAAACATTGTACACAGTGAGAGCATTATTGTATGTTGATCAATTGTGAATGACTTAGCTATTCTCAGCAATACAATGATCCAAGAAAATTGCAAAAGATTCATAATAAAAATTGCTATCCACTGCCAGAGAAGTATCAGAATGCACACTGAAGCATACTATTTTTCATTTTATCTTTTTTCATGATTGTTTTTGTCTGTTTTCTTTTTCACAAGATGACTAAAATGACAATATATTTTGTATATTTGCACATGTATAAACTCTATCAAATTGCTTACCATCTAAGGGAGTGTGGAAAGTTGAGAGGGAGAGAGAGAATTTGGAACTCAATTTAAAAAAATGAATGTTAACATTATTTTTACACATATTTGGGAAAAATAAAATATTTATTTTTTAATTGCACTATTTGTGTATGTGTGTTTTGTTTGTGAGGATCTCTTCTTTCTTTATTAATAATGTGATGAATGTAACTAGAGTTGAGGGATGATGGACTCCAAGAAGTTATTCGTGCATGGTTCACTAAGAGTAATATGAAGTTGGGTTGCACCCTGACGGTATCTCCTTTAAGCTATATGTAACACAGAGAAAAAAAAAAATGTTCCCCTTAATCCCTAAAACAAAGGATATGTGCCAGGTCTCTCATGAAAATGTCATCATTCATGAAATATATTATGGAACTGAGGTTTACCAGTTTCTTGATCTGGATTTGCAGGAATGGCTATGAAAGATGTGTTCCTACGATTTGGGAAATCCATTGTCTTCCATTTTATTTTGATGCTTAAGAAAAGCTTACTTTCAAAACGCAGCATTTCTCAATGGCTGTGGATGGTATCCTTGCATTGGATGAGAGGCTATACCTAATAAGCTCAAAGGTCCCTTCCATCTCCAGAGTTTATAATTAGCCTAATTTATTGTGATGGAAAATTTACATTATTTTATCTCCTGCAAAACTACTCAAGATTGTGTGCTTCTTTTACAGCAACAACAAATCAAGTCTATGCAGTTTTTTTTTTTTTAATTTGAACTTTTCATTGGGATTCCTCTGAGGTTGTACCTTTTTTTTTTTTGCTTTGAACAGGAAACTGTCCCCTTAACAGCATGGAAAAGTAGGGGAGAATGACATCCATTTGATTTAAGCACATGACACTTCTTTACACAGAATGTGCAGGACCAGGGAAGATAGAATAAATCAGGCACAATTTATATTCAGTATAGGAAAATTGTATGAAGTATATCAAGTTACTGCTAACCAGGTTTCAGGGAAAATACAAATCAAGTGTCTGTAAATTATTAAATAAATGCACGAGCATATTTATAAGAAATTGAATAATTATTTGAATGCATATAAATTATTTTAATTAATAAGAAGATTGACAAACCCATTTAAGTTTGCACTTAAAGTCTGGGAAGACCCAGCTTCAGATCTTACTTTTCACACTTTCTAGCAATGCAGCCTAAGGAAGACCCTTATCCTCTCTGAACCTCAATTAACTCATCTGTTAAATGGACAAGTGGCACCCACCACTCTGGACATGTGTGGTTAATGATAAATGACAGCAGCAGAAAGAATTGGGGAGAGGGAAAAGTTCTTTTGCTCTTTAGGAGAAAGGCATTTGATTCCCTTTGGCAAAATTTGAGATGAAAGAGAGGAAATTGTTTGTTTATTTTTTTTTCCTTTAAAGCTGTGGGAAACTATATTCCTTAGTGTGAGTTAAGGAAGGGATGAGGAAACATCTCTTGGATACTCATAGGAGGGAGACAACTTACA
Organism: Gymnobelideus leadbeateri; assembly: GCA_011680675.1. Lineage (NCBI taxonomy): Eukaryota > Metazoa > Chordata > Mammalia > Diprotodontia > Petauridae > Gymnobelideus > Gymnobelideus leadbeateri. Next base: position 581,733 of record WOXC01003002.1, on the reverse strand, counting down.
AATTGAAAAAAAAAATCATTTCATGGACTAATAAAAGAAACAACTTAGGTACATACATACATACATATCTGTGTATATGTACATATACATATACATATGTATATATTTAAAGATATAGAGATATATAGATGTAGATAAAAATATAGATATAACAGGACCAGAGCTGTTGATTCAAGAAACCCATCACAAATGAAGAAGCTCTTTTCTCATGCAGAAAGACACACACATGAACATAGTTACATATAAACATGTAACATTAAAACTAGATCATAAACTCCTTGAAGAAAATGACCATGCTTTTGTAGTTGCATGGGTACTGAACACAATTCCTTGCATACAGTAGGTGCTCAGTAAATCCTGGAGGCACTCTAATGTAGTTAAATTGGTACAGTACTTTACATAAGAGGGTTTATATGTGACATTCTGTTCTTTCACTTACTTGATGTGTGACCTTGAACAAAGTATATAACCTATCAGAGTCTTGTATTTTTTTCTTTAAACTCAGAATAATTATACTTGCCTCTTATTACTTCATAGGACTTTGTGAGGTTCTAATGGGAAAATATATGTTAAAGAATTATGGGATATAGAAATGCTTAAGTTTAAGCTATTATTTACCGAACAATATAATTATATGAACCCAAATCACATGGTTATTGGATTTGCAGTTTAAAATAGCTTTTGGTGTTTCCATTATATTTAGTTGAAACAGATTTTCCTTATATTTTTAAACCTTATAATATGACCCAGCATCCTATTCTACATGGTCACTATAACAAGTATTATGGCTTTGAACTATTGAATATGTGAGTTTCAGGTCTATTTTGTTTTCCTTCAGAAATAATATGAAAATAACCCAATGGGGACAGTCTCTAAATTAAAGCTTGGAAAATGTTTTTAACCTGAGATATGTGGACAGAAATGGACCCTTGGCATATTTTCTTTAGGTAAGCAGTTTCCAGATTGAACTAGAATTGTGTTTTTTGCAAAAAGAGGCATGGGAATCACCCATTTCTCATGTATCCTAGTAACCCCAATGATGATACTTGGCCCACCTTATTAGTCCAGGAAATGAGTGTTTATGGATAGATTCCATACAAAAAGTCAGCATCATTTAGTCTCCCTCAATGCATAGAAAAAGTAGCAAAACCCACAAATATATTTTTTCAAACTGTTTATTTCTACCCCTACTAAATGTTCTTATCCTCCTTTCTCTGTATAAGTGTGCAATGTGACATACTAAATTATAAACGTAAAAGCAATGACCAAGTCTGTATAGATACTGAGGTTAGCTGCCTGTAGTCTTTTCTTCTGGAAAAGGACCACAATTGCATCACAATGTTGGTGTCAAGGTACAGTATGTCTGATTGTTCACTGAACAGACCAATATGGACTTGGAAGGCTGTAACATAGGTTGGGCACAAGTAATTCATATGACTATTTGGAGTGGAGTTGTCTCTAAATTTGCACATCTCACATTTCTATTGAGTTACTGCAATTCTCCTTTGCTCATAGATCACAGCACCTCATTTGATTCTGTTACAGTATACTGGTTGCTCCCATGCCTGTGTCTTCCACGTGTCACAATCAATTCCAAAGTTCTCCTGAGACAACCGTGGGACTGTCCGTGTCTCACTTCTTCTGACTTCCATGTGAGCACTTGCTTTTTGTGAGTTCTTCATAAAATAATCTTTAAGGAAGACATGCATTTGGTATTCAAATAGCATAGTCAGTCCATTGGAATTGCACTCTCTACAGCAGAGTTTGCATGTTTTGCATTTCACCTGGAGAAAGGATCTCAGTCTCTAGAATCTTATTTTGATAGGTGATCTTCTGAATCTTTCCAAGACAATTCAAATGGAATTGATTCAGTTTCTTTGCATGGCACTAGTATATTGTCCAGGTTTCACAGGCATGCAACATTGAGATCAGCACAATGGCTCTGCATACCTTCAATAATGTGTGTGTCAATATCATCAACTATAAGCACATGCCTGGAAAATATGTTGCCAATGTAAACGAAGATATCTGGAGTCTTCAAAATTTCTCAATTTGCTATAATTGATGTTTCCACATATGAATGATGTAGTATCTAATGAAGAAACTCAATTTTCTTGGTCTTAACTGTTAGGCCCAAATTATCATAAGAAGTAGGGGATTGATTCATTCTTCGTGGCATCTCAGCTTCAGATGTTGCATTGGGTGCACAATCATCTATAAACAAAAAAATCAAACACTAATTCTCCCTCTACTTTAGTCTTGGCTTGTAGCCTTTTAAAATTGAACAATTTACCGACAGTATGGCAGCTGACCATAATGCCATTTTTGTCCTTTTTGGATGTATGTAGCAATATCACTGAAAGTATCACACTAAAAAGTACAAGCACACAATTGCACATGCTATCATGCAACCAAACTTTGCCATGATTTTCCACAAATTCTCATGACTGACAGTATCAAAGGCCTTGTTCAAATCAATGAATGTCATATACAGACCTCTGTTCTACTCTTGGCACTTCTCCTGAAGATGTCAGGCAGCAAATAACAGTGAACCTCCTCCCATGTAAATATCAGGTGGAATAAATTCAGGAGAGAAGCCTAATGGCACCTCTTCTTCAGTTAGAAATTTGGCCAGAGAGGGAGTGACTTCAATTTGAGGTATATGCTCAGTGGCTTTAGAATTGATTTATTACAGTCTGTGGACACTATGGAAGTGTTCAACCTATCTCTCCAGGATCACATCCATATCACTAATCAATGTAGTTCCATCAGTACAGAGTAGGTGAGATGCACCCAAAGACTTTGGCCCAGAAATAGCTTTCAGGGCATGATAAAATATTTTGAATTTTTACTGTCAGGGTAAAACTGAATTTCATCTCCCTTCTTACTGAGCTAAGAATCCCACATCTCTCTAAGTTTCACTTGAATTTTACTTTTTATATAGTTAAACATTGCCTTCTTAGAGACAGATGAACTATCCTGCTGGTAAACCCTATGGAGATTTTTTTAATTTCCTTTTTTTGTTGTTGTTGAAGAGCATTTGGATTTCTCTTTTATTTTCATCAAACCAATCTGACTCTTGCAAGTGTTCTAGCCCAGATGAGTAAATGTAATGCTGTTTTCTTTTTTTCTGCTCCACTGTTGTCAAACTTGTATTGGCTTAGCTTTTCTTCAAAGTTATTAACTGTTCCTGCTCAGTGAAATGCTCTAATCTGCTCACATTAAGTTTTCTGGTACATGTCTTGCCTTGGGGTTATCTATAGAAATATTTAAAAGATGCTTTAAATTACTATTGGTTGGAGAAATGCAAATTAAAACAATTCTGAGGTACTACCTCATACCTATTAGGTTGCCTAATAGGAAGACAAGGAAAATAGTTGGTGTTGGAAGGGTGGGAAAAATGAGATAGTAATGAGATGTGTTGTTGGTGAAGTCATTAACTGATTCAACTATTCTTTAGAGCAATTTGGAACTATACTCAAATATTTATAGTAGTACTTTTCTGATGGTAAAGAAACAGAACTAGAGGGGATGGCCATCAATTGAGGAATGATTGAACAATTTGTGGTATGTTATTGTGATGGAATACTGTTGTGATATAAGAAATTATAAGCTAGAGGCTCTGAGGAAAAAAAAGCTTGGAGAGACTTACATTAACTGAGCAAAGTGAAATGAGTAGAACCAGGAGAACACTGTATACAGTAACAACAACATAGTAAGATGATTAGCTGTGAATGGCTTGGCTAGTCTCCTCAGTACAATGATTCAAGACAACTATGAAAGACTTAGCACGAAAAGTGTTATCTAGCCCCAGAGGAAGAAATAATGAAGTCTAAATTCAGATCAAAGAAAACGTTTTTTCTTTATTTATTTTTCTTGCATTTTTATTTTGGTCTGTTTTTTTAACAGCATAACTAATACGGAAATATATTTCACATGATTATATATGTATAATACATCAAATTGTTTGCCTTCTCAATGAGGGGAGTGGGAAGTGTGAGGGAGAGAATTTGTAAATTATTTTTAAAATGAATGTGGAAACATTTTTCTGCATATATTTGGGGTAAATAAAATATTAAATAAAAATAAAAATACTAGCTCTAGCATTGAGAAAAGAAAAAAATAAATTTAAGGAATAAAAATAGGTAATAAGGAAACAAAACTATAACTCTGCAGATGATCTTATGGTATTCTTAGAGCACTCTATAGAATTAACCCCCAAGAAATATTTGAAACACCAAACGATTTTTTGCAATTTTTAATGGGCTACAAAAAGTCTACATATATTGTCAGCATTTCTTTATTCTACCCACAAATTTCAAAAGGATGAGATAGACAAATTCCACTTGGAAGTGTATCTGCCAAGACAAAGGGACTGTAAGACACAGTTACAAAACATTGTTTACATAATAAAGACTGATCTAAACAATTGGAGAAGTCTTAATTGCTCTTGAGTAGACTGAGCCATCAAAATTTAAAAATAAAAGGCATTTCACCAAAGTTAATTTACTTATTCAATGCTATGCCAATCATACTACCGGATAATTACTTTTAAAAGCTAGGGAAAATAATAACAAAATTCATCTGGAAGAATGAAAGGTCAAGAATATCAAGGAAAGTAATCAGGGGGAAAAAAGTGAAGGAGTGCAGTCTAGCAATTCCAGATTTCAAATTATTTCAAAGTGGTAATTATCAACACAATGTAGAGCTGCCTAAGAGATAGAGTGGTGGCTTAATGGAATTCATTAGGTATATACATCACAACAGTAAATGACCATGGTAAACTACTGGTTAATAAATCGAAAGATCCAAACTTTGGGTATAATAGCTCATTTTTTGACAAAAATTGCTTAGAAAACTATAAAGCAGTTTGTCAATGACTAGGCATAGACAATATCTTGAACAATATAACAAGATTAGATCAAAATGGATAAATGGTTTACATATAAAGGGTCACATTTTGAGTTAATTAGGGGACCTTGGAACAATGTTAGATCTAGCAATAAAGAAATAGTTTATGACTAAACAAAAAAATATAGGATATCATAGATAGTAAAATAGATAATTTTGAACTGCATGAATTTAAAGGCTTTTTTACAAACACATATACACCAAAGGTAGTAAGGAAATCAGGGAACTGAGGGAAATTACAACAAATTTCTCTGATAAAGCCCTCATTTCTTAAATATGTATGGAAATGAGGCAAATTTATAAAGAGCCATTCCCCAGTTGATAAATGCTCAAATGACATGAACAATTTTCAGAAGACTAAATCAAAGCTATCAATAGTCACATAAAATATTCTAAATCAGTAATGATGATAGAAATAAAAATTAAAACAATTCTGTGATATCCTTCTACCTTTATCAGACTGACTAATATAACCAAAAAAGAAAATGAAAATTTCTGGAGGGATATGGAAAACAAAAACAAAAACAAAAACTGAGCACTAATGCTCCTGGAGTTGTGTACTAGTCTACCCATTGTGTAGAGCAATTTGGAACTATGCCCAAAGAGCAATACAAGTGTGCATACCTTTTGACTCAGCAGTACCATTATAAGTTTAAGTTTGTATCCCAAAGAGATAAAAGACAAGTGAAAAGGACACATATGTACAAAAGTATTTATAGAAGTTCTTTTTATGGTGGCAAAGAATGGATATTTGAAATGCTTATCAATTGGGAAATGACTGAACAAGTTGTTTTACATGGTTATGATGGAATACTATTGTGCTGTAATGATAAACAAGATAGTTTCAGAAAAAAAAATTCTAGGAAGACATATGAACTCATGCAAAGTGAAGTAAGCAGGACCAGGAGAATATTGTACACAGTAACAGAAATTATCAAATGGTGATCAACTGTGAATAAGTTAGTTATTCTGATCAAGACAATGATTCAAACAAATTTTAAAGGACTCATGGTGAAAAAAATACCACACATCTCCAGAGAGAGAACTGATGAACTTTGAATGCACATGAAAAAGGCTTTTTTTTAACTTTATTTTTCTTGTTTTAGTTTTTTGTCTGTTTTCTTTTACAACATGAATAACATGGAAATGTATTTTGCATGACTTCATATATATATAATCAATATTAATTTCCTTGTCTTCTCAAGGAAAGCAGAGATGATTTGAAATTCATTTAAAATATATTTTACATGTAATTGGGAAATATTTAAAGACATAAATTATATATATATATGTATTTAAAAAGAAAGTCATCTCTTCCTTAATGATCCAGTTCATATCATATTTCTTTCATTATGTCTTATTTTGTCCCTAAACCTATAAATTATGCATCACTCCTGAAATCTCATGTGCCACTCAATTGACAGACTAGTAATAGATGACTTTTTTGAGTTAAGACCTAAGTTCAATGTTAATTGTGTCACCATGGACAAATTATTTAATACCCCAGGACCCCAGAGAACTCTCTAAGAATATGTCTTAGATAATTGCCAATCTAATTGGGAGGTGTATATTTTCTACCATAAATCTCATGAACCCCCACGAGTGCCCGTTTCTTATCAATGATATGTTGATATGAATTAGCCAAACAGACAAATAGTTTTTAGAAATATTTATTTAGTATGATTATGTATACTTGGTACAAAATATCCACCCAAAACAGAAGCATATTGTCCTACACATACAAAGTTCTGGTGAAATGGGGCTCAAGCTACAACAACATATGAAGCAAAAGAGGTAACACAGCTCCTGAAAAGTTGTTTTCTCTCCCATGTGTCCCTCATAAAGTCCCTCTAAGGCATGGTATAGCTTTTGGCTTGGCTTTTTATAAAGTTCTCCAGTTGGCTTTCATTAGTGTTTTTAAATATTCTTTAGGTCCTGAAACAGATACTTCTCTGTTATCCCCTCTCAGGAATGTGCTAGAATACCTATAAGAAGTACAAATTCCATGATTCTCTAAATTTCATAAGATTACCATCTGATGGGATAGAAGACAGAAGCTCCTCTCTTCCCCACCACTGCCCCATCAAAAGATGCCTCTCAAGGAATTGACTTCACTTCTTTCCTTGAGGCATCCTTGACACATAAATGTTAAGTTTATAAACTGAATTGGGTTTTATACAAGTTTTATAGGGCATGACTAAATCTCCTTGACTAATGCTCATCTACCTTCTTTGTGGCACAATTTCATTTCATCCCAGGGCATTCACTCCTTGAAAATTGATTAATACTTTTCACACTTAATTTAATGCCTTTGATTCAATAGAGATATTAGCATCATATTTAAGATAGTTACTTTAACTGAGATGGGATGATTGATTGATTAATCTGACCTTATACCCTGATAAAAGAGCTAAAAAACAAACAACTCTTTAAATGTTTTCCCTAAATTCTACCATATTAACTTATATTCTATCACCTATAATTTGTCCTAAGTTCCATGGGGGCAGGAATCCTATTATTTGTTATATTTGTTTTTTTTTTCTAGCATTTTGTTTTGCTTTGCACCTAATAGATACTTACTAAAAGTCAGAATATTTATACCTGAATCCTAAATTCTCATTTATTCATATTGGAAGAAGGTAAGGAGAAGGATAGCATGCTTCTATACTGTTAAGGATATTCCTATAGTACCTCCTTAGCTTTGGTTCATGAATATGGGTACCAACACAAAAGGACCATAATGGTTACCGAAATTTTCCTTTGGAAACATTCAACCCTATAAAGACAAATATCCATTCTGGACTTTTACAGAAAGTCCTCTAAAAATACTTGTTGAAAACATAAGAGACTGAGAGCTCTATTCTTAAATAGCCCACCCTGTCAGACATGGGAACTACTGATTTCCTACCTTGTGGGTGGCAAATTCAAGATCTCTGAGATTTAGAGTGTACTTTAGAATGAAGTCTAAAATTTAAAAAGAAGGCCCAGGGGCGGCTAGGTGGCGCAGTGAGTAGAGTGCCAGCCCTGGAGTCAGAAGGACCTGAGTTCGGATCTGGCCTCAGACACTTGACATAGAAACAAAAACCTAGCTGTGTGACCTTGGGCAAGTTACTTAACCCCAATTGCCCTCCATAAAGCAAAAAAAAAAAAAATGCCTGAAGACTTAAAGCCTTCATTTAGGATGATCAATTCTAACACAATTTTATGATAACTAATACATGATAGGCCACATGGTCTATCATACAAAGAACTGCTTTGGAGACAAGGAGGAGCCTGTGATGCATATTGCATTTGTATATACGACCCTAAGGAAGTCACTTAGATTCTAACTGTTCTAGAAAGTCAACATTGTACTCTGTGACCATAAGTTTCAGAGTACTTAAACAAAATAGAAAGAGTTGCTCATCCAGGATTTCCCCGTACCAATGAAAGCACAGGTACAATATTCTGTCTCTCCTAAGGAGTATATATGGTCATTATTGTTTAAAAGTTAATTGAGAAAAGAACTAAATATTTCTCAGCTCCTAAGTTGCTCCCCTGTGTCAAAAGTAACCTAATTGGTCTGAAAGAGCTTATTCACCTAACTTAGTGCCTAACCTACTGCCAGAGCAGATGAAATCCAATCTTTAATAACACATTACTCTCTTTGTTTAGTTAACAAATAGTCTAGGTAAAGAATTGAACCATTCAATCTGAAAGCCATAAATATTAATGTGGGCACTTTCTTTTTCTCTCTGAAGGACCTGGAAAAACTTGACAGGTCCCTATTCTGGGGCTTAGGTTTCCAGAGTGAATAGAGTGTTTTTAAAAGATCTATATTTTCTAGTTGTATAGCTCCATAGAGGTTTATAGCATTTGCTAACACTCAAACTATAAATAGGCCTAAGAGAACATCACTCCAGTCTTCACATTTCCTAGATGAATCTACCCTTTGTGATTGGACCTTCAGTTTCCATTTGAAAATGGGTAGTGTTATTGAAAATGATTACCAGCACTTAGCCAAGATGAAGGATGAAGACAGTACATTAATAGGGCACACCTAGCTCAAATCTGACAGGACCTGTTAATTGTCTGGATTCTAGTAGCATTTCACACAGGCTCTAGATATTTGATGGGACTTTTCAGACTACTCACATTATACAAAGAATCTGTTCTGAAGCACAAAATCCACAATCTATGTCTTTCTTATTATTTCTCAGGAAAGAAAAGATCTTTACTCAATGAACAAAGATAGTCATAGAAACATTGTGTTTTTGTCCATCCGCCAATCAATAAAGATCACCCCACTGTCCTCCTTACGGGGGGGGTGTTCCTCTCATAAAGGAGGTATGGAGTCTTTAGAGAAGGTTAATTCAATATGCTACTAAGAAGACTGATTATTTATACATAACTAAATATGTAAATATAAATATTTATAAATATTTTAAATATAAAATAAATATTATAAATATATAATACTATGAATATATAAATCAAATTAAAGATAAATAAAATATATACATATAAATATATTATATATAAATATAAATGTATATAACTAAATATATATATATATATGTAAAACTATTTATATATAGCTAAAAATTGATTCTTATTCAGTTGTAGACAATTCTTCATGACCCCATTTGGGTTTTCCTGGCAAATACAATTGGAGTGGTTTGCCATTTCCTTCTCCAGTTCATTGTACAGATAAGGAAACTGAGTCAGACAGAATTATGGAATGTACCCAGGGTCATATACTTAATAAATGTGGGGCCAAATTTGAACTCAGGTCTTCTTAACTCAAGGCCCAGTGCTCTGTTTACTGGGTCACCTAGCTGCCTCTTTCTAACAATAGCATTCAGCAATCAAAATAGGATGATAAATGTATGAGCCATATAATGCAAGAAAAACTATAGCCCTTCCAAAATGGCCCCCAAACTTTTACATTGATATAATTGATTCCCTTTGTCATGCTGTGTATTTTTTAACATATAGAAAACAGTTTCTAAGAAGGGGTTCCTAAGCTTCACTAGACTGCCAACAATGTCCATGACACAGAAAATGTTAAGAACCCCTGACCCAGAGACTGAAAATCACAATTGATTTCAAGGGAGTTCTCAAGAAGAATAACTCTTTTCTCCTGGAACTGAGGATATTATTTGATGATCCAAGGGAGGAAAATTATGAACAGTAACCTTAGGACTTGACTTAAGGGTCTGAGTAGAGTCAACAGTGTGACTAAATAAAATGAATGAGAATCTAAGCAAACCAAGTTTAGGAGTTGGTTCCCAAGCAGTGGATCTATTAAACATTTCTCTGTTTGGGATTATAAAAGTGATGTCAAAAGTGTTGTAGCCATTTTGGAACAGCTGCAGATTTTTTTTTGTTGTTGTTGTTCTTGGAGGACAGTTAGGGTTGTGACTTGCCCAAGGTCACAAGGCTAGTTTTTGTGTTAAGTGAATAAGACCAGATTTGAACTCATGTCCTCCTGATTCCAGGGCCGTGCTCTATTCACTGTGCCACCTAGCCGCCCCTAGCTTCAGATTTTCTTCCGTTGTATGAGTCACTAAGCTTTCCTATTCTACAACTTTCCTAGCTCCTGAAAATGCTGGGTTTTAAAAGTTACACAGGATTCCAATATTCTTGTGATCACTTCTATAAATTGTGAAAGATATATAACATCTGTCACAGATCATTTCTGAAGACAATAGAATATGAATAAATTCTATTAAAATTAAAAAGACTGAAAGGATTGCAGATCAGCTAATGGGAAATTCCAGAAAGCAATTAGTGACAAAAATATTTGAGAGAAAAGGGAAGAAAGATTTAGAAGAGAACTGCCTGTATATAACTGGGGGATTTTGTGTGTGAATCAGGATAAAGAATGTAGGTTCAATTTTCAATTAATTTTATTCATTTGTTTTAAACCCATGAAACTTTGGAGGAAATTTACATGAAAAATCTTCTATGGGTATGGAACAATGCCTATGACATACCAATAAAAGGATGTTTTAAAATTATTAGGAGAAATCAAGCTCTATGGAGCAAGGGTATCTGTGTGCATGTGCACACACACACACAAACACACATACACATTCCCAAAATGATTTTGTTATTTCAAATAATAAAATATGTATTTTCAGAGAAGGGGAAAAAAGAAAGTAGTTCAATGGATTTATCTTTTAAGCCTTAGCCATTTTTAGAGAAAAGTGGTACTCATTACAGCAGTACACTTGGAGAGAAAAAAAATCCCCAATGAATACAGAGAACAACAGCAACAAAAAAGAAAGAGATATCTCTCAGGCGAAATGATGCATTTTTATTTTTCTGTGTCCCACCCCCCCCCAAATGCAAAATAAAATATAAACATCCATCACCTGATTTTTATTCACACAAACCAATATCATAATGTAGGACCTGGTGCCAAGGACTTCAGTGTTATCTTCCCAGTAAGTTTTAACCTTGTTACAAAGAAAGTGCATTTTAGATAAAAACAAGATTCTTTAGCCTAGGTTCGTGAACATTTTTTTTATCAGTTCATGAACTTTTAAAGCAGTATTGTCATAACTTATTTTCAATATTGTGGTATTCTTTGTGTAATTCTTTTTTCTTCCTAAAAATACATTATTCTGATATGGGTCCACAGGCTTCACCAGAATGCAAAAGGGATCCATTGCACACCCAAAATATTAAGATTAATTGCATTAAAACTTCCTTCAAACTTTGCAAAGCCAATGTATCCATTAAACCTGGTTTCTCAGGAGGAAGAGGATTAAAAGGACAAGGTGTGTGTGTGTGTGTATAAGCATATATGTATAAACAAATATACATACATGCACACATAAAATTTCTTTCTTGCAATTTAATTACATCTTTTTTGGGCTTTATATAGGTTTGCTCTACCTCATGCTCTAATTGTGTCAGCTCTCTCGACATTTTTCTCTGTCTTCCCACAGCGTCATTTGCCTCCTGCCAGCTTCTGGAGGTTTGCACTAAATGTATCCAATGTCATGTTTTTGTTTTTTGTTTTCCTTCTCTGAAAGTCAGGGCTATGTGAGACTTATCAAGAAGACTCATTAAAATTACTGTGTCTGGCATATTACTCCTATACAAAACATTAAGACAAGTCACTTTTCCTATTTTTTCACCCTACAATATCAGAAAAGAAGACATAATATCACTGTAATCTTTATTTAGTGCTTTTTACAAGTGGTTATTTGTGCTGCTTCTTTGTTCAGGATCTGGCCGTTGACAATAAATAAATTACACCCTGGCTAGTAAATTACCCCATTCTTCCCAGCTTTTCACAGAAACAAAAGAACGTGATGAATCTAGACCCCAAAGAGGCTTATTCATAAATATCCATTTTGTTTAAGACACTTTGAGTCTACTAGGTTGAAGATATATTTTCTTCTTGAAACCATTGGAAAAGCATTTATTTGAAAGCAAGCAAAACATGAAATCAGGCCCTCCTTCAAATTTCTATCCAGTAACAAAACTTCTTGAAAAGTTAATAGCTTAGGGAAAAGTTGACAGATTTGCTTTAAGCTAGGTATTTTGAGGAAGCCCAGATCTTCAAATTTCACCTAAAAAAATCCAAATTGAGAGATCATTGATTTTTTTTTCTTCATTCTCTCAGCTTTTCTTACCTTCAAGAAACTTTCCTAGATTTTCTGGGGAAGGAACTGCTCTCATTTGTTCATATTTGAAGTGAAAAATAGAGAAAGTTCTGGTAGTCAGGGCCATATATCTTAAGTGACTCAGATAATAGTTTTAGTAAGTGCCTTTTTCTTTAGAGATTCAGGCCCAGACTAGCAGCCACTAAAAGCCTTTCCTCACTGACAATGTCTGGACTCACAAGGGAAATAAATTCTGTCAGTGTGAGCCTATTCCTAAGTGGGATAAAATTTCCTGACTAGCATTCCACTACTTAAAATTCAGTTGACTAGAGAAGATATTTTATGATTGCAAAGCATAAAGCATGTCAGTGAGGTGGCCCAAAGTATTACTGCATTAACTAAATTCTACTTCTCCAGGGAGGAGGTGCTTGTGGAACACACATGTTTAGGGACTTTACACCTTTGCTATTTTCGTGTGTCCTTAGAAAACAAATAGCTAATTGTAGAGCACAAAGATGAGTGAAATTAATTTGTGTATTACAAGGGAGAGTAACAATTTATAGCTATTAATTAGTTGCGCTCTACATACTTTTACCCTAGAGGACTTAACTGAATTAAAATCAATGTGTCTTTTACCGTGATTTTTTTTCAAATTCCCAGGTATTGATATTTTATTTCAGCATAAGTTAAGATTGATATTTTGTTTACTTCAGCTAGAGAAGTTGTTGAGAAAGAAAAGGCAGAAGCTCTTGTGACAGATTTGTTGAAGCATCTTACTGAGCACAAGGGAAAACCCTCCCCACTAGCTAAGGACAAAGATAATATGGAACTGCACATTTTCTTCTCTCTCTGTTCCTTTGTCCCTCTGTTGTTTTAATAATAAATATTTTAATGAAAACTTATCAATAAAAGGTGAAAGAAATGATCATTCTTATAGGGGTGGGACTTTATAACTGCAAGGTTATTTTGAGTCACTTATATGTTTGGCTTCCCCTCCTTTCTCTCCTCCTGTAAATGATCTAGTGACACGATTAGCATCATTTTCTATGGGGAAAAAAAGATATAGACAAAGGACAGTAGTGTATTCACTCAAAGTCATTGGACATAGCTCACAGCAATTCTGACATTTATATTCCCCATTCTGAAGTGGCTTGGAGTCAAGTTACTGAGAAACACACTTTAACTTTTCTGGTGTTAGTCAACATTTTGTGTTTCAGTTTGTAGAAAATCTTATACCTCCAGAGCATAAGAATTTAAGGAATGCTATTTTGGAGTAAAAGTAAGTCATAGCATCACAGTATCTGATGATAACCATACAACAGATACCTTCAGTAGCACCATATCAAAAGATTGGGATTATATTCTTAAATATAACTTCAATCTAAATAATTATTAAATTAAAAATTATTCCAAACTATATATACATATATACACGAGTATATATGTGTATGTCTTACTTTTAATTGCTTTTGTATATGTATATGATTTTATACATGTTTATTGAAGGACATTATATATACATGTGTGGATGTGGGTGTGTGTTTCTAGATAGATAGCCTTTATAACATCATTGAGTAATACATTCAGTTAAGGCATTATATTTTTATAATTTTCCCAAAGTGACTACCTTCAAACTTTTAAATAGGCATTCTAATTGTTGTTTTTTAGATAATAAATATGATATATAGCCATCCAAGCCAACAACAGGACCTAGGCAGAATAAACGTCATTCTATATGCCCTACCCACTGTATGGGTAGCTACCCCACAATCCTACCCTCTTCTCACTTCTTACCCTTGCTCTGGGATAGTAGCTATCATAAGGTAAGTAACTATTCCTACCATTACTAATACCAACTACCCACTAAGTGCCACTGATGATCAGGTAAATTCAATAGCCTCGTAAATGGAAATGCTAGCCAGGCAACTGGGCCACTGAGGAGAAAAACACTTGTGGAGAATTGGTCCACTAACCCCACCACTACCAAAAAGCAGCCTTTGATCCAATACCATCAGTGGATGGGTAAGCCCAAGAGATACAGGAGGACTTGCAATCTCCACTCCGCTCATTCTGCTCATAATCATTATCAATGGAAATAAGAATGACATGAAAACAGTATCTTCGTATATTCCAGGTCTTGTTTCCTCAGTTGCTTTGGCTACTGAGGATCCAGGGATGATGGGGATGGGGGGGTCTCATCGCCAAAGGCCTTGGCACTGTCAGTTGATTCACCAACAGAATTGTGTATGGTTTTCAACGACATTAATACAAAACTTGCATTACCATCTACTCTGCCTCTGCAACCCAAGACCACAAGGTCTTTTCATCTGACTTGCAACTTTCTTACTTTTCAGTTTCTATCCTCAATATTAACACAGTGCTTTGCACACAGGATGCAATCAATGTTCTTTGACTCATTCATTTCATTGGTTGAAGGAATTTCTTGAGAAGGAAATATCCTCGAAGAACACAGATCTGCTTCCTTTTTACAATTTATAGTCTTAGCAAGTTGCCTAGGGCACCCAGATCAAATGGCATACTTGAAGTCATCTAGCTAATTCGAGGCAAGATTAGAATTTAGATTTTATTGTCTAAAAGGGCAAATCTCTAACCACCATACCATCCTCTATGAAAAGAATGGTCAAATATAATAAATATTATAATTACTGATTGCATTTATTAAGCAAATAGTATATAGAAGGTACTGTGATAAACTCTGGCAAAACAAACATAAAAATCAGGACTGTTTCTTGTCCTAAAGGGAGCTTACTTTCCAATAGGAGGAAGCAGCACATATAGGAATGGTGGCCAGTGGAGGCTATTTTGCTTAGGAGTGGTGAGTTTGACACATATTTTCCAGAAATGTTTTGATTTGGTTATTACTCCCAGAGCTAGAGATTAAAAGTCATAAGGGGGAAAGATAGATGAAGGAAGGGGTAGTACAGCATGTCATGAAAACGATTGGAGAATAGTTTAGTGAAATTATCATGAATCAGAAGACCAGAGAACAAGGACAGGAGTGGGCTACCATGTTAGAGATGGAAGCTAAGCCTTGAGAAACTCCTTATCTATCATTCTGGATGCCTTATTTATTATTGTCTCCTACTCTACTTGTCTAATGCAGACAAAGTGGTGGTGAGGCAAGAGTAGGAAGAGTTTTACCCCTCCTGCCCCACCAAAAATGATTGTTAATGAGGAGTCATCTTCTTCCTCGGCTATTGAATCCTATGGTAATACTGACCTCAAGTTGCGTTTACATCTATCTTTTAAGAATCACTTCTTTTGTAATGGTCATCTTCTATCAATCAACAGTGTTGACCTTTCCAATTCCTTCAGAGATTAGTATTCTTATTTCTATAAAGGTATCACTAAGACTATAAGGACGTAAGCTCCTTGAGGGCATAGACTGTTCCACTTTTGTATTTGTATCTCCAGAGTCTTGCTCAGTTTTTGACATGTAGCAGGCAATTAATAGATGTTTGTAAATCGATTGATATTTATATCTAGGGATAATTCAGTTTAATTCAAGAGGTATTTATTAAATGTCCACTTGTGGTGGGAGCCATTTCTATTTCATTAAGTCTGGCAGGATGTCTAACTTTCCCACTGCCTGGGATGTAAAAGTCCAGCTGAAGGGAAGTTAATGGTAGAGATTTCACATTGCCCTTTGTCTGCTTTCCGATATATATTTTCCCAGCCATACTGTATGTCCAGGAGGAGCTGAGATTTATTTAAAAACTCATTTAAAAAATATTCTTGTAATCTTTGATTCAGTAAAGTGGCTTTTATTTATATATTTTAAATTTATATTTATTTTTATTTATATTTTCATCCTCTGTAATTGATAAAATATAATTTTAAAGATTTTGCATGTTTTAGTCTTGGCTTGTATTTGGTTTTGTAAGCAGATTTCTGACCCCCACCCCCAGACCTCCACAGGCTTCATAGTTAATGTCTTTATCATTTCTAGTGGAAGAAAGAGGTTGAACAAGACAGGAAGTCCTTGGTGATGAGATGGTTAGAGAGAAAATTTCATTCCCCATTTATATAAACATTTTAAAGCTATAGAGAACCCCTATTTTTAGAATAAAGAGAAAGTGTTCATTGTGAAACGGGCACAATGCATTTTTGAGTAACTGAATATCAAAAAATATTCCCTTGCCCTAATTGACTGTCCTAGTTAGTTTGGATTACTAATACAAGTAGAACAAAATTAAATTATCCCTATGTGTTTGGCAACTCGAGTAAAAGGTAAGTGAGCTTGTGATTTTTAAAAATATCTCTTAAAAGCAGCCTATCCTTTAACAGATGTGGTGATTGCTCAGGTGAAAATGTCCATAAAAATGAAGGCAGGGATTAATAGGTTACAGGTAGAAAGCATGCTTTCTGACCTAGCAATCTCTCTGGACAATTCATATATTTTTATCAAAATCAGAATTATAATAAAGGAAAACATGGGTGAGTGTCATGATGAGTGGAAAGTAGACTATGTCATAAAAGAGGCTTAGGCTTTCTATATTACTACAGTCGGATGCTGCTTTAAAATGGCTTCCAGGAGAAGGGAATTAAAAGGTAGAGACATTGAAGATTAAGGATATTCCATAGTTCTTAGAAAAACATAAAGGGTAAGCCAATAAATCTCTGGAAAAAATGGCTCATGGTGTTCAACAATCTAAGAAAGACGATGCATTATTTATCAGTTGCAAAATCGCATCACTGGGTAAGTGTGTACATGATCTGCCCTTTCAAAATTAGCTGTGACAATCGGAGGCCTGAATAGGAATTGTCCTTTGCTCCTCTTCAGGGGCATAAAATGAAAAGTACTGCATACTTGTCCCCATAAAAATGAATTCCTTCTATACTCAATTCCCTGGTAGAGGAGAGCCGAAAAGACGGCGAAACTGCCAAGACTTTGGACTAGTACGTTGAATTTATGTCCCATTCTGATGGACAAACCCACTTTGGGAATGATTAGAGAATGACTTTTGGGATAGAGAGCTGAATGATACCAGGTTTTAGCTATGGACATTCAAAGCCTGATCAATCAATGAAGTTCCCGAAGGAGATTGTTACAGTCCAATTGCTATTAAATAGTGCTATCCACACAAATAAGCATACTGAGGATGATGAGAGAAGATAAGATTTCCCCTGCCTTATTAAGCAGAATTGAGGGCAATGATATTGTCTTCTGAAAGAATCTTTGTGTATAACTTTTTGTTTTTGCTTTTTGGAGGGGAGAAGGTAGGGCAATTGGGGTTAAGTGACTTGCTCAAGGTCACACAGCTAATTTTTGTGTTAAGTATCTGAGGCCGGATTTAGACTCAGGTCTTCCTGACTCCAGGGCCAGTGATCTATTCACTGAACCACCTACCTGCCCCTATAACTTTCAAAATAATGAGTAGGTAAGATGATTGATAGTCAGTTATGGGAGTAGTAAAAAAAAATAGTCTAAGTCATCCAGTATGAGTGTTGCTTGACTAAAATTTAGATATTCTTGAAAGCCCACAGCCCATCTGTTTAGTCCTACTATCCCACCTGGTTGCTTATTTTTCTGTTTTAATTGTAGGGATATGGAGGATAACATTGTAGGTCATATGCTGGTGTTTCTGTGACTTGTGAGGGGAGAGAGTTGCCAGACATACAAAAAGTTTCATGATTCAGACAATAAGATTCAGACATTAAAGGCTTCATAAGGGTACTTCAATTTCTTTTTGGAATAAAAAAGGAACATTCCTTTTTAGGTGGAGGTGAGTGGAATACATCTTGATTGACTCATTTGTGGTGGTTGACCAGGGGAAATATATTTTTAGCAACGATATTATGAGTTATTGGACATTATTACCTATACAGGAGCTTACCTGTAGCTTCTATGACTGCTATTATGGGTAAGGATAAATGGAATCCCTTGGAGTTACTTGAACCACCCCTTGTAATTAATATTAAACAATATTGCATCCCCCGAGGGGAGTGGTGAAAGACATTTCCTCCCTAGTTATTTAAATGAAAGAAGATGGAGTACTTCATTATACAAAATCCTCTTCTAAAAACCCCACGCAGTTTGTGAAATAGGCAGATAGTATCTGGTGATTGACAGTATATTGCCCAGAACTGAATAAAGTTATGCTGATTGTGGCAGCCCTTTCTGGTCTTTTTCACTATGATGATCCAGGTCAATCATGAACTAGGCCAATTTTACTATATTTCACTAATGCTTTTATTCTCCATTTCTATGACTAAGACCAGTCAGGTAAAGTTCAGTTTTACTTGAGAAGTTTCAAATGTTTTCAGCATTCTTCCCCAGGGTTATCTGTATTTTTCACATTACCCCACTTTGAATAGAGGCTTCTATTGCTAAGGGTAGATATGTCAACCAATACATTGATGATGCAATGTTGATTGGGCCATATTAGGCCACATTGGCTCAGATGTGACACAAAGGGAAGAAGAGGAAGGTTTCAGGAATTCATTTGATGGTGAAAATCTTGATATAATAAGTAATAAGCACTTGATACTAGCTTCCCTGCAAACTAAAAAGGCAGCCTAGAAGTTTATTGAACTCTTTGAGTTTGGAGAATTTTTATGGCCCCTATTTGATAATCTAATTGTAAGTGTTCTTCCTTTTGGTAAAATCAAAACAGGCTATATCCTTGGAAGATCTAGAGTGCCCCATTCTCTCTTCTTGGGCCCTTTATGATTCTGTGGAGCCCATGCTCTTAAAGATCTCTATTAATAAGGACCAGGCTGAATAGACTCTTTGGCAGGCACAACATGATAGTTTCCACATGCAATTACCTTTAGGTTTCAGGAGCTGAAGGAGGCCCCCATACCATTTGAGCATCATCCAGTTGTAATTAGGTCTTGGTTGCTACTTAACTGATGGCACAGTCATTCTATTGCTCTTTATTTGGAGTTGCCTATTTAAAATTGGATAATGCATGATGGATCATCTAACAAAAGACAGAGCAGGCTTGCATTGTTATATGGGAATGGTGCATCCAAATCATGCCCATGTGGGTCCTTCCCATGTCAGCATAATTCATGAAGATGTTGGGACACAAAGGATGCGGTCTCTAGTCCAAACCTTAGTGTCTTGTTTCTGCTCCCGCCTATAAGAACCTAACTCCTCCAAAGCTTTTTTTTTTTCTTTTTGGCTTCAAAAGCTTTGTGCTCTATGAGAAAAGTCTAAGAATTGTAGACAGTTGAAGAGATTGGCAGAAGTGGAGGTGTGGCATGGACATTCTGGTAAATGTTTAACAACTGGCTCTCTAGTGAAAAAAATATTAACTGAGCATACTTTTAAGTTTAATCTTTGTTATTAACTTATTCACCATCACTTTTTTCATGTCTAGACAATTAAGAATAATAAAAGCCAGCTCTGATTTTAGCATTTGCTGATTTCTGAGACATAAATGCTAAAACTAAGAATGCAATAATTGGCCCTTGAAACACTCCTGGTTTGTGGAGATACCTGGAAGGTCCTGTTAGTGAGCAGAAATGTGGGAAAGGTAGACAGCATTTATTTTTATTTACACAGATTCCTGGTGTGGGGCTATGAAGTATACCAGGTAGTCTAAGCCTAAAGCCCTAGAACCCTGAGACAACATTGTTCTCTTAAAAACTCTACTTGTTATACCCATGGATTTTTACAGTCCTTCCCCCATGCAGCTGCTGACGGGGGCATCAGAGTCTTAAATAATGTCACCAAGAGGAATCTAGAAAATATCACTAAAAATTATGATGCCTTGAGATAGAAAGGATATCGAAAAGAGATATTGGTCAAGATGGTGGAGGTGGCTAGCTTTGCCCATGAGAGACATGATAACTATTTAAGTATCTGAAAGATTTTCAGATAGAAAAGTGGTCAATTTAATTGGCTTTCAGATGGTAGAACACAGAGCAACTTATTGAAGGTACAAAGAGACACATTTAGGCTTTATGTCTGTGTGGGGAAGGGGATTAACAACAGCAACAATGACAATAAACTTCTTAACAATTGGGAACAAATTTTTTAATAATAAGGACTGCCTTAAAATGATAAAATGGCATGGCTTGTTTATGTGGGTGCTAGGTTCATCCTGCTTAGAGATGATTCCTTTCAGGTTTATGATGTACCATATTCCCGAAGTCCCATTAGATTATAACATTTTTGGAAATTTAAGGGATGCCCATCATTTGCGGAATGGCTAAACAAATGTTGGTATATGAATGTAATGGAATACTATTGCTCTGTAAGAAATGATGAGCAGGTGGATTAAAAAAAGACTTACATGAGGAGTAAAGTGAGGAGAACCAGGAGAACGCTATACAAAGTAACAGCAACCTTGTGTGATGACCAACTTTGGCAGGCTTAGGTTTTCTCAGCAATGCAATGAATTAAGACAATCCCAATACTAAATATGGAAAATGCGATCCATACCCAGAGAAAGAGCTGCAGAGTTTGAATTCAGATGGAAGCTTACTATTTTCTCTCTCTTTTTTCTTTTTGTTTGTTTGTTTTTCTTTCTTGTTTTTCCCTTTGATTTTGATTCTATTTTTACAACATGACTAATATGGAATATGTTTCATATGATTGCACATATATAACCTATATCAGATTAAATACCATCTTGGGAAAGGGAAAGAGGAAGGAGAGAAACAATTTTGAACTAAAAATCTTACAAAAATGAATGGTGAAAACAAGAAAAAATTAGTTAATTTTTTAAAAAGATAAAATAAAAAAGACTATAAAATTCTGTGAGTCCTAGACAATGTAGAATGATAGGCTTCCAGTCAGAGATGGACTAAGCTTAACAGGTATGGTAAGGGTATGTTTTTTTTTTTTCCCTAGGCTCTTTCAAATGTAATAAAAACAAACAAAAAAAACTTTAAGCTGAAATGGAGAAGGTGGGGGGAGAGAAAGATGCCTATTTATTGTTCAAGCTTAATATCTTAGAGGATGACTATGATGAACAAAGAAAATTAGCAGTAGAGACAACCATAAATGCAGAGAAGAAAAAGTAAGGAGTTAGTAATGAAATCCACAGCATGAAATGATCATTCACAAATGTTTATAGTATAGATATAATATGATATACTCTGGAAAATCTAATTAAAGGGGAGAAATTTTACCTCATAAATATCACATGAAACTTGGTTTGTTAAATCCCATGACTAAAATAGTAATACAGGAGAGAATATCTTTTTTTTTTTTTTAAGCAATTGGGGTTAAGTAACTTGCTCAAGGTTACACGGCTAGTCATTTGATTTATGCGTGGGTGCTCATTTTCTGAGGCCAGATCTGATCTCGGGTCATCCAAACTCCGAGGCCGGCACTCTTACTCACTGCGCCACCTAGCCGCCCCTTTAGGGCAATTGGGGTTAAGTAACTTGCCCAAGGTTACACGGCTAGGTTTTTTTTTGTTTGTGCGGATTAAGTGTGGGAGGCCGGCTCCGAACTCAGGTCCTTCTGATTCCAGGGCCGGTGCTCTATTCACTGCGCCACCTAGCCGCCCCGAGGAGAGAATATCTTATAAAAAAAAGAACAAGGTAGAGAGTAGAGTATGGGAGGGAGGTGTAGATGGGAGAGGTGGGGAATTAGAATAACAGAGTAACATTGTATAGATAGAAGAATGTATACTTCTTTGTGACAAGGACTGAAATTGTTGTGGGTTTTCTTTTTATCATAATCTCAATGCCTAGCACACACTAGACATTTTTTTTTGTTTATTCCAAATAAGGTTATATACTCATATGAGTCAAGTAAAGACACTGACTTAAAAGAGAGAAGTGGGACACTTTGGTGAATATTTATAGAGGCATAAAATCAATCAAACAAGTACTTATCCAGTGCCTACTATATTTCTATCAGCTCTATGTGTAGTGGTAGGGATAAAAGTACAAAGATGAAAGAATTTGTACTTGAAAAGACTTTGCATTCCAATGGAGAAGACAACTACAGAGATGCATATATATAGCATAAATATAAAATGAACAAATACAATATATACAAAGAAGGTAAATACAGCATTGTTTGGGAGGGAGGACACTGAAAGTTGGGAGGATCAGAAAAGACTTTATATAGAATAAGGTGTTTGACTATATCATCAAGCAAAGGGAGGCCCTATGAGGCAGACCTAAAGAGGGAAGGCATAGAAATGATGAATGGAATGTTTTTGTTTTTGTTTTTCTGGAGGGAAGAAGGCAGGACAATGGGTTTTAAATGACTTGCCCAAGGTCACACAGTTAGTAAGTGTTAAGTGTCTGAGGCTTGATTTGAACTCAGGTCCTCCTGACTCCAGAGCTAGTGCTCTATTCACTGCACCATACAGCCTTCCTGGAATGTTTTATGTGAGAAACTGAGAGGTCAATTTGGTTGGATCTCTATAATGATAATAAAATCTGAAGATTCCTTTGTATTGCTAAGCTAACAGGTACTTAGCACCTAGCTTCAAATTAAGCCTCTGTAAGAGAAAAAGAAGGTATGAACCCTTGTTGCTGACATAACAGGAAGAGGTTGAACATTGAGGAGCAATATTCTAGGTAAGGAAAAACCCCAGCTGGGAAAGTCTGAATTTCCTGGGAACTTGTGGTGGCGGAGCTTCTTCTGAGGACCAGCTGTGCTGCGGAGGATTTCCAAAGGCCAGACAAACTGCTGAGGCTGCTGAGGATTTCCTGAGGGCCAAGCAGAGTTGCCAAAGGAGGCATAACTGTGGTGTCTGGATGTTGTCTGTTTGTGGATTTGTTAAGCCTTGACTTCCCAGGAATAGAGAGTATGAAGGATTTAAGGTGGACTGCATACTGCAAGCTTCAGTGTGGAACAGGAACTGCATGGAGAGCTGGACAAGGAACTGGGAGCTGTCTGTCTTTGATCCCAGGTGACAGTTTGGTGAATTCAGGTAGGAAATTTGACCATGGAAAGGAAACTATGAAAGCTGAAAGTCTGCCCGAAGTCAAGATGAAAACACCTCTCCGTGAATACTGAGTAGTGGCTAACCCTGATATGAAATTTTGCTTTGGAACTCACTTTGGGAAGAGTTGTGTGACTAGTCACCAGCAAACCCAGAGCAGGTCTCAGGGGACTGCATCACTGGCAGTTGTGGTGGTTTTCAGACTTTTCAAACTTCAAATGCCAAAGACAACTTAGAAGGTCAGTATGAAACATCTGTTAGACCAGGGTGAGAGAGGGGCATGGTCAGGCCCTAGTTATGGGGCAGCAGCAGTGGCTGTAGGGGCAGCTTCCAGAGCTCTTGGTCCATGGATGGTGGGGAGATAAAGTAGCTTATCATAAGGAGATAGCAGGGCTCTCCTTGCTGGCACTGAGACAGGATTCTCTTGCTTTGGTCAAGCTTGGATCTTGGTGACAAGCCTGGGT
This sequence comes from Gymnobelideus leadbeateri, assembly GCA_011680675.1. NCBI lineage: Eukaryota > Metazoa > Chordata > Mammalia > Diprotodontia > Petauridae > Gymnobelideus > Gymnobelideus leadbeateri. The sequence continues at coordinate 557,871 of WOXC01003002.1, read as the reverse complement.
GGTGGTCCTGCGTGAAGATGAAGATTGGATTGGTGGAGCTGCTGGCAGTGGTAGAGAGGGAATGCTCATCACAGTTCCAATACAGGATAGAGTGCTTGTGTTTACTCATAGATCAGAGCACAGGCCAGGAGAGGAGCAAACACCTCTCCTTTGATCATAACACCTTGGAAGAACTGAAAATTTGCAGATGGCTAGATGTCTAGATATCTCTGAAAATAGCTGCACAAAACCTGTGAAGCTTGGGACAGTATACCCTCTACATTGGAAGCAGAGCCCTACATTAAAACTGTTTTTAAAAATCAAGTAATTAGCTGAGGAAAATGAGCTAACAGTGGGAAAAAATTAGACTATAGAATCTTCCTTTGGTGACTAAGAAGATCAAAACATACAACCAGAAGGAGACAACAAAGTCAAAGCTCCTACAATCAAAGCCTCCAAGAAAAATATGAATTGGTGTCAGTCCATAGAAGAGCTCAAAAAGATTATGATAATCAAATAAGAGAAATAGAAGAGAAATAAGAGAGATGCAAAAAAAAATTATGAAAAAGGATTCAACAGCTTGCTAAAGGAAACCCCCCCAAATTCTGAAGAAAATAACACCTTTAAAAACAGATTAGAGGCAGCTAGGTGGCACAGTGAATAGGGCACCAGCCTTGGAATTAGGAAGACCAGAGATCATATCTGGCCTCAGACACTTGAAACTTAACTAGTTGTGTGATCTAGGACAAGTAATTTAACACCATTTACCTTAACTTCCCTCACCCCCAAAAAATAATTTAAAAATTGACTAAACCAAATGGCAAAAGAGGTCCAAAAATCCAATGAAGACATTAATGGCTTAGAAAACATAATTGGACAAATGGAAAAAGAAGTCTAAAAATTCACTGAAAAAGTAATTCCTTAAAAATTGCAATAGAGCAAATGGAAGCTAATAACTCTATGAGAAATCAAGAAATTATAAAAGAAAACCAAAAAATGAAAAAAAATAGAAGATAATGTGAAATATCCCATTAGAAATTTAGTTTCATTAGAAATAAGCATTATAAAAATAGGCATAAATTAAATAGGCATTAAATTAAAAGGTGAGAGAATGCAATGAGAGAAGGAGAAAGGGAAATAAAGAAGAGGGTAAATGATCTCATATAAAAGAGGCAAGAGAAAACTCAACAGAGGGGAAGAACAGGAAGGTGAAAGGAAGTGGGTCAATCACACTCTCATTGAGTTTGGCTTAAGGAGGGAATAACATACAGACTAAATTGGGTATCTTACCTTACAGGAAAGTAGGAGAGAAGAGGATAAGAGGTGAGATGATAGAAGGGAGGGCAGATGGGGGAGAAGATAATTAGAAGCACAAACTATTTTTTTTTCCAATTGCTTTATTAATTTCTGGTTTACATCATTCATTTCCGTCATATTTTGAGTTACAGTTTTTCCACCTTTTTTCCCTAACCCCCACTCCAGAAGAGCAGTCCTACAGGATATCCCCTCATCCCATTTGCTCTCTCCCATATCTTCTCCCATACTCCTTTTGACTTTTTCAGTAGGGGAAGGTGAATCTCTGTGTCCCAATGCCTGTATAACTTATTTCCCAATTATATGTAAAATGGTATAAATAATAGTATTTACATATTTTTGAACATTTGGTTTTAAAATTTTGAATTCCAGATTCATTCCCTTCCTCCCTTGTTACCCACCCTTAGTGGGAAGATAAACAATTCAGTCTATGTTGTACATCTGTAGCTATGCAAAACATTACCATTAACATATGTAGTCATATGCCCATATACAGTTCTTGAATTATTTTCTGGAATATCATATTCTAAGCCCTTTAATCCCTCAGTGTAGAAGCTGCCAGATCTTGTGCTATCCTGATTGTGTTTCCACAGTATTCAAATTGTTTCTTCCTGGCTACTTGTAATATTTTCTCCTGGATCTGGGAATTCTGGAACCTGGCTACAATATTCCTAGGAGTTTTCTTTTTGGGATTTTTTTTTCAGGAGATGATCAGTGGATTCTTTCAACCTCTATTTTGCCCTCTGGTTCTAAAACATCAGGGCAATTTTCCTTGAGAATTTCTTGAAGGATGATTTCTATGTTCTTTCTTTGATCATAGTTTTGAGGTAGTCCAATAATTTTCAAATTATCTCTCCTGGATCTATTTTCCAGGTTAGTGATTTTTCCCATGAGATATTTCACATTGCCTTCTATTGTTTCATTTGTTTGGATCTGCTTAATATCATCTTGATTTCTCATAAAATCACTAGCTTCTATTTGCTCCAGTCTAATTCTGAAGGAATGATTCTCCTCAGTGAGCTTTTGAGATTCTTTTTCGATTTGAGAAAGTCGACTTTTTAAGGCATCCTTCCCCTCATTGACTTTTTGAGCCTCTTCTGCCATTTGAGTTTGTCTATTTTTAAGGTGTTATTTTCCTCAGTCAGGCTGTTGACTCTCATTTCATACTTTTCTTGCATCTTTCTCATTTCTCTTCTCAATTTCTCCTCCATTTCTCTTATCTGCTTCTTAAGGTCCTCTATGGTCGGGAGCCAGCTAGTATTTTCATTTGGGGCTATTTGTGCAGAATTTCTGACCTCATATTGCTCCTTCAGTTCCGTGCTTCAATCCCTTTTGCCCCCAAAATAGGATTCTAATGTTGAATTTTTCTCTTTATTTTGTTTCCTTTGCCTAGGCATGTTGCTACTCAATTACTTGACTTTTTGGCTTGTTGCCACAGTAGGACTTTGCCACGAGCCAGGGGAACTTCTGTCCCAAAGGCTGGGGTTTTCCCAACTGCTGGAGATATTAGTTGGGTGCCCTCTTTGAAGCCTCCACACACTCTGGCAAGCTAGTCACACACTCCAAGACCTCCACCCCAGACTGCAATCCAGATCCCAGCAGGTTAAAACAAGATCGATTTTCCCCAGACTGGTTGCTTTGTCCCCCTTCATTCTGTAGGCCAGCATCTGAAACCACAATGTGGTGCCAGCTGTGCCTAAGCATCTCAGTAGCTTCTCGCCCAGGGGGCAAAACCCGAGGCTTTCTCACCACTACTGATTCCAAAGTCCATAGGGCACTAACCTCTCACTTTGTCCTTGGCATCTATGTGTTGGTAATTCTGGAAAAGACACAGCTGCCGGTGTTCTGAAGTCCCTCAAGCCCCCAGCTGGTCTGGGCTGCCCTGGGGCTAAAACCTCTGACTCAGTTGTGCTGGCAACTCCCTGCTGGTCTGCTGGGCTGTCCTCAGTGGGAGGTTACCTTCTCTGTGTCATTTTTTGGGTTCTATAGCTCCAGAGTTTGTTCAGAGTCTCCTTTTACATGAATTTGGAAGAGGTAGGGGCCATAGCTGTGTGGAAATGCTGTTTCTACTCTGCCATCATGACTCTGCCCCCAGAAACACGAACTTTTGAAAAGGGGCAGGGTCAAAGTAGAAAATAGAATAAGTGGGGGGCAGGATAGGATGGAGGGAAATATAGTTAGTCTTTCACAATATATCTACTAAGGGAATGTTTTGCATAACTATACATGTACAACCTATATTGAATTGCTTATCTTCCTAGGGAGGAGTGGGTGAGGAGGGAAGAAGGTAAAGAATATGGAATCAAAATTTTAAAAACAAATGTAAAAAAAATCAATACACACACACACACACATATATATACATATATATGGATATCATATTGATATCATATACATATTGAATATACATATACATCTACATATTGAAATCAATACATATACATGCAACTGGGAAATCAGATATACAGGCACTGAGGTATAGAAATCTATCTTGCCATACTAGAAAGTTATAGGGGGAATGAGGGAGGATATAACAGAGGGAGATTGGGAGAAGGGGTATTCAGTAGGCTTGCTATTTTGGGGTAGGGGTAAGGGAAAGAAGGGGAGAAAATTTGTAACTCAAAATCTTGTGGAAACAAATGTTGAAAACTAAAAAACAAACAAAAAAAAGCAGTATGGTTAAAAACATAAAAAATAGAGATTTATAGCTTTTTTTTCATATGACTATATATAGGTTTGATTTCCTCATCTAAAAAATGTTTTTTCTTATCCTTAAGCTTGTATACATTGGGCAAAGACTCATATACTTATAAATGAGAATATGTTCTCTATATATTTGAGAAATGAGACCTGTATCAGAAATATTGGCTGCAAATATTATTTTCCTGCTTTCTGTTTTCCTTCTAATCTTGGTTTTATTTGTCTGAGAACGTTTGAACTTAATCAAAATTATACATTTTGAATTTCATAATGTTCTCTGTCTCCTTTCTGATCATTGATTCTTCCCTTCTCCGTAGATTAGATAAGTAAATTATTCCTTGCTCTGCTAATTTGCTTACAGTATCATTCTTTATGTCTAAATCATGTACCCATGTAGCTTCTGGAATATCACATTCCAAACCCTCTGAACCTTTTAACACAGAAGCTAAATCGTATGTAATCTGAGAATGCTTGATATTTGAATTGTTTCTTTCTTTCTGCTTACAGCATTTTCTCCTTAACCCTATAATTCTGGAATTTGGCTAAACTATTTCTTAGAGGTTTAATTTTGCAATCTCTTTCAGGAGGTGATTGGTGAATTCTTTCAATGATTATTTAACACTCTGATTCTCAGATATGAGAGTAGTATTCCTTGATGATTTCTTAAAAGATACTGGCTAGACTTTTTTTCTTTTTTGGTTCCTGGCTTCACATAATCTAATAATTCTTAATTTATCTCATGTGAATCTATTCTCAAGGTTATTTGCTTTTATAATTGGATATTTTACATTTTCTTCTACTTTTTTCTTTTTTTAAAATTTGGTTTGACAGATTTGTTCAGTTTTTCCATTTTTTCTCATACTTATTCCATAAAGTACAAAGCTTGAAAGTGCTGACAAATGATGCTAATTATTTATATGTTTAAATTAGTTTAACTTTATTAGTTTATTTATTTATATTGTATAATACCAGTATTTAAAATATTGATAAGTCATAAATGCACATATACATATATAAATATATTGGTGTTTATGTGTGTACTATGCATAACATCTATATTTACTTAAATCAGAACTTCTTAAACTTTTTCCAATCATGATCTCTTTACACTCAAGGTATTTTTAAATAACCCCAGCTATATAGGTATATAAATCATAAATATATAAAACTATATAAATAGTTGCACAAATCAAACATTTACTAATGATAAATTGTAAAGAAATTTATTTTAAAACAACTCAGCATTTGAGACAGAAGCTCCCCTGGCTGGTGGAAGAGTCCTACTGTGGCAATAAGCCCAAAAGTCTAGTAATTGAGTGGCAACATGCCTAGGCAAAGGAAACAAAATAAAGAGAAAAATTCAACATTAGACTCCTATTTTGGGGGCAAAAAGGATTGAAGCACAGAACTGAAGGAGGAATATGAGGTCAGAAATTCTGCACAAATAGCCCCAAATGAAAATACTAGCTGGCTCCCGACCATAGAGGACCTTAAGAAGCAGATAAGAGAAATGGAGGAGAAATTGAGAAGAGAAATGAGAAAGATGCAAGAAAAATATGAAATGAGAGTCAACAGCCTGACTGAGGAAAACAACACCTTAAAAAATAGACTAACTCAGGATGCTATTAAGCAGATCCAAAGAAAAGAAAGAATAGAAGGCAATGTGAAGTATCTCATGGGAAAAACCACTGACCTGGAAAATAGATCCAGGAGAGATAATTTAAAAATTATTGGACTACCTCAAAACCATGATCAAAGAAAGAACATAGAAATCATCCTTCAAGAAATTCTCAAGGAAAATTGCCCTGATGTTTTAGAACCAGAGGGCAAAATAGAGGTTGAAAGAATCCACCAATCATCTCCTGAAAAAGATGCCAAAAAGAAACTCCTAGGAATATTGTAGCCAGGTTCCAGAATTCCCATATCAAGGAGAGAATAATAAAAGCTTCCAGGAAGAAACAATTTCAATATTGTGAAAACACAATCAGGATAGCACAGGCTATGGCTTCTACACTGAGGGATTAAAGGGCATGGGATATAATATTCCTTAGGGCAAAGGACCTGGGATTAAAACCAAGAATCACCTACCCAGCAAAACTGAGTATTGTGCTTTGGGGGAAAATATGGTCATTCAGTGGCGTAGAGGACTTTCAAGAATTCTTGAGGAAAAACAACACAGTTGAATAGAAAATTTGACATTCAGATAGAAGAAGTAAGAGATTCTTGAGAAGGTAAACTGGAAAAAGAAAATGAACTTATAAAAGTTGAAATATTTACATTCCTACAGGGAAAAACGATAATTGTAACTGATGAAACTTTTCTCAGTATGAAAATAGTTGAAGAAGGGTATATGGGCATATGAATACCTATGTGAATGTGTGTATATATGTTTTTAGGTATACATAGATAGAGGGCACAGGTCAAATTTAATAGAAAGGGATGATAATTAAGGGGTGAAGTTAAGAAGTGAGAGAGGAATAGAGTGAGATGAGCTGGGGTGAGACAGAATGGGGTGAACTATCTCATATAGAAGAAACAAGGGATAATGGTTACAAGGGAGGGGAAAAACAGGAAGCCAAAAAGGCAAAACCTTATCCTCATTGAATTTGCATCAGGGAGAGAATGACATACATACTAAAAAGTGTTTCTCACCCTACGGGAGAGTAGGGAGGTATTTTCTCCAATTACTTCACCAATTTTACTTTTTAAGGATTTGTTTTCTTCAGTGAAACTTTTTTTCCAATTTGGTCCCTGCCTCCCTGATTTGGTCTTTAAAATCTTTCTTAAGCTCCTCCAAGAATGCTATTTGGGCTTGAGACCAGTTAATATTTCCTTCTGTCATCTCAGGTGTGGGTAAAGAGTCCAAATTGTCCTGTGTATTTGGTTGTTCTTGACCTATGTAGTAAGCTCGGATCGATTTTCTTGCCTTCCCCTTCTCCTTCTTAGCTTCCTTCCTTCCCATTGTGATTTCCTATTTCTTAATTTCTCAGGGTGTGATCTAAGGGCCTGGTAGTTGACTTTGAATGCTGTAGCCTTTGGGTGTTGTAGCAGCAAGCACCCCAATATCCCCAGGGTAGCTGCCAACACAGGTTCTTGGATCTGCTTTTCAAAAGGAAAGCAACTCAAAATGGGTTAACAAGCTTACTTTAATCCAACAAACATACATTACCTAGTTCAGGGGAAAAAGGTCAGCACCCCGAACTTCAGAGTTACAGAACTTACAGATCAAACAGGCTTCCAAACTGTCCTACCATTATATCAATACCAAATCACAGTTACCAGAGAGGGAAGCATCAACATCTGGGTTTTCAAAGCCGGGGGGCTCTCAACAACGGCTTCCCAGAGTCTCATCTGGTCAAATCGCACAACACTTCTCAAAGTGAGCCCCAAAGCAAAGCCTCCATCAGAGTTTATATAGCCTTCTCCTAGCTCAAAGATTGTAACAACCTCCTTGACCCACTGCCCAATCACAAAAGTATCAAGGTTGGGCTTCCCTGAAAAACAAGCCTCCCACCACAGGCTCCAGGTGCACTTAAGCTAGGGGCAGGGAAGATCTTTAAATTTGCATTTCCATTACAGGTGTCTAGTTTGTGGCTAAGGCAGGAGTCTCAGGGACATATGCTGATGCACACAGAGTAATCTGTGGAGGATGGTGGTCTGGCCACTTCAGAATTCTGCCTCTGTACCCCTGGGCTACAGCTAGGGAAGGCTTTTGCTAGTCAGGTGAGGTGGGGCTTGTTGGAATCCCTCCCCCTTTTCTTTTCAGACTCCTTGCTGCCTCAGTTACACCCCTTCTTGATGACTCCCAAGCCTGAGGCTATTTCCACTATCCTAGGATTTCACTCTGGGTGGGAGACTTATCTTTGGGTTTTCTACTTCATGAAGGAGGGATCTGAGTGGCTAGAGTTTACTTTGCCATTCTAGCCCCTGCATAAACAAGCAGGTGATTTCTAAACTTCCAGGCTGGGGCCTGATAGTCCCAGGAGAAACTGCTGTCTTTGCTGTCGGCCCCAAGCCCTCTCTTACCTGGCTCCAATGATTCTTCTTGTCCCCTGGTGAGATGCTGGTGAGACATCTGCCATTCATCCTTGGGATGGATGAGTTGGCTGGCTGGGGCTCCTTCTCTCTCTCGTGTAGTCTGCTTGTTTGTTCTCAAGTCTGAGCTGTATAGACCCCACTTGCTCTGCACTCCCCCTGTCTAGACCCACTGGGCAGTTTCCTGGGCTGGATTCTGTCACACTCCATCTCCCAGTGGATTCTGTCACTCCAGAATCCATTCAGCTTCACTTTTTAAAGTTTAGTGATGGATTCACAGAAGAGCTTAGAGAAGTTACTGCTTCCTTTCTGCCATCTTGGCTCCACCCCACATATCTCCAACTATTAAATAACTCAAACTGGGTGACCCCAAGTATGTAAAACTCAGCATTATTATACTGAACTTATCATCTCCTCCCCAACCCAGTCCCTCTTCTTAACTTCTGTATTCCAAGTGCACCAACATCCTTATAAACACCAATTTACACCATTAGTTTTGTATCTACTCCATATTCTCTACCTCAGATATCCAATACATTGCTAATAAATTGGCATATATGCATATGTCTCACTATAAATCTCAATGAATACACATTGAATTTGAGTTGGATAGATGTTCAGTGGTCATTTAGTGCAGAAAAGAATTCCTTTGAAAAGATAGGTTGCACGTGGTCATCTAGCTTTTATCTGAAGATTTCCAGTTCAAGTTTGTTCATAGAATTTAACATTAAATGTAATAGATAAAGATGGACAAAAATAGAATCATTCATTTATTGTGAGAAGGGGATGATGTTTTTATTGTCTTAAGTGCATGGAATAAATTACTGAAGACAAGCTAGCTGTGCTTGATTATATATTAGGAAGTTTCAGAGAAATTATGACAGGTCAAATGACATCTAAAACATAAGTAGCCGTTAAATTTTATAAAGAATATCCCAACTCAACAATAGACAAATGTTCTAAGCATGTGAAAAAAATTACAAATAAGGAAAAAAATAAACATTTATGAATAATCACTTAAAATGCTCATAATCACCAACAATGATATATATGCAATAAAGGTTGTCACTTCATACCCACCATACATGGTAAAAGCAATGTTAGTACATAAAATAAGGAAAAATCATACATACCCTCTGACCCAATATTTCCATAGTTAAGAATGAGTAATAAAAGTTTTATATATATATATAATTTTAAAAGCTATCTATTCAAAGTTTTTTTTTTTTTATAGCAGCATTATTTACAACCAAGAAACTGAAAGTAACCTAAGTGTCTCACAGAATGGAAATTCTTAAGTACATTGTAGTATATTAATGTAATGGTATACTATAATGCAAATAAGTTAAGCAAGCATGAAGAATATAACTATTATGGGATGACCTTTATAAAGGAATGAGAAGCAAAAATGTAGAACTCAAACAATAGAGTTCATATCAGTTATGGCCATCCAAGAGGAAAAATGAATGGAAATGAGCAAAGAGTACTTGATGGAGAGCTATTGTAAAGACCTAAACAATTATGATATTTGGTATTGAAATTAATTTATACCTGTATAAATATCTGTGAAGCAAGTTTGTCCGAGCATAGTGTCTTTACATATTTTAATATCTCCCTCTATGGTATAATATGATGTTTATATCAATAGATATAGGTATAAGAATAGAAAAAGCTCCATCTCATATGTGTATTGGTAATGATTTCTTAGATTCCTAACTTCATAGGGATTCTAGGACAATGGCTGGTCAGGAGACAAGGTGACATTTATTTTTTCTGTTCTGTTTTGGGGTTTTGACTTGCAAAACTAGCTAAGGAGGTGGTAAGGAGACAGAAGGAAGTTCATAAAACCATAGACATATTTATATATTTGTTATTTACTGCATAGAGCAAGGGGTCTGCTCTCATATGCCAGGGTTAAGTGGGCTCTAAGACATTTCTTACATGAGCTTACATGAGCTTACATTTCTTACATGAGCTTACATGAGCTTACATGACCTTACATCAAATAGCACCTTCCCCCAAAACGCCCCCTCAAAAATGAAAAACGATACTATTTGTCCATAGCTAAATATCTAAAACTTCATATTTTACCTTTCTTTAGGAAAAAATTATAAATCACCTTTTCCTATCATTATGCTTTTAAAATTTTCACTGATATTCAAACTGACTAAAGAAAAAATATATAAACAAACAAAATATTGTCTGATAGTGACATACTTTGCCACTAATTTCTGGGAACCACTGTTTCAAAGTGTGAAATTCCTTAACTGAGACTTGGTAGACCTTGGGAGAAATAAACAAATATGGTATTGTTAGTCTGTTCATGGGATATTTATATATTTTCACCAATCTCAAACTTTCATCCTTCCTACTCAGAAATGTTTCTCCATGCATCATAGAACAAATGAACCATTAAGTCTACAATTCCTTCCAAAAGTAACAATTGGCATGATGCTGCCATAGACATTTTCTTTTTCTTGAATTTATATCAGGGCTGAGCAAAGTTATTGTGCAGATGGCAATGGAAAGAAAATGGAAAGAAAACCCCTACCACAAGGCCTCCTTTTTTGTTGTTGTTGTTATTGTTGTTTGTTTGTTTGTTTTTGTTTTTATTTATTGTTGTTCTGGTTTTGATTCCAACCTGTGTTGTCATTGGTTTTTGGAATCAAGGGTGAGGAACCTCCCTCCCTTCAAATATAGATTAGCAACTCTTCTGCTATTTAATCTAAGAGAATGTGACCAGGGACTTCAAGTGATTGTTCAGGTTCACACAATCAGTATGTATCATAAGTGGATCTTGAACTCTGATCTTAATAATTCAAGCCAGTTCTCTTTCCACTACACCCACATTTCTCTCACCTTGAAAATTATAGGCCCTGAAAAATTTTTGATGACTTAAATTGCATTTAAGATCTGTCTTATTGCTAGTTTTATGTTTGCTTCAGAAGCAATAAGAAGCCTTGTCTTTAGTAATCAGATCTTAGGTAGCTTTGTAAATGGCATATTAAATGGGTTCTGAGATTTTCATCTATTCTTTAGTTTTAGGGGATAGGATAAGAGTGTAATGGAGTTCCTTGTACTGTATATATGACTTTCAGTTGATCAGTGTATGACTCTCACATTTCTTCCTTCCTGGGTAGTTGTGAAGATATGTCAGTATTCTAAAAGCAATTCCAAAATTCATCCTGGAGGTAAGTATCCTTGTCTGTATGAATATAGTACGAACACTATAAATGTGTAAGGGCAAAAAAGCTCATCCAAATATCCCTCTTTTTCTAGACTAGTATTTTTGGAAGACAAATGTGGTGTGCATAAAATTGGACATAAATGGCAGGGAAGATTTAGTCAAGATATCAACTGTCTCAAGACAAAAAAAAAATGAAGGCTATTTTACTGAGATTATTCAAGCCTTGACCACATTTTTACTTTAAATATCTGTGTTTTCTAAATAAAAATGATTTGAGGCTGAATTACTTAGGTAATGGCCTCCTATTTCCACTCCTCAGTGTATGTACAGGAATAGCCTTAGGGTTAAGTGTTGGAATGACTCATTGAGGTGGTGAATATATTCCAGAACTCCAGAAACAGAATAGAATCTCATGTGCCTAGAATAGTTGAGATGAAGTTTTCCTGAAGAAAGTAAGAAAGTACAATGGTCTAGAGGTCAATTGTAGGTCCTTTCTACTTCTAAAATTCTCTTGTATAATGTTATACTAGCTCATAGGATTTGATATTCTCTTAATGTCGTTTTTACCTCAAGCAGAATTAACATTTAGAAATACACTAACCAGTTTATTAAGATATGGCATACTTTGAAAATTGATTTCATATTAAGTGATTTCCTGTTTTCCTTTCTTCATTAACAATGGTTTTCATTCCTTAAGGTTATTAATATGAGAACAATAACATTATTTCTTATTTTCAGAAATAAAAGAATTTTTCCTAACTCTGTATAATAGATCATTCATATTTATATCTCCAGTTAAAAAAATTCTTTAAATGGTTTCTTGCTTGTCCCAAGTGTATGCTGATTCCCATTCTTCCTCTGGCTTTCTACTAAAATGTTTGCAAAAGAAAAAAAAGAAATCTAAGTTGATGAGTTGGGCATATGTAGCGGCAAGCACCCCAATATCCCCAGGGTGACTGCCAACACAGGTTCTTAGATCTGCTTTTCAAAAGGAAAGCAACTCAAAATGGGTTAACAAGTTTACTTTAATCAAACAAACATATATTACCTAGTTCAGGGGGGAAAGGTCAGCACCCTGAACTTCAGAGTTACAGACAGATAAAACAGACAGGCTTCCAAACTGTCCAACCATTATATCAATACCAAATCACAGTTACCAGAGAGGGAAGCATCAACATCTGGGTTTTCAAAGCCGGGGGGCTCTCAACAACGGCTTCCCAGAGTCTCATCTGGTCAAATCACACAACACTTCTCAAAGTGAGCCCCAAAGCAAAGCCTCTCCTCAGGGTTTATATAGCCTTCTCCTGGCTCAGAGAATGTAACAACCTTCTGGACCCACTGCCCAATCACAAAGTATCAAGGTGTGGGCTTTCCTGAAAAACAAGCCTCCCACTACAGGCTCCAGGTGCACTTAAGCTAGGGGCAGGGAAGATCTTTAAATTTGCATTTCCATTACAGCATAGTTCCCATTTCTTTGCAGTTAGTGGTTTAGTTAAGGAAAATCTATATAACAGAAGCTTACAAGCTTTTTGCTGGTCTATGTATAATTCATAAGCCTAATTGTCCTCTGACTATTCCTCATATCCATCACTGCTTCTCTTAGATGGCTTTCATCTGGTTCTCTTCTGTTTTCTTTCCTCATAAATTAGGTAGCTCATATTTGAGCTGTGAATGCCCAGATTACAAACAGTCCCATTGTTTTCAGAAGCCTATTTTAAAACAACAGCTGAACGAAATAAACTATTTGTTGACTTAATCTCAGGACTAAGTGCATCTTTATCTGATGGACATTTTACAGGAGGCCTACATGTGTTGCTAGGCTATCAATTATACATATGAATCTCCATCTTTAAAATTTTAAGAGATGAACTTTGTGGGACAGAGTTCAGAAAACAAACTGTGATAGACTACCCACAAAGTAAGGGGTCTGCTGACTCAGCCACAATCCATGATCCTTCCTTATATGGTTCTGTCTAATGCCTTTTTAGATAATACACACAGGGAATCCCTTTAGATAGATTGAGGGAATCACAAAGTCACTTTACTCTTTTCAGCCTCAGCAAGCATTAGGATATAAACTGAGACCATATAAGCAATATTTCATTTTACACCTTTAATAACTTCATATTTTTTTTTCAATTTCTATGGCCAGATCAGAGTTAAATTTCATCTACGTATGGTCCAATGAGGAATGCACAGTGGAGAGGGTAACATTTTTTTTTTTGTTTTTAGAAAATGCCTTCTTTACCCCATTTTTCTCTGTAGTAAAAAAATAAATGCCCCCCAAATTCATGATGATATTAATGTTTCTTTAACCCATGTTTAATGTCTTTTAATTCTATTGAAAAAATATGTTAGCATCATTAAGGTAGATGAATAAATATATTACCTGAATGAGACCTTTACTTAGTTAAAAAAATATGCTAAACTTAAATCAGCAGATGGAGAAGGAACAATCTGAAGGAAGATTTTTTTGTTTGTTTTTTAAAAGTGATTTTCCTGAAGTTCAAACAACAGAAACAACTGTGTGTATACATGCACAGACATAGACACAGATGTTTCTATGTATATGAATGTATATATGTATGTATATTTGTAGTTCTATCACGCTTCTTTTTGTCTTTTATTTCTCATAATTACATGTAAAAACATTTTTTAACTTTCATTTTAAAAATGAGTTCCAATTTCTCTCCCTCCCTGCTGCCAACTTGAGATGGTAAGCCATTTGATATACGCTATATATTTGCAATCGTGCGAAACATATTTCCATATAGTGAAATTGTTGTGAAAGATAACACAGACTAAACACACACACATACACACACATGGAGAGAAAAATAGTATAATTTGATCTTCACTCACACTCCATCAGCTCTTTTTATAGAGGTGGATAGCATTTTTCATCATGAGTCCTTGTACATTGTCTTGATAATTGTATTGCTGAGAATAAGTAATTCCCAGTTGATCATCATATAACTGTTACAATGTACAATGTTTTCTTGGTTCTGCTCACTTCACTTTGTATTAGTTCATTTATCTTTTCAGATTTTTATGAAATCATCTTGATCATCATTTCTTTTTTAAAATGTATTTATTTATAGTTCTGATATTCACGTTTATAAGGTTTTTATTTCTAAATTGACCCCACCCTGCCTAAGATGGCATGCAATCTGATATAGGCTATATATGTACAATCATATTAAACATATTTTTGCATTAGTCATGGTGTAAAGAAAATCAGAACAAAAGAGAAAAAATATAAGAAAGAAAAAAAAGAGAAAATAGTATACTTCAATCTACATTCAATTTGTATAGTTCTATCTCTGGATATGGATAGCATTTTCCATCATCAGTCTTCGGGAATTCTATTAGATCACTGCATTTCTGGGAAAACCTGAGAAAGTCTATCAATGTTTGTCATCACACAATGTGGCTGTTACTGTGTACAATGTTGTTCTGGTTCTGATTATTTCACTCAACATCAGTTCATGTAAATCTTTCCAGGGTTTTCCGAAATCTGCCTGTTCACCATTTATTGTGGAATAGTAGTATTCCATTCCATTCATATGCCACACCTTGTTCAGGCATTCCCCAACTGATGGGTATCTCATCGATTTCCAATTCTTTGCCACTACAAAAAGATGTTCACCATTTCTTATAGCACATTAGTATTCTATTACCATCATATACCACAACAAGTTCAGTCATTTCCCAACTCAATTTCCAATTCTTTATTACCACAAAAAGAGCTGCTATAAAATATTTTTGTACAAATTGTTCCTCCCTCCTCCCATTTTTAATTTATTTGGGATACAGAGCTATTAATGGTATCACTGAATTGAAGCATATGCACAATTTTATAACACTTTGGATATAATCCTAAATTATTTTCCAGAATGGGTAGATTAAGTCACAATTTCACCAACAATGCATGTCCCAGTTTTCCTAAATGCCCACTGTCACACCTTCAACATCTTTATTGTGCCTTGATTATAACTGTCATTGACTTTCTTCTGAATTACCAAAAAAATTTTTTCTTCTCCAATTTAGGTAGTATCAAAGGCTGACATAGAATTGTATCTGTAATTCAGTGGCAATATGATGGAGTTACAGAGCTTCATTTTCTAAAAATTTTGACTTCTTGACAGGGTCCATGCAAACATACTAAAATAATAGAATAGGAAGAATTGCTCAGAATTACATGCCGACCATCCCCATTATCTAACTTTTATCATTTTGCCAACTTTTCCTATATAGTAGTCACAAAAACATGAAGCTAATCAGGATGTGTTTCAGGTGGAATTGTCAAAAAACTATTATGTGGAAACTAATTAACATTTTATTGGTGCATGCAAAAGCATACAGTTCCAAAAATAAAATGATTTTTTTTTGCTAAAAACATCTTGCAATTGTGTCAAAGGTATGATAAAAAGAAATTTCCATTTTTTAAAGTCACATCCAAATGCTTCATTACTGCATACTACATTATTGTGATTGTACTATCTGTCTTTTTATCCATATCAAGAGTTCTTAAACTAAATACATTATGAAGTTAGTCAGTCAATAATTTTTAAGGACCTACTTTTGCTGGTTGTTGTACTAGGTATTGATGATATAAAGGAAGGCAAAAGACAGACCCTCCTCTCAAGGAACTCATAGTCTAATGCTAGAAACAGCATACCAATACCTATATACAAACAAGAAAGACAGGACAAATTAGAAATAATTGAGGGAAAAATAGTAGCATTAAGTTATTTATCATTAGTAGGTAGTAGCATTAGGCCATTAACATTAGTTTTGATATGTAATGCTATTATTCATGGAGAAGTTGTCTTTATGTGATACTACACTCTCTGATTCCATGAAGAGTAATTGATAACTCTTTCAGGAAGAACTTCTAGGAGCCATGGTGAAAATAGAGAGATAAATCATGGACAAAGTAATTATATCTGGAGTGACTTTCTGCATGTAATGAAGTTGAAGCTAAACTTCTTAGTATGTCAGTTTTACAAGTTAACTTTACAAGGCTTTAGGGGACAAATTACTAGCTTTTCTTTCTTTCTTCTTCTTCTTTTTTTTTTTTGCAAGGGCAATTGTGGTTAAGCCACTTGCCCAAGGTCACACGGTGAGATTTTATGTTGTGTCTGAGGCCAGATTTAAACTCAGGTCTTCCTGACTCCAGGGCCGGTGCTCTATTCACTGCACCACCTAGCCACCCCTAGCTTTTCTATAAAAGTTTTGTCTCTCAACTCACTAGTTGAACTGTTTTAATTCTGAAGGTCATAATATCTGATTTCCGGAAAATAATCTTCAGATGGGAAGATTTGGAGAAAGTTGAAGTCCATTTTTCTTAATGTCTAGAATATAGAATTTTTAAAAAATGTAATCAGCAATCAAAAACCTCCCAGAAGCTACAGTAAGATGCCCAACACAGAAAGGTATCTCTTTGTTTGGTCAGGGATGGCATGTTGTTGCTTGTCCCTGTGACTGCAAAAAAATTGAAGGAGATTAAGCAGTTTAGCCATCTAGCAGAGGATACTTTCAGCAAAAAGACTTTTCTTCCCTTTCTTATATTTTGGCAAAATTATAAATATATCTTCAACCACATCCGATTTATTTAATATTCTGAGAAAAGAAAGTTTTTAAGCACATTTTGTGTGTTACTCTAGAATATGCATTGACTACCACTACTGTGCCATGTCAAGTGGTACTACTTCTTTTCCATAAATAAACTGTGTTTTTTCAATCTCCCATCTTTGTACAACCTACTCTTTGAAATCAGATTATTGCTATTTTAACTCTAATTGTTGAAATTCTACCCAAATTTCAAAACTGCTATCAAACAACTCTTCTTCCAAGAAGCCTTCTCTAATCAAACTCTCTCCAACTGGATATATCCTCTGAACTCCAGTTTATTTTGACTACCCATAGTATTGGAAACATTCTACCTTGTGTTATACTATAATCATGTCTACACTATATTTTAAAACATATATTTGGGTCCTATATACTGACTAACTTCATACATAGTACTTATATAGTTTCTATATATTAGGAGAAATGAATGGGCCAATGAAAACTTTGATGGCAAGGCAACACAGTTTAATAGCCAGAGTCCCAGGCTTAGAGCAAGGAAGACAAGTCCATTTCTCATGCTTGCTGAAAACATGACCATGACCAAGCCATTTACCTTTCTCAAGCCTCAGTTTCCTCATCCGTAAAATGATTATAATAAACAAAAACTACTTCACAGGGTTGTAATAAGGTTCAAATTAAATAATGTTTGTCAAGTGATTTGAAAACCTTAAACAATTATACAAATATCAGTTCATCGTTTTATTATTATGATTATAATTAGAGATAATGGAGTTCCTTCAAGATAATTTGTAGGCAGCATAGTCCAAAAAATAGGCCTTTTCATTTCTCACCATTTCCTACAGGTCTCAGTTTTTCTACATGAGAAATTTTGAGGACGCATCATAAATGTATCAGATAGTGTATCATATATCAAGAACATGTGATTTCATAATGGGATTTAGGAATTGTGGCCAAAAAATTTATCATCCCAACGCCCCCCTAGTGATTAGTCTCTAGGAACTTTGATGGACTGATTTTGTTATTATGAAATCTATTGCTATCTTTCCAGTTTGAACCTACCAGTGTTCGAAGATTAGGACATGCCTTAGAGAATTCAGGCTTACCAACTTTGGGTCTAATTGGGTTCACCGTTATTAAGTGATTTTTTTTCCCTCAAAGATAACAGATTGCACTAACTATTGGCAACTGCTGAGTTTAGCATACAGGTTTCCGAGTCCCCTGGTGTTGAAACCTCTTTTATTCCACAATCTTCGCCAATCAGCTCTGACTTCCTCTGCTCACAAATGTCCTGTTCAAAATGCAAGCAGGTCTGCTTATTACTAGAAGAACTCTAGAAATCAGAGGTTAGTTGAGTTTCTGTAATGGAAATGCAAATTTAAAGATCTTCCCTGCCTCTAGCTTAAGTGCACCTGGAGCCTGTGGTGGGAGGCTTGTTTTTCAGGAAAGCCCACACCTTGATACTTTTGTGATTTGGCTGTGGGTCAAGGAGGTTGTTACAATCTCTGAGCCAGGAGAAGGCTATATAAACCCTGATGGGAGGCTTTGCTTTGGGGCTCACTTTGAGAAGTGTTGTGTGATTTCATCAGATGAGACTCTGGGCAGCCGTTGAAACCCCCCCCACCCCTCTTTGAAAACCCAGATGTTGATGCTTTTGTCTCTGGTAACTGTGATTTGGTATTGATATAATGCGTGGACAGTTTGGAAGTCTGTCTATTTGATCTGTCTGTATATTCTGAAGTTCGGGGTGCTGACCTTTTCCCCCTGAACTAGGTAATATATGTTTGATTGATTAAGCTTGTTAACCCATTTTGAGTTGTTTTCCTTTACAAAAGCAGATCTAAGAACCTGTGTTGGCAGCCACTCTGGGGATGCTGGGGTGCTGGCCTCTACAGTTTCTCACATAACTGATCCACAATTATGGACTGAGAAGTTCAAACAGGTAGCAAACTACTGGGAAAATCATGCCAGCCTGGCTGGATGGTATTGTCACATTTAACAGTCATTGCCTGGCCACTACTCTGCTAATTCATAAGAATATAAGTCCAGGTTAGTGCTCAGGTATTGTATTAAATAATCGAGAACTTTTTGGTCTATGACTGATCTTCCTTTGCAACATGTCAGAAATTGTTCCTTCTGAAATTAATGATTGTAGCTACGTACAGAAATGCTGTTACTGTACATTATGTTGACCTGGCTCTGCTTACCTTGCTTTGCATGAGTTCATTTAAACCTTTCCAGGTTTTTCTGAAATAGTTCTTCTAATCATTTCATAGAGCACAATAGAATTCCTTCACAAGAACATGCCACAATTTTTGCAGTCATTCCCCATTTGGTGGACATCCCCGAAATTTCAAATTTTGCTATCACAAAAAGAGCTGCTATAAACATTTTTGATACAAATAGGTCCTTCGCCCTTTTAATATCTTTCAGATATAGATCTAGTATTGATATTGCTGGATCAAAAGGTATCCACAGTTTCATAGTTTTTTGATAATAGTTCCAAATTGCTTCTGAGCATGTTTGGATCAGATCATAATTCCACCAACAGTGCATGAGTGTCCCAATTTTCCTACATCCCCTCTGTCACAGTTTCTACATCATCATCATGCCTTAATGATGGCTGTCCCTGACTATCTTCTAATTTACTCCCTCCCCAAAAAAGCTATTTTCCTTTTCCAACTTGGGTGATATAAAAGGCTGGCATTTAAAGAACCTGTAATTCTGTGGCAATATGTAATTACAAAGAGCTGCATTTTCTAAAAACCTTGACTTTTTTTTTTTTTTTTTTTTTTGCTTTTTGGAGGGCAGTTGGGGTTACGTAACTTGCCCAAGGTCACACGGCTAGGAAAACCTTGACGTTTTGATAGGGTTCAACTTGATGTCTGTTTCACTGAATCAGAATTTATCAGAGTCCTAATTTTGTACTAGCCTCATTGTATTTTATTTTATTGTCCAAGGTAGTGGAAGTCTTCTCAAATTTATAGAAGTTCAACCTTGATCATCTTGGGGAGGTGTCTCTATCTCTTGAAATGTTTTTCTCCTCTACAATTGTAATAAATGATGGTTTAGTTAAGTGGTCAGAACATAATTCTAAATCATCTCTTCAGCAATGCACAACAGAAGATTTAATAGTTTATCCCCAAAGCAGTCTGGAGCTATTGGAGTTTTTTGTGTTTGTTGTTAATAAGCTTTTAAATAGTTAAGTTGCAACATACATGGTTTAATACAATAACAACAACAACAAAATCATTTTAAATCAAGGGAAAAACACTAAACTGAGTAATAAGCATTCGAAACAAAATATTTCCATTGAAAATGTGTGAGGATGAATAAGGGGCTTAGTTACCATCTTACTGCAAATTTCTTACATGTGACTAGCCTACAGACATATTTTCTGTAATCATGCAGATGTGAATAGAACTTTGAATGATTAAATGAAAAGTCCATTTACTGCAGACACTCATTTCATAAGGTAGCCAATTTGGCTTAGAAGACAAATTATTCAAGAAATAATCCATGTGTTTTTGCTCGTTTTAGGAATGATAGCTACTCCTTCCTAATAATACCAGCTCTCTGGAGGAATTAGCAAGTGTTCTTTCTCTGGTCACCTTAAAGCTGGATAAGCGCACCATATTCACAATGTTCAATCACAGTACCACTACAAGCAAATTTCTTTTTTGAAAGCTTTTGTAAATTTCTTTTTGTCAATAATTATCTTTAGTTCCCCGAAGAATAGTGTCTTTATGCCCTTTGTTGTTGGATTCTTATATTAATGTAATCCTCAGGATCTGTTTGAAATCAGTTATTGCCCTTAGTTGCATCAGCAAAGGGGTCAAAAGACCAGAGGTCCTGGATAGTGGACATGAGATAATAGGAAGACACTGGTGAGGGGCATGTCCTGGAGAACTCTATGTCAGAAACTGTAGAGTCCAGGAAAGGGGAGATAAATAAAGACAGGGAGACAGCCAGGATGGTAGCCTGGAGTTGAGCAGATACAGTGTAATGGGAATGTAAAGGGAATGTCAATTTAAGATCTTCCCTGGGCCCTTGGATAGCCTGAAGTGCACCTGGAGCCTGTAGCTGGAGGCTTTTTTTTTCAGGAGATACTTTTTGATTGGGCAGTGGGTCAAGAGGGTTGTTACATTCCCTGAGCCAGGTGAAGGCTATATAAACCCTGATGTAAGTCTTTGTTTTGGGGCTCACTTTGAGAAGTGTTGTATGATTTGAGCAGATGAGACTCTGGGAAGGTGTTGAGAGCCCCCCAGCTTTGAAAACCCAGATGTTGATGCTTCCTTCTCTGGTAACTGACTAGGTATGGATGTAATGGTTGGAAAGTAGGAGTCCTGTCTGCTTGATCTGTTTGTTTCTCTGTCTTATAACTTCTGCTTGTAACCTGTCTGTATACTCTGAAGTGCAGGGGGCTGACTTCTTCCCCTGAACTAGCTGTGACTATATGCTTGATTGATTAAAGCAAGATCATTAACCCATTTTGAGTTGCTTTCCCTTAGAGAAGCTTATCTAAGAACCTGTTTTGGCAGCCACCCTGGGGATGCTGGGGTGCTTGCTGCTACAGCCAGATGGAGGGCCAGAATGGAGGCAGAGGCAAGAAGTAGAGGAGATTGACAGGAAGAGGTAGATTTTTGGTATTAAACATTCTTGAAAATCTGAGTGACATAGTCAGACCTCTGATTCAGGGATGCCATGTGAATGATTAATCAGAAACCAGAGCAAATAGAGGGCAGGAACACCAGTTCATTGGTATTCTATGACAATTTTCCAGAGGAGTCATGGTGAAAGCCTAACTAAGAATGTGGACTTGTGAAAGAAGAGTAGTGAAGAGAGTGAAGGATGTTATGGACTTTGTGGATATTGCAGAATTGCAAAGAGATGGCAGGTCATTAGCTATAGAATGTGAAGGAGAATAGAGTCAAAAAGGATGACTGTGATGTGAACTGGTGTGACTATGAGGATGGTTCTGCTTTCAAGAGAAAGTGTTAAGTTAGAGGGGAAGGTTTTGGGAAAGGAGAAAAAAAGATCTGTTTCAACAGTCAAATCTGAGATGCCTACAGGATCTCCAGCTGGAAATGTTCCATAAGCAGTTGATGATATTGAACTGCAGCTCAAGAACAGGCTGAATTATAGAAATCTGAAAAGTCACCTGGGTACAAATGATAGTTGAACACATGAGAGTCTATGTATCCCCAAGAGAAAAAAAAAGAATGGGCAGGACATAGCCTATGTTTCAACAAAAAAGACATAAGAGAGTAGCTGGGCATATTAAGAGAAGAATCAGGGAAGAACCGGGATGAAAGTGCAAAAGAGAGAGACTATCCAGAAGTAAAGGAATCCAACACTTCCAAATGCTACAGAAAATTAAAAAAAAAATAATGAAAAAAGTGAGATGAAGCCATTCAATTTGATAATTAAAATTGGATTATTGGTAATAATGGAGAAAGCAGTCTCAGTTGAGCAATGGGGTTTAAGGATAGGTTACAAGGAGTGGAAAGTAAATAAGATGAGAGGAAACTGAATCAATGTTAATAACTTTCCATGGCCTTTTTTCTTCCCAAAAGGAATTCCTGGTCCTGAATCCTCTAAAAAGCTATCAAAAATTGAAAACAATATTTTCTCTTTTCTTCTCACGATTCTGGATGCTTCTTTTCCTGTTGCTAATGAGACTCCCTGTGCTATAATCATCCACACATTCTTATTATATATACCCATATTCAGACCCCATCTATTAACAGGGGATGGATGGCCATTTTGACTGTACTGGGATGGCTGCTGAACTTTCACAGCTTTATGGTAACCTGTTCTCAAATGCCAGCATTCCTTCTGTCATAGAAGCTATAAAATAAATTCTTATTCTGAATAGAAAAAGCAGATAAAGAAAGCAACTTATTGTCCTATAATTTCTTTTAGTGGAGCCAATTAAAGAAAGTTCTACTGCATGGAGGGTACTTGACCTACTAAATGTCTAAATTTATCAACAGCGGTGAAGAGGTGAATCTGCCTTGACTCAACTATCAACAATTAGTTGCTTGTCTGGTGTTACATTTCTTTCAAAATATATTCACACTTGGGGTAGGCTCTAAATGGCATTAACCAAGAGAATTTACATTTTAGACTTTGGAAAATGTACAGTAATTTTGCCAAATGATATAAAGGATCATTTATTTCAACATTTCCTTTGCAAAACTGTACATTTATAAAGGAAATCTGGGGATAAAAAGTAGGCTGAAAAAACTGGTCATTGTCACCATAATGCAGAAATGTTATGACAATGGAATGATATCTTCCTATTTTACAAACTTTTTCATTAACTCTTCAAGATGGCAATATGGAATAGTGGTTTGAGTACCACTAGGAAGACTGAAATTGAAGTCTTGCCTCTGAAATGTATTAGCTGTGTATCTCTGGATAAATTATTTAATCTCTTAATAGTCTGTGAAATTCTCTCAGATAAGTGCTCTTAATGTGTGTGTGTGTGTGTGTGTGTGTGTGTATGTGTGTATGTGTGTGTTGGATCCTTTTCAAAGTCTGGTGAACCCTATAACACTCTTCTCAGGATAACATTTTTAAATGCATAAAACAAAATACACAGAATTAAAAATGAATCTAATCATATTGAAATGGGTTTTTTGTTTAAATTCATAGACACCAGGGAAAAAGTCCTTATGGTGCTAGAGCTGAATTTTGAAGGAAAAGAGGATTCTATGAGACAGACTCAGAGAGGGATTGTATACTAGGCATGTGGGACATTCAATGCAAAGACTCAGAAATGGGAGATGGAGTATTGTATGTGAGAAACACAGAGAAGGTGAATTTGATTAGACTTGCAGATTGGGGGTGGGATGGGATTGACATCCAAAAATGCTGAAGAGATTAGTGAAGTCAGGCTGTATATGATTTTAAAAGCTAAATGGAGACAATTTTATCATAGAGGTAATAAAAATGATTTGGAAATGCATATGTCTATCTACATAGATATGTGCATAAGTATGGTGTGTGTATGTGTATTTATATGTATATATAAGATTTTGAAGATATATTTAGCTCTATGTAGAGATATATAGAGCTAATTCTATCTATATATTGACATACATATGCACACATCCAATTGAAAGTAGATACATTTTCATTACCATGGCTTTCTACATAGAGGAAAAAAAAAAGATCTGGTGAGTTTGTTGTCCAGCAAAAAATAGCAAATTGGTCAATTTTCCTTGTACTGATGCTTCTCAACTTGATGGTTTATTTACTTAACTATAGTTATTAGGAGCTCTTGGCCTATCAAAAGGGCATATTGTTTTAAAGTGTACATGAATTAGCCTTGGGGACAGAAGCATAAACATAATCACAATTTGTCATTTTGCCAGAACCAACAAACAGCATTTTAATGAGTTAAAAGCCTTTAATGAAGGCAACAGTTAAATAAATAAAACATTATCATCTGATATAGACACAAATGATACTATCTCTGGGGAACACACATTTCTTTTCTCCCTCTTGTGAGATATCTAACAAACCCTTTTCTAAGCTAGAAAAGATATAAATTCAAATTTTACTTGCTCATATCCTTGTTTTCTTGATTTCCCTGTACATCCATGTTCATGCATATTGGAAGGAACACTTAGACTCTTGGAAAACTCAGAGAATCATAGAATTGCTGATGTGCAAAATGGAAGGGACATTTACTACAGTTACAGGCAGAAGCAATCACACTATAACATCAAGGAAGACCCTAAAAAGGTGTCATGTAACTTTGGTTTGGACAGAGACAATTATAAAGTGTGTTTGCTGTTCTCATGTGGTCCTGTCACAGCAATTTTTAAGTCATTGTCTTGTGCCTTGTATGACTATCACTGGGTCACTTCCAAAAGCCCAATTTTCTTCAACAACTTGGTGAAAGGATAGTGTTAATAAATGGACCCTAATGTCATTTCAACCTGAGGAGCCTGATTGAGGTGGTGGCCATTACCACTCAAGATACCCCCCTTGTACTTTTGCATGGCTTTTAATATTTAAGAAGTTTCTCCTGACATTGAGAATCTGAAATTGACACCCATTGATTCTGATTCTCTTCTCTAGGACCAGATAGAAAATCTAATTCCACTTGTAGGGTACTAAACATTCTTCTTCACAAGGTACCTGGGACAGGCAAAAAAGTGACATGAGTTTCAAAAGATGAAGACTTTTTTAGGAGAACCACCCATAGTTTTCCTGATCGATCTTCTGTCTTAAAATGCTTTTCCTTCACTGCATGCCACACCATCCCAACCTGGCCTTCTTATCTGCAATGTCTTTCAGACTTCAACTTCTACATTTTGGCACTGGACCCAAATACGACCCTTCCTGGGATTTTGTGGGCAATCACTGACCCACTTGTAGAGATATTTTATATATGGGGGTTTATTCAGGTACCATTATAAAACGTCCTCCTGGAGTCCTCACCTGGAGAGACTTGTTTTCCATCTTAGGAAATAAGCCATAAACTCCGACAATAGTCTTCATGTAGTTTTTCCTATCCTTTCAATCTTCTGCCTCTGGTAAAGGTCGGCAAGGACAGATACAGAGGTCTTGGGTTGCTATGATAAAGTGACACAATCATTTCAGTAGTTCAGTCATTTAATATATATTTTATTGATTCTGGACAAGCAATGCCTCCATTAAGAATATGACCTTCTCTTTCTCTTGATAATTTTATTCTCATGGAATCTGTCAGTGTCCTTGGCATTCAAAGAAGACTCTTCTGGCAGTCATGTGATTTATGTATGTGCTTATGGCTTAAAAAATATATATTATCAGCAAATCTTTGTGTACTGTCTACTTGTGAGGAGACCCTAAGCCTTTTTCTACATTTGCAATGGAGACATATTGTGCTGGTCTATTTTTTAAATATATATTCAAGAGAAATTTTAATTAATTTTTCCCCAAAGGGAACTCCCCCCATATGCTTGAATTACATATTTGCT
This sequence comes from Gymnobelideus leadbeateri, assembly GCA_011680675.1. Lineage (NCBI taxonomy): Eukaryota > Metazoa > Chordata > Mammalia > Diprotodontia > Petauridae > Gymnobelideus > Gymnobelideus leadbeateri. The sequence goes on along the minus strand of WOXC01003002.1, from coordinate 532,083 downwards.
ACAGTCCAAAATGAATACCTGTCATTAAAAATCAATTAACTAATCCAAGAGAATTTATTAAGCACCTACTAAACTATATGTTAGGCATTGTGTTGGCTAGATGCTGAGGGTGCAAAGACAGAAGAGAAATTATTTCAGCCTTCTCTCAAGAAACTTAATTTCTATTGGGGAACAGAGCATGTGTATACAAATAAATATATACCAAAAATACAAAGTAAAACTCAGGTAGTTAAACATAGGCTAGTTAGAGAAGGACAACAGCAGCTGGGGAGGTGGGTAGACTTTGTATAAAAAGTCACTGTAGCTCACTTGTATAGAAGTGAGGGATTCTATGAGGTGTAAATGAAGAGGAATTGCTTTTTAGCCATAAGGGACAGCTAGCAAAAAGTTGGGGGCATGAGAGAGGGAACACTGTATATAACTGAGAGCATACGTGTTTGTCTGAACACAACGGATGAGAAGGGTAGTAGTATATAATAAGACTGGAAAGATGATTTAAGGACAGATTATGATGAATTTTAAACAGAAGAGTTAATATTTTATTTAATTGGAAGCTACTGTAGTTTACTGAGTATGTAAGTAAATGATAGCCAGTGGAATGAAATTTGGCTATTTTGTCCCCGAAACCTGGAGTGTAGGTATAGTCAGACAACCCAGAGATCAGGAACTTCCTCATTACTTCTCAGCTGCTTTTGTACTCTAGCACTTAGAAATAATCTTTCTGTCTCCCTGACCTTCATTTCTCATTCCTTCATAGGCATTCAGAGTAAACTCTCATTTCCCAGTCTAGACTATATTCCACTGCCTCCCCACACTGGTGATAGAATAGTCTCTTATTAATTACACACCAACTATTTATACAAAAACTCTCTAGGAGTGGCTCAGTGCGACCTTTGATTGGGGTGCATATCCCACTGCACATGGGAGTCACTAGCCATGGTCCACCCACATATTATAAAGGAATGGGTTCACACGCTAATGCTCTTCCCCTTTTTCATCTGTTTTCCTCTCATAAATGCTATCCCTATTTGGCAATGTTATTCTTTTGGAATGACTCCTCTCTTTTGCCTTGCACATGTTCAAATATGTGCTTAAGAAAAAAAAAATTACTTGTGCAGCTATAGAGGAGATATTGGAATGAGGAGTGACCTGAGGCAGGAAGATCATTTAGGAGACCACTGGGGAGAGGTAATAAAGTTTTGAATTAACATAATAGCTTTGTGAATAGAGGAAGAGGTTCGATGAGAGAACTGTGAAGGTAAAATTTTAGAATTTTACCAATTATTTATCAGGAGAGGGAAATGAAAAGTCAATGATGACATCAAGTTCACAATATGAGAGACTTAAAGAATATTGCTACTCTTTTAAAATTTTTTTGTCTTTGTTAATTTATTTACTTTTAGTTTACAAGATTCAATTCCATAATTCCTTGAGTTTCATATTTTCTTTCCATCTCTCCCTTCCCCTCCCCCCCATGAAGACATACAATCCAGTATAGGATCTGCAAATAATTTCACATTAGACATTAGTCAGGTTACAAAGGCAGGTTGTACTAGATGGAATGGAAAATGGTAAAGAGGAAAAAAAAACAAACAATGAAAAGAAAGAGGTCAAGTAGTTTGCTTCAATCAGGATTCAAACTCAGTTCTTTCTCATTCTTTCTCTGGATGTAGATGTCTCTCTCCATCATGAGTCTTTCGGGATTGACTTATATCACTGCATTGCTGAGAAGAGTCCAGTCTGTCATATTTGGTCATCACACATATGTTGTGTCTGTGATTGTATACAAATTTCTCCTGGTTCTACTCTTCTCACTCAGCATCAATTTGTATAAACCTCTCCAGGTAAATATGAAGTCCATCTGCTCCTTGTTTCTTATAGCACAATAGTATTCCATTACATGCATATACCACAACTTGTTCAGCCATTCCCCAATTGATGGGTGCAGCCTTAATTTCCAGTTCTTTGGAACCAAAAAAATAGCTGTTATAAACCTTTTTATACAAATGGGTCTTCCTCCCCCTTCTATGATCTCTTTGGGATATAATCCTAGAAGTGGTATTGCTGAGTCAAGGGTATGAAATTATCCCTAGCCCTTTGGGCATAAGAATATTGCCACTCTTGACAAAAAGTGAAGAAAAGGATTTCATTTTGGAGAAAAGAATGATTGAGATATATATATATATATATATATATATATATATATATATATATATATATATATATATATATATATATATATTTGCCTTTTGAAGGGCAATTGGGGTTAAGTTACTTGCCCAAGGTCACATGGCTAGGTTTTTTTTGTTTGTGTGTGCATTAAGTGTCTGAGGCCGGATCCGAACTCAGGTCCTTCTGACTCCAGGGCCGACGCTCTACTCACTGCGCCACCTAGCTGCCCCAAGAATGAGATATCTTTAAGACATGTTGAGTTTGAGCTATCTCTGGTATATGTGATGTTATAGATGTTTTCTGATTTTATATCACAGTCATTTCCTACTCTAATCCTACATTGAAGCCTCCCATATGACAAAGAAAAGCAATTAAGCTAAATCATCTCATACAGAAATTATCTGATGATTTTATGGTATTCTAATTTAGTAATCTCCAACTTTCTGTAATTTACCCTGCTTCTGGATTTAGAAGGTCATCTTCAGTCCTACAATCTCAGATATTCTACATAGCCATTAAGTTATCAAGTATCATTTATAGTAATTCTTTAAAATCACTCTGCTCACATATGCATCCTAGTTACAGCTATTTTCACTTTACTTACTAGCCTACCACTTTGTACTTTTGTAATTAGTCTCTGTGCTCTACCATCCATCCTATACATAGCTGTCAAATTCACATTCTCAAGCACAAGTCTGATAAAGTCACTCCTCAGTTCAGGTAATTTCATTTAATCCCCACTGGCATTAGGAGAAAGCATAAAATCTTATGCTTGGCATTAAAAGCCCTTCACAGTCCAGTTTTAGCCTATAATCCAGGCTGATTCAATATAGCATCCCCTTTCTCACTGTATACACCTGCAAGATTGGTCTGTAACTTTTTCCCTAGATTATGTTACCATGTTCCACCTCTGGATGTTCTAAAGGCTATATCTCATCCATGGTATGCCTTCTTTCCTCACTACCTCCTCTTGGAACTCTAATTTCAAGTATAAATCTAATAGCTATTTCAAATAGTCTTGATTTCCATAATTGCCCATTTTTATTTTGATTATGTTGTTATCCTTTAGAGAAGAATCATTAAATAATGGTGTTGTGAAGGTGTTGGAGTAAAAAGACTTGGGTATAAGTATCTTTTCTGATATACTGGCTAAATGACTCTGAGAAAGTCACATAATTGCCTCAGATAACTTTCTAAGATTATACTTTGGAAGACAGTTGCTTGGTTACTTTGCTAGAAGTACTTCACTCCCCCCCCACCAGTAGTTTTTTGGGTTTTTTTTTTGTTTTTGTTTTTGCAGGGCAATTGGGGTTAAGTAACTTGCCCAAGGCCACACGGCTAGGTTTTTATTTGTGTGTGCGTTAAGTGTCTAAGGCCAGATCCGAACTCAGGTCCTTCTGACTCCAGGGCCGACGCTCTACTCACTGTGCCACCTAGGCACCCTCCCCCCCCCCACCAGTAGTTCTTTATACCACTTCAATCACAGTTCTTTTTTTTTAAGAAAAGAATAACAAAAGAATCCTGCTTAAATATTTGTGAATGTATTTATTCTCCTTGAAAAATGTAAATTTCTTGAGTATAAGGAATGTTCCATTTTTGTATTTACATCCCCATTTCTTAGATTTTTACCTGGCATATTGGTCAACATATATGATAAATAATATATGTATATATGTGTATATTTGTTTATCCTTGTTACCTTTCTGAAGTTATTGGTTATATTAGCTTTTTTGGTTTAACTGGTTCTATGGTATTGTCTAAATACATAACTGGGTCATCTGAAAATACAGAGAATGCTGTATTTTTCTGCTTATATATCTAGCTTTGATTTTGTTCTTATTATTATCACTATCATTTTGAGAACTAGAAATAATAGCAAAGAGAGAAATACCGATGGTTTGTATGTGTTTGAATTTGAAGATCTTCTAATGTTCCTCCATTGCAAAGAATGCTAGCTCTTGGTTCTGTCTGTACATTTTCTTCTTTGATATAGTTCTGAAATTTTACTATGTTTCCTAGTGATTAAAACTTGATTTTTATTTTTTTCTGGCATTCTATGAATTCCCTCAAGTTGAACTTTGGCATCTATTTCTAATATCTCTAACAATATATGTTCTGTATGATTTGTTGGAGTAGAGTTTTCAAGTTTTCTTTTCATCATAAGCTTTTTTCTGTAGAAGAAACACTCCTGTTTGTCAAGATGTGTCATCTGACTTTCCTTAAATGATCTTTTTCCAATCTATTCTGAAGTTGCATATTCTTGTTTTGCAGACCACTCATGTTCCTCTAAACTTACTTTAAAAAATAAACCATTATTTCCACACCATTCTCTGAACTTTGTGCTCTAATTTTGTCCTTTTTTTATTAAGCATATCTGTTATGGACAGTGTTTCTTTTCTAAGTTCTCTTCTCTCTGGATAGAGTCTCTGATTTCTTCCTTAACATCCCTTATTTCAATCCTTATTCTGTTACTTCTTTTAGTTCATTCTTTGTTCATCTAAATAATGTCTTTTTTTGCTTGTTTGCATCTTTCTTTTTCTTTTTTTTTAAATTTTTTTGGTCTTTATTATATGTATTGGTATTATATGTATTATTTGGTCTTTATTATATGTATTTATTTGTTTACTTTTGTTTGCAAGATTCAGATCCACAATTCCTTGAGTTTCAAATTTTCTCTCCCTCCCTTCCTTTCCCTCCCCCCAAGATAGCATACAATCAAGTATAGGATCTGCAAATACTTTCACATTAGACATTCAAATATGTCTTTATCCCCTCTCCTTTTGTCTATGTTAATCACTTTGCTCCTTTTTCTTTAATATCTTTACTGAATTATGATTACTAGTAATCCTTTTCCTTCAGAATGCTCATCTATATCTTGCCATTAACAATCTTGGTGCTTATTATTTCTTCTCAAATGTTGCTTTGGTTTAATGAAGCCAATTTCCTTAAGAATATAAGGGTATCCATACAGGACACTGCCTTCAGAAGACCATGAGTTCCTACTGCAATTGGGTTGATTATCCAAGTTTACTATCTCCACTCCTCTGGATTCCACTGTTGTTCATGCAACTAACTTTCTTCAGTTCCTAAGCTTATTCTTCTGTGGATCAGTGTAGTCTGCCCCAATACACTGCTAAGCAAAGTATGCCCAAAAGCAAAAGTCGTGTTTCTTCTCCATCTTCTAGTGGCTTCCCATTTCCTCCTGTGCTTAGTTAATTTTAATTTGTGTGATCAACATTTCCAAAACTGAACACATTACCTTGTTCCTCCCTAAACTCTTTCTTCTTTCTAATGTCCTTATTATTGTCAAGGGACTACTATCCTCTCATTCACCCAAGCTCAGAACTTGGCAATCATCTTTGACTCCACACTATCTCTCACCACCCCCCCCCCACTATATTCAATCTCTTGCTGCATCCTATCTGTCCATCTCTCACACATTCCTTCATTCTCTCCTCTTAACTCTGACACCATCCAGATGCAGGCCCTCACTGTCTCACACGGTATCAATAGCAATTTCTCATTGAAGCATCACTACAAGTCTCTTCCCCTACTAGTCCATCATCCTCCACCCAAAGTGTTCTTCCTAAAGCACAGATCTGACCATGTTACACTTACCACTATCACTTAATAATGTACCTGGACCATACAATGCACTCAAACATTTGCTGATTGATTCTGGTCTCCTCTATCTTCTATATTCTTGTCCACAATGGTTCATAGTAATTCAGGGCGTATACGTGTCCATTAAATACTACAACTCACTCTGGTATTAGGGTCCTCCCTAGGAAGCTATAAACGGGTTTATTCCAAATTATAGGAACCCAAAATTACAGCAGCTATGAAAATCACACGGCCCCATTCTGGCTTGGGCTGTTGAAGCAAGAAAGAGGCTGTAGGTAATAGGAGTACTCAAAACAATCAGCTGGCAAATTAATCTTCATTTACTAGTTTCTATGATAGTTACTTTTTTTGGTAATTTCATTGAACATCTAGTCATTACTGAACTCTCAGAATTTTATAATTTATTATTATTTGGCATGGAAGGGGGAGAGTTGCACCTATGGGACGTCTCTATCATCTTCCCAGGATTTGAATACTTCTAGCACTTTTCAAAATAAAATGCCCTCCAACCAAATAAATCTTCCTACTATATCAAAAAGCAATACAATAAAAACAAACAAACAAGCAATTGCAATGTCTTAGAATCTAAATTGGTAAAGTAACCTCCCAAATATAACTTGAACGATGTTCATTTCTTTTGCTAGGAGAATTATACCTACTGTTAGAGAATTCTTTGTATCAGCAAAGTTAGTGAATTGAGAGAGGATCAGGAACATAGCATCAGTTCATCAACCTAAGGCAAAAGGAAGCTAATGGAATTTTGGAGCAGGAGATTAACATGCTGCTTCTCTTAAATATTATTTTTCCCCTTCAGATATCTATTGAGAGTGTATATGGGAAAGTTTTTCATCCATACCCAGGCCTCCAAGATGTTCTTCCTCTTTACTTACCCACTCTCCCTTCTTTCAAACATTAAACCGTCAAGACCACACCGGGACTGCTAGTTGGGCAGAGCAACATGACTAATCATGCCATTTGGATGGCATAGGAATCAATGACTAATCCTTCTGACCAGAGGGACAACCACCAAGTCTGATCAACTGCCTTGTTTATATCCATTGGAGAACCTAAAGTATCATCATTTTGCCAACTAATGCAAATTAGTAATACCCAGGCCTTGTCACCTTCCCTTTTTGCATTTTTGGCCCTGTATCCTTCCTGTCACTAAAGTCTTATGTGAAATTCCCTTCAATTAATGTGTGAGCTCCTTGAGAGCAAGGGCCATCTCTATTCATTTGCATCTCCAGCCCTAAACAGAATATCTGGCACTTAGTATATGATGTCTTCTCATTCATTCATTCAAAGTGAGGCTCTTACATGACTTTTCATGTCTTCATCTTAAATTGCCACGATATTTCTTTCTGGTTTTAGAAATTCTTAAGCTTTTAAGTTTCTGCCAGCTATGTAGAATATTTCTGTCACTTGTCTTGATAATCTGAAGAATATTAGCTCTACAGTTATAAGTATCATACAGTGAATGCAACTAGATTAATTGCTGAATCTGTTTCTATTAACACATCAATTAATGATTGCTAAGTTTTAGGCAACGTTATTCTAAATCTTGTCAGTAGACATTTTTGCATCTGTAACCAACGAATTCCCAAGAAAGAAGTGGAGGATAAAAAAAAAAAATAAAAACTTGATTGACAGACTACAATTGACTGGTAAGAGTATTCTCAGAGTTGCAAATGTCCCAAACCACAGTAAAAGGACCTGTCACTTGGGAGTAAACTAAAGACCTGCATTTGTTTAATGTGAGTGACAATGTCCTGTGATGTAACAAAACCAGGCAAATAAATCAGGGAAGGTAATGGTTACTAATAAAACTCCTGAGAAATTTGAGAGATTTACTCATTTGAGTAAATAAGCATGTATGTATATTTGTATATTCATATGGATATGGATATGTAAATATTATATATGTGTGCGTGCATGCATATATATATATATGTATGTATAATTAATGATACTGAAAATAATGAAAATCCTAAACTTAGTACAGTAGACACCATGCTCCAAAACTATTACTAAGTCCTATAAATAATACTTTTTTAATATCCCTTGAGAAATGTGATAGGAAACAAGGACAGATTTTTACCAAAACCATTATCTTCTTTTATTATTAAAAGCAACTTTTCTTTAGTTTCTAAATCATTCCACATTTTAATCCAGATAAAAACAGAAGGTGATTCTCAGAAAAGGTTGCTTTCTATTCATTTTCCACAAATCTTGCATAATGTAACTGCTCAACAAATGTTTGGGGGATATATAAATGGAAGAATACATGAGTGAATGACTAAATCCATAAAGAAATGGATGATGAACAATATGGAATCAGTATGGAAAAGGCAGCTGTCAGTATAATCCTTAAAATATCTAAGGTATTTGTAGGTTTTAGAGTAGTACATTTTCTCACCCTTAGATTTCTCATTAATAGTTTCTAAATTAAAGCCCATATTGGGGAGATAGGTCTCTTTGTAACTACTGAACCAAACCCCTCTGTCTAAATTCTGTAAATAAAACAATTCAAACCAATGACAATTTCAAAACAAATGGAAAGAAGTCTATTTATAACACAAATATGAAGTTATCTGCAGTTAGGAAAACAGATGTTGTAACTGAAAGGATTCATAGGATTATAGATTTAGTGCTGCAAGGAATTTTGCAGGTGGCCTGTTGTTGCTTTTGGAACTTTTGTCTAAGAGCCAGTACAGAGGCTATCTAATTCAAACTTCTTATTTTACAGATGAGGAGATTAAGGCCCCAAAAGTTTAAATCACTTGCTTCAAGTGACAAAATTACTAAATTTCTCAGGTGGGTTACAATCCAGGTCTTCCAGACATCAGGTTTTGCCCTCTATTTGCATATCATGATACCTCTAAAAAATCTTTTAAAACCTTAGACTGGGGGAAGGGACAGAGCCAAGATGGCAGCATAGAAGCAGGAAAACACCATGAAATCCTCTCATAACCACCTCAGATACCTATAAAATATGACTATAAACAAATTTTAGAGCTACAGAACCTACAAAGTGACAGGGAGAAACAAATCTCCTGCTGAAGGCAGTCTAGCAGGCTGACAGGAAGGGTCCATCACAGCATTCTGGGAACTGAGCACAGCCCAAAGTGAGCCTGTAGTTTTAGCCCCAGGGCAACCACAACCAGCAGCAGCTAGAGGGGACTTCAGTAGAGTGGATCAACAGCAGCAATGGCAGGTTCCAGAATTATCAACCCATAAATACCAAAGACAAAGTAAAAAGTCAATGTGGAACTCTGTTGAAACTGGTGGGGAAAGAGCATGGTCCAGCCCCTGCCCCCAGAGCAAAAAGTGGTGGAGGCATGGCAGCAGTGCAGACACCACCTCGTGACTGCTTCAGAGCTCCAGGCTTGCAGATTGTATGGGAACAAAGCAACCATTCAGAAGGCAACTGCTCTTGCTTCAACCTGCTTGGATCTGGATTGCTGTCTTGGGTAGAGGTCCTGGAGTGTATGACCACTGAGCCAGAGATAGTGGGGGCTGTAGGGAGGGCACTCAACTTATAGATCCAGCAGCTGCAAAAACCCCAACAGTTTGGGACAAAATTATGCTCTCAGGAAGTAGAGATCTACTGTAGGACAAAGCTCAAAAGGCAAGTAATTGAGTGGTAACATAAGCAAGCAAAGGAAACAAATCAAGCACAGCAATCAAACCTTAGATTCCTTTTTGGGGGGGACAGAAAGGATCAAAGCATGGAATGGGGAGAAGACAACTAAGTCAGAACTCCTGCACCAAAAGCTTCCAAGAAAAATATGAATTGGTTACAGGCCATGGAGGAACTTAAAAAAGATTTTGAAAATCAAGTTAAAGAAGTAGAAGAAAAATTGGGAAGAGAAATGAGAATGATGCAAGAAAATCATAAAAAGAGAGTCAACAACCTAACTGAAGAAAAGAATGTTTTAAATATAGACTAACTCAAATGTCAAAAGAAGCCCAAGAAGCCAATGAGGAGAAAGATGCCTTAAAAGCCAAATTTGCCAGATGAAAAAAAAAAGAATTTCCAAAGCTCAATGAAGAGAATAATTCCTTCAGAATTAGATTGAAGCAAATGGAAGCTAATGACTATGAGAAATCAACATATTATTAAGCAGATCTAAACAAATGAAAAAACAGAAGGCAATGCAAAATATCTCATTGGAAAAAAACAGTGACCTGGAAAATATATCCAGGAGAGATGATTTAAAAAATTTAAAAAGCCATGATCAAAAATATAACCTAGAAATCATCCTTCAAGAAATTCTCAAGGAAAATTACCCTGATATTTTAGAATCAGAGGTCAAAATAGTAATTGAAAGAATTCACCAATCACCTCTTGAAAAAGATCCCAAAAATAAAACTAGCAATATTATAGTCAGGGAGTTCCCAGATCAAGGAGAAAAAAATCCCAGGCAAGAAGAAACAATTTGAATATTGTGGAAACCCAGCCAGGATATCACAATATCTAGCAGCTTCTACTGTAAGAGATCCAAGAGCTTGGAATATGATATTCTGCAGGTCAAAGGAGCTAGGATTAACACCAAGAATCACCTACTCAGCAAAACTGAGCATAATGCTTCAGAGGAAAATATGGTGATTTAATGAAACAGAGGACTTTCAAGCATTCTTGATAAAAATAACAAGAGTTAAATAGAAAATTTGACATTCAAATACAAGAAGCAAAAGAAGTGTGAGAAGATAAACAGGGTAAAGAAATCATAAGGAACTTATCAAAGTTGAACTACTTACATTCCTACATGGAAAAACAATAATTTTAACTTATGAAACTTTTCTCAGTATGAGGATAGTTTAAGGGAATATAATTGTGTGTGTGCATATATATGTGTATATGTATATATATACATATATATGTATATATATACATATACACATATATATGCACACACATACAAATATATATGTATATACACACAATTGTGTGTATATATGTATATGTATATATGTAAGTATATATTCATTTATATGTCTATATAGGAAGGTATATGTGCTTATGAATACATATGTGAGTGTGTGTATATATGTGTACATGTATACATAGACAGAGGGCACAGATCAATTATATAGGAAGGGACGATATTTAAGAAATAAAATTAAGAGGTGAGAGAGGAATATAATGAGAGGCGATATGGAGAGACAGAATAGGGTAAATTATCTCATATAAAAGGAGCAAGGGAAAACTGTTACAATGGAGGGGAAGAACAGGAACGTAAAAGGGAATGACTCAAACTTACTTGCATTGAATTTGGCTTAGAGAGGGAATAACATATACACTAAATCGTGTGTCTTACCCTACAGGAAAATAGGGGGGAAAGGGATAAGATGGGGGATCATCGAAAGGAGGACAGATTGGGGGGAGGGTAGTTAGAAGCACACACCTTTGAAAAGGGACAGGATCAAAGGATAAAATAGAACAAGTGGGCAGCAGGACAGGATAGAGGGAAATATAGTCAATCTTTCACAACATATCCACTATGGAAATGTTTTGCCTAACTACACATAAATAATAACTATACAACCTATATTGAATTGCTTATCTTCCCAGTAAGGGAAGGTGATGAGGGAAGGGAAAGAACCTGTAATGCAAAGTTTTAAAATAAAATGTTTAAAAATATCATCATCATCATCATCATCATCATCATCATCATCATCATCATCATCATTATTATTATTATTATTATTATTATTATTATTTTACATGCAACTGGGAAATAAGATATGCAGCCTCTGGGCTATGGAGATCCATCTTGCCCTACCAGAAAGTTGGAGGGGAGATGGGGGAGGATATAGGAGAGAACAGATTGGGGGAGGGGTCATTCAGTGGGATTGCTGTTTTGGGATAGTGGGTAGGGGAAAGATGGGGAGAAATTTATAACTCAAAATCTTGTAATGAATGCTCTAAATTAAAAATAAACATAAAATTAAAAAGAATTTTTTAAAAAACAACCAAAAAAGGTAATATTAATACTTACATCCCAGGGTAGTTGTGATGATAAAATGAAAAAATATTTGTAAAGTACTTAGCATAATGCCTGTCATAAAGTAGGGTTTTTTTATAAATGCTAAAAATAAATAAAAACAAATAAAGAAATAAATGAAAAAAAAACAAATAAATGAATGAATGAATAAATAAATGGATGAATGATTATTTTAAAAAGAATAAGCCATAGACCTTAGTATCCAATACATCCCTTAAGAAACTATTGATGAATTGATTTTTAATATGTTTAAGTGAGTTATTTTTTTTTCAAGTGGATGAAACCAAATTGGTTTCCTGGATCAGGAATGAAATCTCATCTCTTCCTTATTTCTACTCCAGTTCTTTTCTACCACAACCCAATAATAACCATGAAAACTATATTAAAAGCATGTAAAGCATCAACCAATGAAATTCCTTGGAGAGGCACAACAATACATTAAAAGGAGCACTAGATTTAGTGGGAAAGGATCAATGTGCCAATTTTTATTTTATTACTTACGATATTTGTGACTTTGGAAGTGTCCCAAACTCTCTGGACCTTAGTTTCCTTATCTGTAAAATAAAGAGGTTAGAACATATGATTTCTAAATTTTCTATAAATTCCAAAACTAAGAAAATTTGACCTATCCAGCCTTTGATATGTTGGCCTTCATGAACATGAAAGGTTGAATTAAAAAAAATAGGAATGGAAATGAATTAATAGGTAAGTAACATTACAGAGTTTTAACTCATACTAATCCTTTTCCTATGCCACATATTGTTAGATAGCCAAAGCATCTTAGAAATAATCAATTTGACAATGGAACACATTCCTTGCAGCTCCAAGTGACTCCTTAGGTCTTAGCCAAACACTTCTTATATATGTATTTGGTTTCAGGATAAAAAAATTAGATATTTTGTTTTATTCATTATTAGGACTTTTTCTGGTGTTGGGGATTGTTGAGGGGACCTGCATAAGTATCTTTAGGTTAGGGGACTTCTCTCTAACAATAAAGATCTGCAACTCTTCCTGCTAATTGCGTTATTAGAGAATTGTGTGGAGTCCTAAAGTTTAAGTAGCTTTCTTGGAGTCAGATAGCAAGAATGTGTCAAAAGCAAAACTTCAACCCAGATTTTCCTGACCCCTAGGCAATATCTCTATAGGCTATACTGTATTACCTCTATACGTTCATAAGAAGAAAGGAAGGATAAAAAAGAAGAAAGACAAAGTATGAAGAAGAAAGAAAGGGGGGGAAGAAAACATTCACAAATATTTAAAGGATTAACATTCATTGGAATGGTTTTGTTTATTGTATTTTCTTCCATTCTATATTTTCAAATGCTTAAATATATCCATTGTAAAAGGGCATTTCCTATAAGTGTAATAACTGAAGATTTATTTTTGCTTTCACTAGAACTGGTCAAAGAAAATTGTACAATGTGGAAATTCTATGTTTTTTAAACAAAGATTATCCCTTACATCTACACTTCTTTTATTAATATCTTCCATGTGTCCTGTGGACAAATTTGGAAAGCCTAACAACTTTAAATCAGATTATGTACCCCAAACCCTTTTTAGACTAATTTCAGCAAAATCTGAATTTAGGAGAATTATGTATAAAATTTCAATAGGCAGATTTCCCCCGATGCTCAGTAAAATTCATATGCATTCATCTTTCTTTGAAAAGCACTGATAATTATGTAGAGTCAAGAGAACAAAGTGAAAAGTGGGCTCTAGCTCCCTTGCTTTCCAAGCACACCTCCTCTACAACAATGTAAAAAAGTGCCAAGATCAGTAAAACCAATAAAAATCATAATTAATAATTTCCCCACCCAGGGAAGCTTTTGAAGATAGAGAAGTCTATGGACACTTAGATAAGTGGCTGGCCAAGGGAATAGTGAGATGGGAGCATTCTAGAGCCCAAGAATGGAAAGGGAGAGCACCTGGGCAAGAAGCATTAGCACAGAAAAAGATCTCAAGTGATTTCTGAACTACTACTGGGAAGAAGAAACTGTCACCCATTAGCTAGATCTGCATCATGTTTCCAGGTTGGAGACAAGTGATAGTAACTGAGTACAAGGTTCTAACTGAGTAGTGAGCACAAAACAAATTTCAGAATCTTATCTTTGTGGCTCATAGCTTAGGAGAAGAATAGCGACCCATTTTTAATACTTACCTCAGAAAATAAGCCTACAAATGAAAAAACAAAACAAAAACGAAACAAAACAAAACAAAGCATAAGACCAATAGAAAAGAGGAATCAACAGATCAGTCTCACTAAACCTACAGGACCTCCCATTTGGCCAACAGTGAGACAGTCCAGCAACAGTATACTGAAACTATCCAACTGCCCATACTTGTATTTAGGAATTCAAAAGTTTAGTCAAAGAGGCCACTGAATAGACCACTCTCCAGATCATACAACTTAGTAAAAACTGAAAATTTTCAGGCTCCTCAACTGAGCTATGACATGAGCAGAAGCTTGGATCATCCCTGCCTCCCCAAGGTGAGTGGAGTCCAACACTAATGTAGAGTCCAAAGTTAATAAGTGGGCTATTATAATGAACCAATAACAAATGTTCAAAGCCATAAGAAGCTATTATGGTGATAGGGACACTCAAGACGCAAACACAGAAGAAGACAATGACTTGAAAATCTCTAGAAAACTTCAAAAATGCAAACTGCAATACACCAGAAAAGAATTCTGTGAAAAAGCAGAGCAAGAGCTAAATAATGAGATAGAAAAAGAGCAAAAAAATAAAGAAAAGAACAGAACAAAGATGAGAGAGTAATAGGAACACACTTGAACTTTCCAAAATTCTTCTCCAAACAACTTCAAAATATTGCCTCAAATTGAATTTTGGAATAGCAGAAACCACAAAAGATCAGGTGAAACAATTTTCCAGCACAAGAAAATCTTGGAGTTTAGCAGGAAGAAAAGTATGTCTCACAGGGGTAGTAATGGATGAAATTTCAACCCAGTTCAGAGTTTGGGGTGGTGGCAGTGGTGGTGACATCAACAGAGCATCAGCTATGGGAACTCTCAGCACATAGAAAGGGAGACTGACAAGTGGTCAGAAGATTACAGGGAATTCTTTGCTGGCCCTGGGTGTAGGACCCCGTTTCATTGCCTGTACACAATTCTGCATTGTAGTCGGAACATGATATGGAGCACTAGTACACTGACATTTTTTCCTGGGGGAGAGAAAATTCTAGTCACAATTCTAGGGTGGAGAGGAATGCTTCTGGTGACTCACAGAACAGTGGTCTTTGTCTCTGTTCCAAAGTAGAAAGGAGCACCGCCACTTGCCCAATTTCAATTTACAAAGCCAGAAAGAGCAAGAGTGCTTTCAGTCACAGAGGAGCAGGAGCCCTGAATGGAGAAGACTGCTTGTGGAAGCTCACAGGGCAGAGCACAGACAAGAAGAGTAATGACCTCTCATTAAATCATAATATCTTGGAAGAATTGAAAACTTTCAGACTGTCAGAAAACTAGCTCTTACAAAATAAAAGCATAAACAAAGAAAGAAACAAAATAAAGCTTGGGCCAGAAGGAAAACACATTTTAATATAAAGTTAAAAATCAAGAAATAGGTTGGAAAAATGATCAGACAAACATACAAAAAAGAGAACCTGAAAATAGAATGTTACTATGGCGACATAAAGATCAAGACACAAAGAAAGATGACAATGAAATTAAAGAAGCTGTATGCAAAGCCTAAAAGAAATAATGTGGGAGCGGCTAGGTGGCACAGTGAGTAGAGCACTGGCCCTGATGTAAGGAGAACCTGAGTTCAAATCCAGCCTCAGACACTTAATACTTACTGGCCATGTGACCTTGGGCAAGTTACTTAACCCCAACTGCATTCCAAAAAGCAAAAAAAAAAAAAAAAAAAGGAATGTGAATTGAACACAAGCTCAAAAAGAATTTCTAGAGTTCTTCAAAAATAATTTTAGAAGTCAAATAGAAGAGGTTCAAGCAAAATTGGGAAAAGAGAATCAACCATTCAGTAAAAGAGGCACAGTAAAATACTGAAGAAAGTTACATGTTAATAAGCAAAATCTGTCAAGTGGTAAAAGAGTCACAAAAATACATTAAAGAGAATTCCTTTAAATGTATAACTGGCCAAACTGGGAGAAAAGAGGTACAAAAGCTCATTGAAGAAAAATATTCCTTAAAAATTAGAATTGGTGCCCTGCCCTTGCTTAGCCTCCCAGATGGTGCAGTTGGTGAACATCACGGAGCTGTTGCTGCCACAGCTGGAGCTGCTCAAGAACCAGCTGGACCAGGAGGTGGAGTTTCTCTCCTCATCCATTGTGCAGCTCAAGGTTATACAGACTAAATATGTGGAGGCCAAGGAGTGTCTGAAAGTGCTGAACAAGAGCAGAGAGGGGAAAGAATTACCCGTCCCATTGACCAGTTCTATGTATGTACCTGGGAAGCTACATGATGCGGAGCATGTTCTCATTGACATAGGAACTGGCTACTAAGTGGAGAAGTCAGCAGATGATGCTAAAGACTTCTTTAAGAAGAAATTTGACTTCCTTAGTAAGCAGATGGAAAAAATTCAGCTAGCTCTGCAGGAGAAGCATGCCACGAAGCAGCCTATCATGGAGATGATAAGCGAGAAGATTCAGCAGCTCACAGCACTGGGGGTGTCCCAGGCAGCAGCATCCAAAGCCTGAGGGGGTGGGGGGAGGGATGGGGGACTGAGAGCACTTGTACAGAGCCAATAAAAGTGGAGGAAAAAATTAGAATTGGGCAAGTTAAAGCTAATAATACCATGAGGCATTGAGAATTTAAAAAATGAAATGAAAAGATTGAAAAAAAAAGAAAATGTGAAGTATCTCATTGGGGAAAAAATAAAAAACACAACTGACCTGGAAAACTGACTGAGGAGTGAAAATTTAGGAATTATTGAATTCCCTGAAAATAATGATTAAAAAAGAGTCTAGATATCATATTTCAAAAAAAAATCATAAAGGGAACTGTGCTGATATCATAGAACCAGAGAGTAAAATAGAAATTGAAAAAAAATCTAATGATCACTTCCTGAAAAACATCCCAAAATAAAAACTTCCAGGAATATTATAGCTAAATGTTAAAACTCCTAGATTAAGGAGAAAATGTTACAAACAGCCAGAAATGAACAATTCAAATATCATGGATCTTACAGTTAGGATTACACAAGATCTAATAGCTTCCACATGAAAGAATTAGAGGGTTTAGAATATGATATTCTAGAAGGTAAATGATATAGAATTATAACCAAGAATGATCTACCCAATTGCAAATAATCAAGAGTCAGGGAAATGATGGTGAGGAAAATTAAAGACTTCACCTGAGACCTTCCCAAAACCTACCAAACAACTTTAACTAAGGCCCCCAAGCTAATTCTGGAGCAGCAGAACCCATAAAATGATGGAGTGAAAATTTCCAGTCTAAGAAACCATATATAGTCAGGAGGAAAAGTTTGTTGCACCGGGATTAGAGTGGAGTACAGGTCAGCAAAGGCTGAGCCTTAGCAAATAAGCAATAGGCCTTGGGAATGACTGCATCAGTGGCAACATTGGAAGTTTCCAGAACTCTCAGCCCACAGATGGTAAGGAAGTAAGAAATTTGTCAGAAGATTATAGAGGTACCTTTGCTTACACTAGGGGCAGAACTCTTTTGCATTGTCCGCTTTTAGACTGTGGTAACAGATTGGATCTCTGTCCCAGGGTAAGGAATGACAGTTGCCTACCAGAGCTTACATCCACAGGGGAAGAGAGACCCTTGTCACAGTTCCATGGCAGAAATCAATTCTTGTGGTTACTCACACACCACAGCATAGGACAGAAAAATAGTAAATATACCTCTCCTAGATCATACCACCATAGAAGAACCAAAAACTTATAGGTCCCCAGAATTACCTCTGAAAACAACTGCACAAAAATCTGAAACTTGGAAAAGTGCCTTTATTTCTCCCATTTTAGTATAGAGCTACAAGTCAAGAAGTCAGCTAGCAAAATGAACAAACAGAAGAAAAAGACATGACTATAGAAAGTTACTATGGAGACAGAGAAAAATAAAACACAAACTCAGTCAAAAATACTACATCCAAAGCCTCAAAGAAAAATATGAATTGGTGCCAGACCACAGAGGAGTTCAAAAAGTATTATAAAATCAAGAGAGAGAGATAGAGGAAAAATTAGGAAGGGGAATGAAAGTGCTGCAAAAAAAAAAAAAAAGCACAAAAAAGAGTTGACATTTTTGGTAAAGGACACAACATACTGAATAAAATAACACCAAAACAAAATCAAATAGGCTAACTGGTAAAGAAGGCAAAAAAAAAAAAAAAAATCCAATGAAGAGAAGAACTAAGTGAAAAGCAGATTTGGCCAAATGGAAAAAAGAGGTACAAAAATCCCTGAAGAAAAGAATTCCTTAAAAAATAGGATGGGCAAATTAGAAAAGGGGATAGAAAGAGCATAATTACTTAAAAAAATAGAATTGGGCAAGTGGAAGCTAATAACTCCATGAGACATCAAGAAACAATAAAACAAAATCAAAAGATTGAAAAATAGAAGAAAATGTGAAATACCTCATTGGATAAACATCTGTTTGGGAAAATACACACAATCAATAACTTCACCCAGGAGATGGACAACGAGTCAACATACCAAAACTTATAGGATGCAACCAAGGAAGCACTGAAGCATAATTTCATCTCTCTAAATTCTTACTTTTAAAAATGGAAAAAAAATAACTGATCCAAAAAAAGACACTAAAGAAACTAGTAAAATTAAAATAAATAAAAATCTACAATTGATTAACAAATTGGAAATCCTGCATATTAAATCAAAACTGAGATTAATAAGTTAAAGTGAGATTGAAAGTAAAAATAAAATGAGCTAATAAATCTAAGGGCTGGTTTTATTTTTAAAATAACAGTGAAATAGATTGGCCACTGAATAATTTTATTTTTAAAAAGAAAGCAATAAACCAAATATCTAGTAAAAATTAAAAGCCTGAAATCACCACCAATGAAAAAGAAATAAAAGAAATTATTATAAACTGTTTTGCCCGATTAAATGCCAATAAATCTGACCATATGAAAGAAATCATTGAAACTTTACTAAAATATAAATTACCTAGATTAATAGATCAGGAAATAGAATGCCTAAATAACTCCCATCTTAGCAAAAGATATTGAACAAACCATTAATGAACTACCGAGGAAAAAAAATTCCTAGGACCAGATCATGAGTGAATTATACCAAACAGTTAAAGAACAATTAATTTATAACATTAAATGAACTGTTTGGGAAAATAGGCTAAGAGACAGTCCTACCAAACTCCTATTAGAACAGAAATATAGTGTCTATACCTAAACCAGGAAGAGCTAAAAGAGAGAAAGAAAATCATAGACCCATTTTCCTAATGAATATCAATGTAAAAATTTTTGAAAAAAATACTAACAAGGTGATTAAAACAATATATCACAAAAATTATAAATTAGGACTTGGTAGGATTTATATCCAGAATAAAAGGTTTGTTCAACATATAATAATATGGTGTGATATGTGTAAAACATAATATTATATATCATATATCATAAAGCATATAGTAATATAATTGATCATATCAATAACAATACCAAGAGAAATCAAATTATTATATCAATAGATGCTAATAAAGCTTTTAACAAAATACATCACGTTTTTCTTTAAAAAAATGTAGGGAGCATAGGAATAAAAGGAGACTTCCTTAAAACAATAAGCAAAATCTATGTAAAACCAACAGCAAACAATATCTGTAATGGGGATATGCTAGCAGTATTCCCAATAAGAACAGGGATGAAGCAAGGATGTCCATACTCTTCAACATATTACTAAAATGTGAGCTATAGCAATAAAAAGACTAAAGAATCAAAGGAAATAGCATAGGCTATGAGGAAACAAAACTTTTACTCTTTGCAGAAGATATAATGGTATATTTATAAAAACTTAGAGAATCAACTAAAGAAATTACATGAATATTAACAACTTTTTCAAAGATGAAGGATATAAGAGAAACCCAAATACATAATCAGAATTTCTTTATACAACCAATAAAGCACAGAAGCAAGAGCTAGAAAGATAAATTCCATTTAAAATAATTGCAAACAATAATAAAATAATTGGGAGGCTGCCTGATGAGACAAACCCAGGAACTATGTGAAAACAACAACAAATCACTTTTCACACAAATAAAGTCAGATACAAACAATTGGAAAAATATTATTTGGTCATTTGTATGCTGAACCAATATAATATAATAAAAATGACAATTCTGCCTCACCTGATATACATATTCAGTGTCATTCCAATAAAACCACCAATAAGTTGTTTGATAGGATTAGAAAAATGACAATAAAATTCATATGGAAGAACAAAACGTCAATAATATCAAGGGAATTAATGGGGGGGGTAAAAATAACACAAAAGAAGGTGCTTAGCAATACCCAATTATAAAGCAGTAATCATCAAAACTATCTAGTACTGACTAAGAAATATAATGGTCAAACAGTGGAATTAATTATATATACAAGACACAGTGGTCGATGACCTTAGTAATTTACTGTTTGATATGTCCCCAAGCTCCCAGATTTTGAGATAAGAATTTACTATTTGACAAAAAAAAAAAAAAATACTAGGACAGCCAGAAAACAATAGGACACAAACTATGTATAAACCAACATCTCACATAAAATACCAAGGTAAGGTCAAAATGGGTACACGATTTAGACATAAACAATGAAACCATAAGTAAACTAATACAGCAAGGAATCATCTACCTGTCAAATCTATGGGGAGGGGAAGAAACCATGAACAATCAAAGATAGAGAGCACTATGAGATATAAAAGTGGTAGTTTTGAATATTTTAAATCAAAACATTTTCTGTTTAACCAAACGAATTCAACTAAGATTACAAATGATGCAGAAATCCAGGAAACAATCTTTACAGCAAGTGTTTGTCATAAAGGTCCAATTTCTCAAATATATAGAAAACTGAGTCCCTAATTTAGAAGTGGTCAAAAGATATGAAAAGACAGGTTTCAGATGAAGAAATCAAAGTTATCCATAGGCATATGAAGAAGTGCTATAAGTGATTTTGATTAGAAATATACAGATTAAAAGAATTCTGAGGTACCATTTCACACATTTCAGAATGACTATTATGACAGAAAATGAAAATGATAAATGTTGGAGAATATGTGAGAAAATTGGGACACTGATGCACTGTTGGTAGAGGTGTGAACAGATACAACCATTCTGGAGAACAATTTGGAACTCTGTCCAAAGGGTTATCAAACTTTGTATACCATTTGATCCAGCAATACCACTTCTACATTGGTATCCCAAAGAGATAATAAAAAGGGCAAAAGAACTACATGTGCAAAAAATTATTTTTAGTAGCTCTTTTCATGGTGGCAAAATATTGGAAATTGAGGGGATGCCCATTAGTTGGGAAATGGGTGAATAAGTTATGGTACGGGAATGTAATGGAATGCTATTAGGCAGTAAGAAATTATAAGAAGACTTCAGAAAAACGTGGAAAGACGTGTATGAACTGATGCAAAGTGTTATGAGCAGAATAAGGAAAATCTTGTACACAAGAAAATCTTGTGTGATTATGTGTATGTATGTATATGTATATATATATATGTATATATATGTATATATATATATATACAATAGTTGAAATGTTAATGTTCAGTTTTAATGCTATACCAATGAAGATACCAAGTAATAATTTATGGATATATATAAAATAATAACAAAATTCATTTAGTTAAACAAAAGATCTATAGTATCAAGGGAAATAATGAAGGATACTATGAACAAAGGGGGAATATCACTTTCAGATTTCAAACTATATTATAAAGCAGTAATTAAGCAAAACCTTTTCTTATTGGTTTAAAAAGAGGATAATCATATATATATATATATATATATATATATATATATATATATATATATATATATATATATATATATATATATATCTTGCACAATTATGGACAAAAGATGAATGCTTATCCAAAATATAGAGGCAGTTATAAAAAAATAAAATGAATAATTTTGATTATTGAAATTGAAACTTTTAGACAAATGAAATTAATGCATATAGGATAAGAAGAGAAACAGTGGACTGAAAAAAAATCTCTGAATCAGATTTCTTTGACCTATCTATCTACATAGTTTGTATGTGTTTATAAATATGCATATATATATATATATATGACATACAATATATAGACAACCAACAGAAACAAAACCAAAAGGCATCCCCAAAAGATAAATGGTTAAAGGATATGGACATTTCTTAAATGATTAGTTACAAACTCTTAGTCATATGAAATAACCCTCCACATCACCAGAAATAAGAAAAATATAAATGCAAATAACTGGAGAGAACAAAGATGGATGGAAAGATTCTACACTAGACTAAACTGTACACAAAACAGTGTTGCTGCCTGAAATTCAGTTGTTGAATATATATATACACATACATACATATTTATATACACATATATATGTATATATATATGCATATATACATATATACACACATATATATGCATGTATATATGTATGTGAATTTCTTTTGCTTTATTC
This sequence comes from Gymnobelideus leadbeateri, assembly GCA_011680675.1. Taxonomy (NCBI): domain Eukaryota; kingdom Metazoa; phylum Chordata; class Mammalia; order Diprotodontia; family Petauridae; genus Gymnobelideus; species Gymnobelideus leadbeateri. The sequence goes on along the minus strand of WOXC01003002.1, from coordinate 509,652 downwards.
ATTTTCATGGTTTTTATCCTTTCAATTTGCTTCTTTCAAAAATATAACTAAAATGGAAACATGTTTTACATAATAGAATATATATATATGTATACATATACATATATATATTTGTACATATATATGTGTATATATGTGTGTGTATATATATATATATATATATATATACATATATATATATATATATATATATATATAACCTATATAAAATTGCCTACTATTTTTGGAAGAGCAAAGGAAAGGGGAGGAGAAATATTTGGAACTCAAAATCTTATAAAAATTAATGCTAAAAATTGTCTTGACATATAATTGAGAATAATACTGTTAAAATGAATTCACAACTAAGTGTGATGCCAAGCAAAAGCAACTCCCAAGATTCACAAATACCAGCATAGCAGCCCTCCATTTTACTCAGCAACAAATTAAGAACAGAGAAAATCAAAATACAGCATTCACCAAGTATAATTCAATAATTTCCAAGTACTACTCCACCCCTGGACAGTACATTCATTTAGTCAATCACAAAGCCCCTCTTCTCAAATGGAGATTAGTTTCTAATCATAAACCAAGTACATTCCTATGGTCAGTCACAAAGCACAAAAAATCAAAAGTTTCCCACCCCTGGAACACAACTGATTTACAATTATCATCAGGTAACACCAAGCACCTTCTGAAAAGGGGCAGTTGAGAGCACAAAGGCCATCTACCTCTAAACACAGCATTTAATACCCAAAGAAAGGTCTCTTCTTCATCTTGACTCAAGACAAGTTCTCAGCAATCTCTGTTCCTGGGGAGACAAAGTTTAACAAGGCCACAGGATACATTGATAGCATCCTCATTAATTCATTCTGTGCCTGCAGAACAGTCCTAGGACCCCTAAAAATATCAGCAAGGCACTATTCCAGGATTTCTGTAAACATATAACAAGAAAATGCTTCTTCAGGGCTTCTGAACCAACAGCAAGGTTCCAGAGCCTCTACAACAAAAGCACTGTCCTTCACCAGCAGACACAATTCACTCTCTGTTTGCTGAACAGTCTCAGCAACCAACAGCAAGGTTCCAGGACTCTGCAATCACAGCACTGTTCTTCACCAGTAGATGAATCTGGCCAAAGGACATCAAGACTGACAGAAAAAATACCAGCATCACAGCCATGTCTCCTCAGTCTTTGGAAGCTCCAGGTGGCAGCACTCAAAAGTCCTGGGGCTCGATCTGGCCCTCAGCAATCCTCTCTCCCTCTCTGCCTCTATGATGCTGCTTCCAAAAGTTCTTCTATCTCTATTCCTCTGCTTGTGCCTCTCTAAATCCATGGCATCAGCTCCTTCCAGTTCAGCCATCTCTTTTCACATCAGCAAGTCCATCCTCCAAGTGTGATTCACAAGCTCTGGGTTTTAACATTCAACCTGAAAACTAAACCAATACAAGGGGATCTTTAATTTCCATTACTATTACACAAATCTAAATTAAAACAATTATTAGGAGGTATTTTGTCCAACTGCATGCCAATGAATCCAACAATTTAAGGGGAATTAATGAATTTCCAAAAAAAAATGTAAAAGCCCTTCAGAGGAAAGGTAATAGAATATTTAAATAACCCTACCTTAGAAACAGAAATTGAAAAAGCCACCAGTGATTTTTCTAAGAAAAAAATCACAGGATGAGATGGATTCATTAATTAATTCTATCAAATATTAAAAAACAATTTTAATACTACATAAATTATTTGGGAAATAAGCAAAGAAGGTGTTCTACCAAATTCCTTTTGCAATATGAAAATGGTGCTGATAACTAATCTAGGAAGAATAAAAACAGAGAATGAAAACCACCAATTTCACTAATGAATATTGATGCAAAAATTAAATAAAATGCTATTATACATATTAGAGCAATACATCAAATTAATCAATGTTTTTTTTCCATAAAACCACCTTCTAGTTTATTTACTAGATCAATAGTTTTCTTACTTTCAATTTTATTAATCTCTCATTTGAATTTCATGATTTATGATTTGCTGTTTAACTGTGAATTTTAATTTTTTCTAGTGTATTTTAACTGTGTGCTAAATCTATTTATCTGCTCTTTCTCTATCTTATTGATGTAAACATTGAGAGATATGTATTTTCTAAATTTTCTTAGTGATTTCACTGCATCGCACACATTTTGTATATTGTCCATTGTTGTCATCCTCTTTAATAAAATTATTAATTATTTATATGATTTGTTCTTTGTCATTTTTTGTATTATGTTTTTTAATTTCCAATTAATTTTAATTTAATTTCTTCATGACCCCTTATTGGATACATTGTATTATGATCCAAAAAGGATGCATTTATTTTCCTTAATAGTATTTTATTTTTTAAGAAATGCATGTAAATGCAGTATTCAACATTTATGACTGCAAAATTTTTTAGTTTCAAACTTTTGTCCCTCTCTCCCTTCCTCCATCCTCCCGAAGACAGCAAGCAATCTGATATAGGTTATACATGTACAATCATGTTAGACATATTTCCACATCAGTCATGTTGTGAAAGAGAAATCAGAACATAAGAGAAAAAAATGAGGAAGAAAAGCAAAAAGGGAAAAACAGCCTGCTTAAATATGCTCTCAGACTCCACAGTTCTTTCACTGGATGTGGTCAACACTTTACCTCATGAGTCCTTTAGAATTGTCTAGATGATTTCATGGATGAGAAGAGCTAAGCCCTTTTAAAATGTTGTTGCCATTTTGCACAATGTTCTGGATCTGCTCACCTCATTCAGCATCAGTCACTGCAAGTATCTCCAGGTTTTTATGTAATTAGCCTGCTTGTCATTTCTTATAGAACAATTGTATTTCACTTCATTCCTATACCACAACATGTTAGGCCATTCTCCAATTGATGGGTATCCCCTAAGTTTCCATTTCTTTGCCACCACAAAAAGAGCTGATATAAATATTTTTTGTAATGTGAGAACTTTTCCATTTTTATGATCTCTTTGGGATACAGATAAAATTGGGGTATTGTTGAATGAAAGGGTATGCAGGTTGGCTGCTCTTTGAACATAGTTGCAAATTGCTCTCTAGAGCAATTCAAAACTCCACCAACAATGCATTAGTGTTAATTTTCTTACATGTTCTCCCACATTTATCATTTTCTTTTTCCATCATATTAGCCAATATGACAGGTGTGAGGTGGTATGTCAGAGTTGTTTTAATTTATATTTCTCTAATCAAAAGTGACTTAGAGCACTTCTTCATATGTCTATAGATAGCTTTGATTTCTTCATCTGAAGACTGCCTGTTCATATGCTTTGAGCAATTATCAGTTGGGAAATGACTTGTATTCTTTTTTTTAAAGCAATTGGGCTTAAGTAACTTGCTCAAGGTTACACAACCAGTCATTTTTTATGTATGGGTGCTAATTTTTCGAGGCACCGATCCCAGGTCCTCCCAATTCCAGGGCTGACACTCTTACTCACTGTGCCACCTAGCCGCCCCTATGACTTGTATTCTTATAAATTGACTCAGTTCTCTATGAATTTTAGAAACGATGTCTGTATCAGATATAGTGGCTGCAAACATTGTTTTCAAACTTTGTCCTTTCTTTCTAATCTTGGCTGCATTTTAATTTGGTTGTACATTTAAATTTAATGTAAGAATAAGAACAATTTTAAGAGTTATGGCATATGAATGTAATGGAATACTATTGTGATGTTAAGATACGAAGGAGATATTTTCATAGAAAACTTGGGAAGACATTAAAGAATTGACGCAAAATGAAGAGAGCACAATGATAACGATCTGAACAGTAATAGCAATATTGGAAAACTAATAAATTTTGAAAGACTTAGTAACTCTGATCAACGCGATGACAAATTATCTTTGATTTGAGAACTGATGGACTCAGAGTACAGACTGAAGTATATTTTCTTCTGTGTCTCTTGCTGTGTACCTATTGATATTTCTTTTTTGCCTTTATGGAACATAACTAATGTGGAAAGCTAATCTACATATATATACATATATAATTGGTTTTATTTTTCTTCCCTTCTCAATGGTAAAGGAAAGAATTTGGAACTGAGAAAAAAAATAATTTAGAAAGAATAAATGTATTTTATAATATAAAAAAGAAATCATTGGCAATCTGTAGCACAGACTAAGAATTTGGGAAATATTTTACCTTACCACAAATCTTTATGTGAATAGATGAATCTTTCAAAATGACATGTAGATGGAAAATCTGCTTTCTAATACTAAATCCTAAATGTTTAGCCATAGACATGATGCATAAGATGAATTTAATAGAATTATATTTCAACAGAATCCAAATATAGATTCTATGCCTTATAGATTTCCAGCCTATAGATACTGCATGCACTTTACTCAAGTTCACTATATTCTCAATGTCATTACTCCTCTTTTCAGGCCATTAACCCTGAGGATAAAGGAATAGAATCAGTTCCACTTCTCCAGCACTCAATGGAGGTGGAAGACAGAACACAATTGTATAGCTAGCAGAAGCTTGGTATTTTATCATTGGGATGGTCTCCAGAGACCATCTAGTTAAAACCGTATTTAAAGCATGAGTCTCTTCTATGACATACTTTAAAAGTGGTCATCTACTGATAAGAAAACGACTATCTCACACATTAACACATTCCATTTCTGGACAGATCCAGTCATTGTGAGATCTTGCCTTACATTAAATCAAAATCAATTCTTATTTAACTTCTACCCTTTGAGCCATTAATCTCCTATTAGAAGCAAGATTCTATTGTAATAAGTTCTTTGAATACAAGACTTTGTTGTTGTAGTTGAAATCCCCACAACAACTTAAAATATCAGAACACATATTAGGTGCATAATAAAAATATACCTTTTAAAATGCAGTATTCAGAATTTAACTCAAGACTTCAGTTATGTTCTATCTAACATGAAGTATAGGGGATTATTATTTCTTTTCTAGATATTAAAATTCTATCATTCTTTTCTAATATTACTTCTGATAATGTAAACCGTTAGATTTCATTAAATGTAACTGAAATCCCATCCCCAATCTACATGAAAACCCTTTTAATATTTATTATTAAATATTAAGTGAAATGTGTTTAAATATTATTATATCTCCCAAAGTTTTTTATTATTCACCTAAAGTATACCCAATTATTTTAATTCTTCTTTTTATAACATGATTTGGGGTTTTCATCCTGTTTACACCCTTCTGAATATGTTCTACTGTGTCAAGATATCTTTTGTTTTAATGTAACATTCAGAATTTGGCTTAAAATTTCAGTAATGTTCTATCTACAATGAAGTATTAGAGGATTATTATTTTTCTACATATTAAAATTCTATTGATCCCTTCTATTATTAATTCTGACAAATTTTTGGCAACTGCCTCAGATTGTTCATTCAAGCTGAGATTGCAGTGCATGAAAAATTCCAACTCTTTTTCACAGAAACTGCTGCCATTGTCCACCTTAAATTTGCAGTTGATTTTCAATGCTAATTTTATGTGTCAAAATCATGCAAATTTCCCTAAGAGTAGTCAACAGATTTATAGAATTAGGCCCCCAATTCCTCTTTATACTTTGTTGTGGTACAATAACATTATATAGCAATGTTATACTAGACATTATTCAACCATTCCCCAAATGATGGGCACCTACTTTCTGTCTAGCTGTTTAAAAAAAATTCTGAATATTTTAGTATATATGTGCCATTTCCTTCTGCTTAGATCCCTTTATTGGAGGTAGTGAGTGCATGCCTAATAGCAGTGTTTTGGATCAAAGGGTAGGCACAATTTGATTATTTGGGAGGGAGCTACAATTCCAAAATGATTTCCAGAATGATCAAACCACTTCACAATGCATTATCAAGCTTGCTTTCTCATATATGTCCTCTCCAATGATTATGATTTCCTTTTTTCATTTCTTTTTATAATTTTTGCCAGTCTGATGTGTCTGAATTGAAACAAGAATATTTTTGTACATAATTATTCTATTTAACCTATGAAATATTGGTGGGTTTTTTGCTTTGTTTACGGGGGAAGGCAGGGCAATTGGGGTTAAATGACTTGCCCAAGGTCACATGGCTAGAAAGTGTGTTAAGTGTCTGAGGCCAGATTTGAACTGAGGTCCTCCTGACTCCAGGGCCAGTACTCTATTCACTGTGCCACTTAGCTGCCCCCAGAAATATAGGTTTTTTTTTTATATTTTGTAAAAATTTTTTGTTTATTTTTGGTTTACAAGATTCAATTCCATAGTTCCTTGAGCTTCAAATTTCCCTTCCCTCCTTCTCCCCACCCCCCACAACAGCATATAGTCCATATCTGCAAATACTTTCACATTAGACATTAGTCAAGTTACAGAGGCAAATTGTACTAGATGGGATGAAAAATGGTAAAGAAGAAATAAAACCAAACAATGAAAAGAGAAAGATCAAATAGTTTGCTTCCATCAGCATTCAAGCTCAGTTCTTTCTAGTTATTTCTTTGGATGTAGGCATCTCTCTCCTTCATGAGTCTTTCGAGATTGACATATATCACTGCATTGCTGAGAAGAGTCCAGTCTGTCATAGTTGGTCATCACACATGTTGTGTCTGTGATTGTATACAAATTTCTCCTGGTTCTACTCTTCTCAATCAGCATCAGTTTGTATAAGCCTCTCCAGGTAAATATGAAAACCGTCTCTTCCTTGAGAAATAAAATTTTTGATAAGCTTCATTTTTTTTTCTGAAAATGGTCTGCAAAAGTTTTTCAATTTTGCATAATTAAATTGTTCATTTTAATTTTTTTTGCTTTTTGGAGGTGCAATTGGGAGTAAGTGACTTGCCCAAGGTCACACGGCTAGTAAGTGTTAAGTGTCTGAGGCTGGATTTCAACTCAGGTCCTCCTGACTCTGGGGCTGCTATTCTATTCACTGCACCACCTAGCCACCCAAAATTGTTCATTTTTAATGAATATTTCTGTCTTCTTCCTTTAGACACTCTTCATCTATGAGTGTGAAAGTTTGTAATTTCTCCCATAATCTGTATATGATTATGAATTTTATACTTAGGTTTTGTATCTATTTCATTATTTCTTTTGATAAAAAGTGTGACAAATACTGTAAACAATCTCTTTCAAACTGATGTCCATTTTTTCTGAACCATTTTTGTTGAATAAGGGATCCTTACATCAATAATTGGAGCCTTTGATTTTCTCAAACATTATAACACTATGTCTGATGATTCTACGGTCTTGTATATATTTCATTAAACAACTTTTCTATTTTGTATCCAGTACCAAATTATTTTGATGACTACTAATTTGTAGTAGAATTCTGTTGAGTATAAGCACTCAATTATTATTTAATCCCTTCCAATTGCTCAGATATACCTTTCTATGTGTCTCTTGTTTTCTATATTATTTGGGTTTCTCAGTCTTGGCCATCTTGTCCATAATGATTCAAAATCTTTTATTCTATTAAAGATTTTTCCCCTTTATAATTCATCCTTGCCTATTGTTTTTACCATATTTCTCTTTCCTTTTTAAATATGATATTCCAAGATTCTCTTTCTTTTTAAATTGTAGTTGCACTTTATTCTTATGTGATCCTGCAAAACCAATCATGAGCAGTTACCCTGAAAATTTCTCCTGTAAATAACTTTTAGGATATAATCACACAGTATAATGAACACTCTATTTATTCAGCAATACACTAAAGCAAAACATTCAAGAAACTAAAGCACAACATTTACACTAAGGTGGCCACATAGTCTTAGACAAAACATATCATTCAGTAAGTCAAAATTTCCTCAATCAAAATAGAGTACCCAAGCCGAGTCTTCTTTCATATTGACTCCAGGCTGGCTTCCAGTCATCCTTAAGTCAATCATCTTTAAGGGGTAGTGGAAAGTACAAAGACCATCCAACCCTAGGTCACAGTAAATCACAATGTCATCAGCCACTACTGAGTACTCTAGTAAATCTCTCTTTCATCTTGACTTAAGGCTGGCTTCCAAATCTTATGGCTCCTCTTCCACTCCCAGCTGTTGCCTGAATTCACCTGATTGTTTCCTGGATTCACAGGTAGACAGCTCTCCCAACTTTTGCTTAGATTCACAGGTAGGCATCTCTCCACTCCTGTTCCATATCTCAGCTCAAGGGGACTGCTCCATTCCAAGCTCTTTACAGTTTCTGTTTCTAGAAAAAAAAAGTTCAACAAGACTACAACAACATTCACACACATTGCCAGCACTATCATCGCAATTAATTTTCTCTCTGAGAAACCAACACAAATCAACAGAGTGCTTCTGTCTGACAAAGTAAGATAAATCAATAGAGTGTTTTTGTCTGACAAAGTAACACCAACACTGAACAAAGGACAGAGTATCAACCTCACAAACATTCTCTCTCTTAGCTCAGCTTGGTCCCAGCTAGTGCTCAAGTTTTTATCTGTTCTACTCCTTCCTATGCTGCCCCTTCTGTTCTGTTTTTTGGGTAAGCTTCTTCACCCTAGGCTCCATGTGATATCATTAGGCCTATCTCCAAATTCCCTTAGGCTTATTAAGGGCAACACAAATGTACACTGTTTCCAACAAAGACTTGAGAGTATCAAAGGCGAAGCTTAAAGACACTTGATTAGCTGATAAAAAAGCAGCAACATACAACTTTGATCATCATTACAGATCACTGATTATTGTTTCTTGAAAGATGAGCTCTTTCTGGTTGCCTGTAGCAGATTTTATTTTTTTTCCCAAAAGCTCTGGATTTTGGGTATGCCATTTCTGTATGTTTTAATTTAAGGCTTCTTTCAGTATGGGGTTGAAGAATTCTTTTATTTTAACTATAGTTCTAATAATTCTGGCCCACATTTGTGACTTTTGGTAATATATCTAGATTTTTTTTTGTTTGGTCAAGATTTTCCTGGAATCAATTAATGTCTATATTAGTCTTCTTTTACTTGTTTTCTGGATCAATTGTTTTAACTGCTTTATATTCCTTACATTTTCTTCTATAGTATTTCCGTTTCTAATAACTCCACTAATTTCACTGAATCACTAACATTTATTCATTAAATCATATTTTTAGGTCTACTATGTGGAAAATGTTCCCACCCCTTCTCATCTAAACTATTCACTATTTAGTTTCTTATTGCATAGCTCTTATTTCAATTATGATTTTTTAATCTCTTTTTAAAATTAACTTCTGTAATTATTGTGTTTGGCATTCTTCCCACCCCCACCCCTATCCCTTGTCCTATTATATTTTTTGTGCTTATTGTGAAGTTATTCTCTTTTTTTCTGGACTTACTTTTTTGGCTTCTCTTAACTCTTGGCATATCTTCATTGTGTAAGAGGTTTTCTTACATCTACTCATCATTCCAAATTTAGTTCTAAGATTGGCATTTTATGCCAGACATGTAAGGAAAGAAGGGAAACATATTTACTATGTGCTTACTATGTTCTAGGGATTTTGTTAAGTGATAATATGCCAGCAATAGGTCTGCCATTTCTCTAAACTTTTGGAGAGACTGGAAATTCCCTGGCCCTTGTCTTTCACAGGGTTGGTAAACTTCTGCCATGTCACAGTTCTGGACCCTTATTTATGATCTCCCCTCACTGCTCCTTTCTATAACCCTTCCCATAGTAGAAAGCTCTGCCAAGATATAGGACCAGGTTTTGTCTTCTCCCTCATTCCCTGACTTCTGTTTTAATTTCTAGTAACTGTAGAGAGATATTTATTTACTCTCTATAGAGTAAGCAATCAGGAGTTAGATTTGTCTTCTTCTGTAGTCCTGACTGAATATCAAAGTTTGATTAATCCTTTGGTAAGTTCACAAAGGCTCCACTTTTTTCTCTGGTATATTTTCACTGTCTTGACATCTTTGAGAGTTACCTTCCAGAAGTTGCTTTGTTCCCTGATGTGACTTTGAAATCCCAGTATCCATATTCCCCTGACTTAAAGATTCATCTGTTGAAGACCATATTAACTTTAAGCTCCAGTAATGTGCCCCCAAAAGAGCATGCTTCTGGCCATCATATTTTTTAATATGGAGGGCCTTACTGGAATTTCCTTTTAGTTTTATTGATGGCTACTTCATTTGTCACCCATTTTACTCTTTGTTGGGAATTTATTTTCATTTCTTTTCTTTTTGGAGGGGAGAAGGCAGAACAATTGGAGTAAAGTGACTGGCCCAAGATCATATGGCTAGTAAATATGTTAAGTGTCTGAGGCCGAATTTGAACTCAGGTCCTTCTGACTCCAGGGCTGGTGCTCTATTCACTGTGCCACCCAGTCACCCCTGTTGGGAGTTTTGTAGGAGATGTGGACTAAGTTATAACTTTTCATATCATAATTTCTATGAGTTATCACATTTACTTCACCAATTTTAAAATGAATTCCCAGTGTTGCTGTATGGATACATGTATCTAAAAAATTAAAGGTTTTTTCCCCCCAAAGTAAATTGATAGGGGCACATTTGTCATAATTAGTTTGTAACAAATTTCCAATGTCAATTCATATAAGAGAATCAGGGTAAAGTATGTAATCAAACATGCATGACTAGAAAATGAAGTGAGCTGTCCATATGGCAAAAACAAAAGATAAAATGAACAGCTTGGGTACTTCAGTACAATATGAAGAGAATATGATTAAGGATGGAACCTTTCTGGGAGACTTATTGGAGGACAAAAACAAGAGTCTCATAGGATAAAAAGCCATATGTGGAGTAGTGGACCAGTCCTGACTTAGTCTCATTGGTAACTCAGTTTGAAACTCATATACAATGAGACACTTGTTGAATATCTGGCAGATAACAAAAAGAGGTTTATTTATCTACTTCATGGAAAGGATACTCACAATAGGGAAAGTGTATTCAGTGAGGATACAGGACAAATTCAGTTGATCAAAGGTTCTCTGTGATAGTATTGATCATTATGCTCTTCAGCTCTTCAAAAATCTGAGGGGTAAACCAATAATAGTACTTATGTCCAAGCTTTTATATTAAAGCAATTAGGAAGTCATATCAACAGTTCAGATCATTATGACACTGAACCAATTAAGTCTTTTTCTGGAAACTATTTATTTATTTTTTTTAGCTTTCAACATTCATTTGCATAAGATTTTGAGTTACAAATTTTCTCCCTGTCTCTCCCCTACCCCCCACCTCAGGATGACAAGCATACCGAATACCCCTTCCCCAATGTGGCCCCTCTTATATTCCCAATAGTTCCTGCTTACTTTATTGTAGGGCAAGATAGATTTCTATACCCCATTGCCTGTAAATCTTATTTCTGGTGAATCAATTAAGTCTTGAGAATATTTTAATTCCTTTCCTAGAAAATCCAGCAAATGTAGCATAGGCAGCATAGCCCTATGCTAAATACTGTTTCTATTACATATGGATTTCTATCCACATCAATGGAGAGAACAACTATTGAAAAGATTGCAGCTTTGTTGAAGTATCAAAGTGATTACAACATTTTAGATTTCTTCATTTTTTGTTTATTTTATTTATATGAATATTTTCTCCAATAAAACAGATCATAATCTCTCTATGACTAGGTAGATGGTATTTTCATGTTGATTTGACTGAGAGAAAAAAAATCCCCTTCAGCAAAATTAGTGATGAATGTGTCAATATTTACCTAAACTGACACATAAACGGCAGACATTAGACTTATTTTTGAAGCCTTTTCTAGACTGTTAGTTCTAGCCCAAGGTATATTTTACTGCCAAACCCTTCAAGGACCCACAATGATTTCTATGTTAGAATGAAGTATTGTACTAGGATCTTAATATAGGAATTTACAGTTGGTATACATAATATATTTTGTGAAGTAGGTACACATGTTCAAAGTCATGTTATTTGGAGTTATAATTATGTAAAATGTAGCAGCTTGAGTCTAATGGAATTATTCAGTATCAATTCAAATACTGTGTTAACTTCATGATGAATCCTTCCCACTAATAGGAAGCTATCTGAAATTTTATCTTATTTGATTTAACCCAGAGTTCAAACCTGTATAGATCCTTTTTAATCCTTATTCCATCACCTAACATATTTAGAATACCTCCTAGTGGGGTGGCAAGGTAGCGCAGTGAATAGAACACTGGCCCTGGAGTCAGGAGGACCTGAGTTCAAATCCAGCCTCAGACACTTAACACTTACTAGCCATGTGACTTTGGGCAAGTCACTTAACCCTAATTGTGGCCATCCACAATGGAGAGAGAGAGGAGAGAGAGAGAGAGAGAGAGAGAGAGAGAGAGAGAGAGAGAGAGAGAGAGAGAATTTATGTCAATAGCAAATTTGATTAACATGATATTACTGCCATTGCCAAAAAGTTGTTGAAAAAGTCAGGACTAGAAAATATCAATAATCCAATCATTAACCTAATCATTAATAGACTTTTAGCATAGTCATTAACCAATTCCTGAAGTACCTAATTATATTATATTCTGCCTCCCCCCTCCCCAATCTCTTCATCATATTCCCAAGGATATCATAAGAGACTTTGCCAAATGTCTTACTGAAATCCAGTCACTAGTCATAAGTGAAGACACTAAATTTGCCACACAAGGAAACAGAGAAAAAGATCAATAGAGATGTCACTAGCAGGGCCATAGCTAGTATCTGACAATTCACAGACAACTGTGAAGTAGCTTTTTTCATCAGTCTTCAGGGACAAGAGGCAGACAGGTGTCTGATGGTTAAAGAATAAAAAAAAAAGAAAAAAAGGAAAGAAAAATTGTATATGTTAAAATTGCACCAAATGCATCTCCCAACAGGAGCTAATAGGAATAGCACTGATTTCTATATCATATTTACGGATTGCAGATATTGCTTAGTTAGAAATGGGGGTAGTAGTATGGGGTTTGGACTAATGTTATTCTCTGGGTCAATACCTCTAGGTCAAATAGGATTTTTTATAAAAGAGCAAGACAATATTGAATACCAAAACCAATAAGGGGGGAGGGGAAGGTAGGTGGTGGAGTGAACAGAGCACCAGCCCTGGAGTCAGGAGAACCTAAATTCAAATCTGACCTCAGACACTTAATATTTGCTAGATGTGTGATCTTGGGCAAGTCACTTAACCCCAATTTCCCTGCCTTCCCCCTCCTAAAAGGAAAGACAAATACAACAGGCAATAGGGGAATGGATGGAAATTAAGAGGAAAAATAAAACTTTTTTCTTAAAGGAGAATATGGGTCTCACAGACTTTACAATGGGTGTGAACATAAAAATTTCATTAAGTTAACAACAGCCACATAAAATGGCTTTAAATCAAAGTTTTTTGCTAGTTATTTTTTTTCAAATTTGGTTTCTTCCATATTTTATTATAAAATAATAAACAGGTTTCCTTTGAACCTATGATCATTATTTGGTACAAATAAATGATAAAGATTAGGTGCTAACTGTAAAAATCACTGTTCCATCCTAAATGTTAATTTCCTCTTGGAAGATTGCCACATCTTGTATAGATAACCTTTCCTTTGAAATTGACTGTTGATCACCAGATAAACTGAAGGTGGCAAAGTGTAAAGGATTTATTTAGAAAGTTGCTCTTAAGGATCATCATTGGTTGGTATTTATTTTACATTCAGATTTTAATTACCACAAGAAATAATGGTATTGTAATGGAAATGCAGATTTAAAGATCTTCCCTGCCCCTAGCTTAAGTGCACCTGGAGCCTGTGGTGGGAGGCTTGTTTTTCAGGAAAGCCCACACCTTGATACTTTGTGACTGGGCAGTGGGTCAAGGAGGTTGTTACATTCTCTGAACCAAGAGAACGCTATATAAGCCCTGAGGAGAGGCTTTGCTTTGGGGCTCACTTTGAGAAGTGTTGTGTGATTTGACCAGATGAGACTCTGGGAAGCCGTTGTTGAGAGCCCCCCGGCTTTGAGGACCCAGATGTTGATGCTTCCCTCTCTGGTAACTGTGATTTGGTATTGATATAATGGTTGGACAGTTTGGAAGCCTGTCTGTTTGATCTGTAAGTTCTGTAACTCTGAGGTTCGGGGTGCTGACCTTTTTCCCCTGAACTAGGTAATGTATGTTTGTTTGATTAAAGTAAGCTTGTTAACCCATTTTGAGTTGCTTTCCTTTTGAAAAGCAGATCTAAGAACCTATATTGGCAGTTACCCTGGAGATATTGGGGTGCTTGCTGCTACAGGTATTAATATTTGGTTATATAGGGAGAGATTCCTCTTTTTTTCTTTGACTTTTTAAAATTATTTAACCTATAATTATAGGTTAAATAATAAACAGGTTAAATATCTCACTACCTCACTGGTTTTTTGTGTAAATATTTTATTCATTTTAAACTTAAATACAAATTGATGAAAGAAAATCATTTCCATGTGCACAGCATAACGCAACAGAATTCAACATAAAGCAATTAATTTCCATTTCAAGAAAACCTATGTAATGAATACTACACATTGTTTTGAAATTGGCCTAGCTTTTCTTTTTTTTCCCTTTGAGGCTTTTGTTCTCTGCTGTGTATTTTTTATTTTTTTTCTTCCTCCCTCCTGCCCTCCCCCACAGGATACAATTAAACACAGGCAATTAAACACAGACATATGCATGTGTACACAATGCACATATGTGCACATATATGCATAAAGGTACACGTACATACATGCATATGCATACATACATATGTGTGAGACCATACAAAACATATTTTGATGTGTTATTTCTTTCTCTAAAGGTAGATAGCATCTTCCTTCATAGGTCAAAGTCTCTCCATATTTTTCTTATTCAACGAACCTTTCATTTCTTATATCACATCAAAATTCCAACAGTGTCATATCCTATCTGAGAAATTGTCTGTGTAAGTTTTTCCTTGTTTTTTCTTTCCTTCTATACTGTTTTGTGAAATATTAATTTTTGATGATAACATAAATGAAGATGTCTAAACATGAATGATTTATTCAGAAAATTGCTCATCAGGTAGGACATTAGGTGGGCACATAGTAAACATATAATGAATTATTAAATTAAATTAAATTAAATTGAAACTATGTACATGAAGACCATTTTAAATGAGTGGGTAAAAAAAAAATAACAGTTTTTACTCTTACAGAATTTTCTCACACTTTTGACTTTGTTGTTTTGGTTCCCTCAGACTTTTTGAAATATGGAATTTGAAACAAAATAACAATAATGCTGTGAGAGTTGGTCTTAATACAAGTTGAAGCTTACATATGGAAAATAGAATAAGCTAAGTCATAATGTGTATTCATAGGAACCTGGTTGGGGGCATAGATATTTCAATCACACTCCTTGTCTGTACTGGAGTACAATTAACTGATATTGTGTGTAGAGGGTGATATATTAATGCCTTTTTGTTTTCTGACAATTGCTGCTTAGTAGGAAAGTTGGCACCTGAGCCTGGGCAATCTGTGTGGCTTTGTATGTTTATTGTCATCTACAATCAAATAATCACTTTCTTTTTTTCTTCCCCTCATTCAATTCATACCTCACCCTAGGACTTGAACTACCTGTGCATCCTTTGCTTTGGCCAATAATCTCATCAACAACGCCCCCCGCCCCCACAGCTGACATCATTGTTCTTTGTGAGAATATATACCTAGGATTATATTCATTTAAATTTTATTTTCCTGTGGGTCACTAATACTCAGTTGATTATGTTGTCATCTATATGTACTTTATATACAGCTGTAGACCAAGAAAAATATAATGTTGTGATTTAAGAAAATACTTGCTATTAACATAAGATGTGACTTTTGAAAAAAAACTGGTTACCTTTTCTTCGGAAGTGAAGTTTCAATCAATAATGGACGAAGATAGATAGATAGATGGATAGATAGATACATAGATAGATAGATACATAGATAGATAGATGAGTAGATAGATAGATGATAGATAGATAGGTAGATAGATAGATTATACATACACACATATAGAAAGAGGTCTCTGCAGAGAGAGATCTATGTATATCAATACACACTTATAGATACACACACATATCCATTCATTTCTCTACAAACACAGTTATAATATATACATATATACACATAGTATTATATATATATACATACATACATAAATGTATATGAATATATGTGTGTAAAGTATACATGCAACTATGCAATCTAATTTTTTAAATTACAACTAAAATATTTAAGACTTTGTTTTAAGGTTACTATCAAAGAAAAATATTCATTTTATTTTTAAACTTGCATCTTATGTTTATATATGCTATTAACTAGCACACAAAAACACCCGTAAGATATTCCAATAGTCCTAGTGCATAAATATGTTTGTGTATATAAACACACACACTCACAAATATAAATGTGTAAGGTGTACTGTTTTATGTAATTGTCAAGACCTTTGTCTCTGAATGTTCCTTTCCAAGGCACAGTCCCTCATCAGACTACATACTATAAAATGGAAGGAGGTTTGTTTCCAATATGGTATATAGAAAGTGTTAGCACACATCATGTTATATGTACATCCTTTGCTCAGATAAACCCTTGTAGGTATCTAAAAGTATGCCATTGAATTTAAAAAGTTCTACCTGGAAGTTATGACACCACAGCAAACTTCCTTTTATTAATGAAGTAATGTCTTTGCAAAATACAGTCCAGACTCTAGATAAATTTTCAAATGACTTAGATACTTCAGAGCTTAAGACTGATTCTATTTAGGATTATTATTTGTCATTTATCAACTAGAATCCAAAAGTAGAAATGCAAATGATTCCCTAGTACAGTCATGTCCTCTTCCTTAGAATGGCTATTACATTCATAATATAATATGTTCACTTTGTTATATTTCCACTTGCCTGTTGTGGTCTTTGCCTAATAAACATTTGAAATGGTAATGTGCTTTTGCTTAATGGGAAGATCTTCCCCATACATTAATAGACCCATGTGGCCTACTTGATTCACATAGAAACCTAAGTCTCAGGAGCCTGTGGTGGGAGGAGCATGCTGAACAGGTGGAAGGTTGGAGCAGAGCCCATAGGAAGTTGGTAAGAACAGTTAGAACTGACGGACAGAGAGGAAACAGGCAGTGAGCTGTGAGTGTTCATTTCTGGGAAGGCCCTAGCACGGATAAGGCTTGAGGATAACAGTGACATATGCGTTGTTATTGTGTATAGATGTCTTTGTTGCTTGGTTCTCTTTTCCATGTGGAGAGTCTGTTATATTTTCTAATTTAGAATTATGCTGGAACATTCATAGCCACTGTAGATGCTGTGAATGTCATGTTGGTGTTACAGTGTTGAACTGAATTCTAGTTATGTTACTTGGTACCATGTCTAGATATGTAATTTTTTGAAATATGAAACCTTAGCTAAAATGTTCATGTTCAGATTCTAGCCAGTAAACATTATCATTTTGAATAACTAAAAGCAGTTTTAGCAACTAAATACAGTTGCATACTAATAATTATAATGAATAATATGAGCCCTCTAGAAGTGAAAAGAAAGTTCACTTTGTCTTCCTCAGCAAAAGTTGTGGAATGAAGTATACACTATTATATGGAGTCAATTAACTTAAATGCTTTTCTTTGTTACACAAAGGGATTTATTAGATCTTTGGGGGTAATGGTAGTAGGTTATTATGTAAAAGGAAATACCTGTGGGGCAAAATCAAAAGGTAACAATACAATAAAAAACAGTACAAACAAAACTTAACTATTATTAACCAAAACATTTTGAATCTTAGGAAGAGAAAGTGAGGAAGTTGTAAGGAATGTCATGAATCTTGAAGGATAATACATTGACAATGAGATCTTACCATGAGGATATATTGACCCAGATTTTAGTATCTTAAACCAGCTGACATCAAAATAATATGAAAACACTTTACCAGTTCAGTATCAATGATGAAATGTTGAATATTTTAATATGACACAGAACTGTAAAGATAGATTGAAAAAAATAGAAAATCAAATGTAATCCACTGAGTGTGGGCAGGAATAAAAACTTTTGATGATAATAATAATAAAAGAGTATGTTGGTTTTTAAAAACTGATAATTGAAAATAGGTTCCCCACAATCACTGATATTTATTAGCTGACAAGAATATTTCCTTGTTTATCTTGATGCCACATATTTAATAAAAAGCGTAATCAATAATCATTATACCTGTATTTATTAAATTCCTTAACCTGATGATTGAATTACCAATAGGCTTCCAGACATATAGATGCTATTATAATTCTCATTTTGTATTAATATATATATATAGTATAATATATTATAATTCTTTGTATGGATGTGGGTAGATGTACATGCATATACATATACATACACACACAATGATAATCCGATATCTGAAAGTTGTCTACTTCCATAATTAAACTGGTTTGAATGTGTGACCTTTGGTGAGAAGTCTGGAATAGCATTAAAACTAGTAAGCTTGGTAGTAGATTGAATAATTCTTTTACTAGTCATGGTACACAAAAATTATGCTGAAATTAGTTTAAAAGAGAGGGAAATATAAGTAGATGAAACTATAAGTTGGAGTTAGAAAAGTGTGTAAAATTTCCTCAGGTCTACCCATTGAGTAGTTTATAATATAAGGGAGTCAAAGAGTCATGTCAGGTCAAAAGCACTATTTAATATCTAATTACTAAATGTGCAAAGTATGTTCAAACAGCACACACACATACACACACACGCATATACATACATATACATACACACACACACACACACACACACACACACACACACACACACACACACACATATATATCCAGGAGATAGAAATGAGGAAGAAGAAAATTCCAGGTATAGTAAAAAGTAAGTGAAAAAAGTCTGGAGATGACAGAGTATTTTTTGTGAGAAGTGGCAAGAAAGCCAAAGTCACTGAATTATAAGAGTCCGTGTAGTGGGGTGGAGTATAGGACTGGAAATGTAGGAAAAATATAGGTTGTAAAGGCCTTTTAAAAATCAAATAGAAATTTTTGTTACTAAAGAACTTGACTAGATGTAGATGGATTGTTAGAACAATGGCTACTGAAGGGGATGGGTCTAAGGGAGATAATTCAAAGTAAATGTTAGCTATAGAATTTCATTGTTTAGGAGAGCTTGAAGGTAGATAGATGGATATTATTAAGCTCTTCTATGGGTCAAACTCTGTGATAAGCACTGGGAGCACAAATATAAGAAAAGGGACAATAGTCTCTTCCTCAAGGAGTTGATATTTTAATGCATAAAGACAACCTATAAAAAGAGTTGTAAAAGCACTGGGGGAGAAGGGAGGAATGACCTATCCTTAATGACAGCAAGGTAAGTGAGTCCTGAGAGGGAGTATGAGTGGCTTGATCATGTCCTTAAATGTTACATGGGGAAGCTCATAAATTAGAGAAGGAGTTCATCAATTTTATTAGGTCTTTCAAAGTACCACTTTTTAAGTTTTATTGATCATTTCTAGAGTTTTTTTTGTTTCCAGTTTAAATTCATTTTGTCCTTCATAAGTGACTCATATATTAGTACTCAAGAATGAAATTACTGGGAGAGCCTATTTTAGATTTCTCCCAGAAATGTCCGTATTGACATAAATATGTATGCATGTGTTCAGTAAATAATTTGAAGGTTTGGATCCCTGCCTCATTTTCTTTCCATTCTAGTCCATACTACACTCTTTTGACATATTAATCTTCCTAAAGCATATCTATGTCAGCCCCCATTCAGTAAATTCTATTGGCTCCCCATCACCTCCAGGGCCAAATAAAAAATTCTCTGTTTGGCTTTCAAAGTCCTTCAGAATATGTACCCTTTTTGGTTCCATTTTTGTGACAATCAGTTTATCAGTCAAAAGGACATGTAAAGTTATTATAATCAGTATAGACATAATTTCTATTGTTCACTACCCATTCTTACTAATTAGATCAATCATATATTTGAGCAAGTATAGCACAATACAAGCTGATTTTTATGTAGTGCAAAGAGAATGACTGAATAAGTTGTGGTATGTGGTTTGTGATGGAACAATATTATGCTATATGAAATGTTGAGTTCAATGACCTTAGAAAGTCCATGGACAGACTTACACAAAATGATGAAGATTGAAGTGAGCAGAACCAAGAGAACATTGTATATAATGGTAGCAATATTGCTCTTTTTAAGAATGCCTTTGAATGACTAAGTAATTCTGCTATTATAAATACACTAATTAAAGATAAAGGACACATGAAGAAAGGTGCTATATCTGCATTCATAGAAAGAACTGATAAATAGAAATATATAAAATTATATATATACACACATATACACATAATATAGGCATATACTTACATAACATATACACATAAATACACACATACATATACAAACATATATAGAAACATACAGATATGTGGGTATATATGTGTATATGTATTTGTGTATATATGTGTGTGTGTGTGTGTGTGTGTGTGTATACATATATATATAAAGAGAGAGAGAGAGAGAGAGAGAGAGAGAGAGAGGGAGGGAGGGAAGCCATTTCAAGGACAGGGAAGGTGAGGGAAGAAAAAAAGGAAAAATATTATATAACTTTGTTGTATACTTGAGGGAATAATTAGTTATAGATGGAAGATTTGGAATTTCATGGGCAATCATCATTATTATTGTGCTGCATTATGGAAATTCTTATTTTGTTCTGTAAATTGAAAATAAAATAAAATTTTAATACAACTAAGGAGGAATATCCTGTTAATTTAGACTTTATAAACAGCAAAACTGAGTAATGTATAACCTAAAAATTCATGTTGAAGTAAATTATTTGAATGGATCTGACTTTGGTTAGTTAAAGGAAGTAACTCTCATCCCCCTTCCCCCTAGTCTGCTGCAGGTTGAGATATCCCATTTAGTATGTATGTCATTCTCTCCCTGAGCCAAATTTCATGAGAACACGGTTTTGCCTTTTTGCCTTCCTCTTCTTCCTTTGCCCTGTAGCCACTTCCCCTTGCTTCTTCTACATGAGATAGTTTACCTTACCCTGTCTCTCCCCATCTCCTCTTGCCACTTTCCTCTCTCACCTCATAATTTCACCCCTTAAGTATCATCCCTTCCCAACAAATTCATCCTATGCCCTCTATCCATGTATAACTGTAAACATATATACACACATTCACATATGTTCATATGTCCATATACCCTTCTTCCATTATTTTCATATTGAGAAAGTTTTCATCAGTTACAGTTATTGTTTTTCCATGTAGGAATATAAATAGGTCAACTTTGATAAGTTCCTTTTGATTTCTTTTCCCTGATTACCTTCTCAGGCATCTCTTGCTTCTTGTGTCTGAATGTCAAATTTTCTATTCAACTCTGATATTCTCCTCAAGAATGCTTGAAAGCCAAGGGGCAGAGCCAAGATGGCGGAGTAGAAACAGCTCATCCAAGCCACTCTGCCTCCAGATTCCCCCCAAACTATGTAAAAGGGGACTCTGAACAACTTCTGGAGCCCCAGCACCCACAGAACGACAAAGAGAAGCTAACCTCCCACTGAGGACAGCCCAGCAGCCCTGCAGGAAGGACCAGCGCAGAGGTCTGGCAGTCCGCAGTGCGCAACTCACAGAGCAGAAGCGGAGCCGAGCTGAGCCCAGGTCCGCATGAGCCGAGGTTTTAGCCCCAGGGCGGCAGGGCCAGCAGCCGGCTGGAGGAACCCCAGAACACCAGCAGCCATGGCGACTCCAGAATTATCAACATAGACATGCCTAGGACAAAGTAAGAGGTTAGTGTCCTATGGACTTTGGGACCTATTTTGGGGGGAATGCGTCGGCTCCCTCCCCTGGGGGCTAGAAGCTGCTGAGGAGACACACCATTTTGTAGTTTTCAGAGGCAGCTCCAGCTCTTGTCCTGCAATTAATTGTAGGGAGATCCAGCGATCAGTCTTGGGGGGGTAATTGCTCTTGTTTTAACCTCCCTGGATCTGGATTGTGATCTAGGGTGGAAGTCGTGGGTGGGTTTACAGCTTGCCAGAAACGGAAGTTGACCCCCACACGTTTGGGATGAAAATTCCTCTAGCTGGCCTTAAAGCCATAGTGTGGCAACAAGCCCAAAAGTCAAGTAATCAAGTGGCAACATGCCAAGGCAAAGGAAACAGAAAAATGCAACCCTAGACTCCTATTTTGGGGGCATAGAGCGGGAAAAGGACTGTGAGGTCAGATGTCCTGCTCCAAAAGCCCCAGGGGAAAACATGAGCGGGTTGCAGGCCATAGAGGACCTTAAGAAGGACTTTAAAAATCAAATAAGAGAAGTGGAGGAAAAATTGGAAAGAGAAATGAGAAGGATGCAGGAAAAGTATGAAATGAGGGTCAACAGCCTGACTGAGGAAAACAACACCTTAAAAAATAGACTGACTCAAATGGCAAAGGAGGCCCAAAAGGGCAATGAGGAGAAGAATGCCTTAAAAAGTCGAATTTGCCAGATGGAAAAAGAATCTCAAAAGTTCAGGTATTTGTTTATTACAAATCCTCAATCAGATCCTTTATTTTATCTTTAGGAAATGAGTGTTGCCCAGATGACAAAAGCCTCCTCAGTCTTTCCATAATCTCTTCTTTGAATATATTCCTAAAAGTCTAGAAGCATCAATTCAGATGGCTCTCATCTAAGATCCTACTCTTAGTTCTAGATGGAAAGCAAAGGACACTCCCTATCTATACTCATGTAAATATGCTATTGTTAAAATGAGTTAGAAGAACTTGGGACAGGGTGAGTAGTAGGTAAAGAGGGCATTGTTCTGGAATGTTAACACTAGGTAATCCTGGCCCTCAGATACATATGTATTTTGTATTGTGTACATAATATCATTCACAAATATTAAATCACCTGTAAGTAGGTGTGGGAGCAGACAGGAAGGATGAAGGCACCAGGAGGATTTAGTATCAATGGCTTTCATATTAAATATAAAAGCAAGGGACGATTTGTTTCACACACTAACATGCTAACATGTCAGTCACATAATGTCAGATGATTTAGTTCAGCCTATAGATGTACTTTCAGCTACTTGACAAATGACCGTTAATTCTCCAATTTAATTCAATTCTATTCAGCCCAAAGTTATTAAGTACCTACTAGTTGCCACATGTCCTTGGGCACACTAGAAAATATCAAAGGAGGTAAAACCCATGACCTACAGTGGTAGCTTATTCCAATTTTAAATAGTTCTGATTGCCAGGAACATTCCCTTTGTGGAAACTGCTTCTACCAAAGCATTTAGTCTGTAACTTATAGTTATAACCACTCAAGAGTTTTGCATAACTATTCACAAAGGAAAACAAAGTAGATGAAAAATATGTTTTTCATACTATCTGACTTGTACATCTTTGAATGAGATTTTATATGAACAGTGGTGTAAGCCAAGAATCAAATAGGGGGAGGAGTGTATGTACGTTAATTTGCCTTTGGAAATTTGTCACATTTTTAAAAATACAATTTGTTGTGATTTTACTCTATCTATTAATGATTTTGTTGATTTGATTTTCTGCTTTCCTCTTTTTTTCAGATAGACTGGAAATTAATTAATTTTATTAGACCTTTCAAATTTTTAAATTATATGATAGTTTCTATACTTGTTTGTTTCCAGTTTATTACCCCTTTATTTTTAATATTTCCTCTTTTGTGCTTATTTTGGTTGTACTATTTTTTTTGTTTTTCATTGAAATGTAAATTCATTTCATAAAATGATTCTTTTCTATTTTGTTAATGTGTATTTATTGGAATATAATTTTCCCCTTAAGGATTACTTTAGCTGCATCACAGAAATATTGCCATGTATTTCAACATTATTAGTTATTTCACATAATTATCAATTTTGTTTTTTTAGCAGCCCCCTTTTTGACTACTTCATTGTTTAAAATTGTTTTATTAAGTCTCCATTTTGGTTTGTGTCTTTTGTTTGTGCTCCCTACTAATTACTCTTATTATTGTGTTATGGATGTGTTTACTGTTTCTGCCTTTTTATAAAAATCCCAGGAGGTTCTGACAAATATAGCAGGTCCATTTAGAAACCAGGATAAGTCATTTACATCTGGTTTCTCCAGCTTAGTTGAATTATATATTTCCTCTTTTGTTTATCATTATGTTAGGCTTATACAGAATGGAAAGAGGAAGATTAAAAGTCTCTTGCTACTATTGTATTACTATCTGTAACTTCATGTAGCTCATTTATTTTTTCCTTTGTAATTTTAGATGCTAAGGCATTTGGGAAATATAAGTATAATACTGATATTGCTGTTTTCTATGGTGCCTTTCAAAATAATGTAGTCTTCTTATTTCTTTTTTTTATTATGTTATTTTTTTGTTTGTTTTCTTTTGCTTTGTGTGATATCATTATTGCAACTCCTGTATATTTTTTTTCTGATTGATAGTATTTTTAGCTCCTCATTTTTATTTTATGTATGTCTTAATTTTAGATGTTTCTTTTATGCTTTTTTTTGGAGGGGGGAAGGTAGGGCAAATGGGGTTAAGTAACTTGCCCACTGTCACATGGCTAGTTTTTTGTGTTAAGTGTCTGAGGCCGGATTTGAACTCAGGTCCTCCTGACTTCATGGCTAGTGTTCTAGTCCCTGAGCCACCTAGCCACCTCTAGATATGTTTCTTATAAGAATAGATTATGGTGCTTTATTTTCTTGCCTTTTATAATTTTCATTTTGTCATTTATATTCAATTTACTTTTAAAGTTTTGAAAGTTAGATTATATGTTTTTCTATACACATACATAATTAGACATTTCCTTCATTTCCTCTGTATGGGCTTTTTTTTCATCCTTTTTAATTATTTTAGATTAATGTGCTTTAAGGAAACCCTATACTCACTAGCTCTCTTCATTTCACCTCAAGCTCCACCCCTCCTGTTTGCTAAAATCAATTAGGTCACAGTTCTGTCAAAATGCATTTCTAGTCAAACATATATGAGAGAAGCAATGACATAAGGTATAGAAACCAGAACTTAGAGTTGGAAAGACTGATTCAAAACCAATATCTAATACCTACTGGTTGTATGACCTTGGTCAAGTCAATTAATCTCAGTGCCACAAGGAACATTACAAGACTGTAAGGAATAATTATTATAGTTAAAATTCATGTAGTGTTTACAATGCCAGACATTGTATTAAACACTTTACACTTGTTTTCTCATTTGATCCTCAAAACAACCCTGGGAGAGAGGTGATATTCTATCCCCATTTTACATTTGAGGAAATTGACATGAAGAAGTGAAGACTACCCCAGGGTCATAAAGCTAGTAAGTGCCTGAGACCAGATTGGAACTTAGGTCTGCCTTCCCCTATGCCATGTAGCTGCCTCTCTTAAAGAACAGGTGCTGATCTGCATTGGCTGAAGAGATTTCCTCATTGAGAATTCATCATTTAGAATTTCCTATAGCATATAGCAAATGAAATTGCAGATGTTACAAAAAATTAGGGAAGGTGTGTAGAGAGACAGAGAGAGGGACAGAGAGAGAGAAAGAAAAAGACAGAAAGAGACAGATGGAGACAAAGAGGCAGAGAGAAAGACCGAGAGACTGACAGAGAAG
Source organism: Gymnobelideus leadbeateri (assembly GCA_011680675.1). NCBI lineage: Eukaryota > Metazoa > Chordata > Mammalia > Diprotodontia > Petauridae > Gymnobelideus > Gymnobelideus leadbeateri. The sequence goes on along the minus strand of WOXC01003002.1, from coordinate 484,180 downwards.
CATAAACAGAGAAACAGAGAGAGACAGATAGGCAGAAGCAGAAAGAAACAGAGAGATGGACAGAGAAAGCACTTTGTGTCCTAATATACAGTACTTGCCTGTCAATGTGAGAATACCAAGTCATTTTATTAATAGTGTCATGCAAAACAGTTTCTCGAGTCATACTCATAATTCTTTTCCAAGATATACACTGAAGCAGGGGCCATCTCCAGTCATTCTGATCTAAATCTTGCCACTAGGCCCAGATGGCTCTAGAGGACAAAGTGAGTCTGATAATACTTTGCACAAACTTCCCTCACTTAAATCTAACTTACTTACTAATAAAGGCATCACTTTCCTGATGCCATGGTCCACTTCAAGAATGAAGGACAAACCACAACTTATGGGAAGCAGGAGCTGCCCCACTGAGGACCCATCTGGCCAATTCCAGTTAAGCAACCTCTTCCCTCCATTCCTTCCCTCCCCTTGCTTCCCCTCTCCTCCTCTCTCTTCCTCTACCCTTCCCTCCTCTCTTCTACCTTTCCCCTCTCTCTACATAGTATGTAATATCCTTACCTGCAGATTCTGCCCAAAGGAATGTAAATTTTGATTTCTGAAATCTCAAAAAATATCTTGGGGTTATTGGGCTAGATTTCTTTCTTAAGGATCATACCTTAAACCCTAATCACTGACTCTCATTGACTGGCCAACAATCAATAGGTCACAGCACAAACTCTACCTGGTTTGGGACTTTTGGTTCAAAATGAATGTGAATTGCAACTGTTTCTGTTTTGGTCAGAAACCCTTAGGTCTTCCCCTCCAAAAATGAGGTTTTTTTGACGAGGCAAAAGAGACCATTCTTTGCCTCATTTCTTACCTAGCTATAATCACTGAATGGGTGCTACCACAGTCAAACTGTGGGAAACTGTGAGACTCTGAGACCTGGGAAAGACCTACATGGGCTATTTCTACTTGTCCCGATATATATCTTTTCACTAAGCCAAGATGGCTCCAGAGGAGAAAATGACATTTGTAACTTTGCACAGCCCTCTCTCAGTTAAATTCAATTCACTTACAAGTTATGGCATCATCTTCCTGATGTCATGGCCCTCTTCAAGAATGTAGGACAAACAATACACTGAAGCAGAAGAATCAAGCAGTTTGATCAAAATGGGCTAGGATTGTCATCATAGCTACATATAGTCTGTATTTCTTTATTCTTTAGAGTAATGAAATGTCATTTCCCAATGGCTTTTTTTCCCTGATAATATGTATTATATAGGGAAGAAATAAAAGGATTCATAATAATGGAGCTTTCTGCCATGTACACTTTGGCTGCTCAAGTCTATGTCAAATTTCAATAGTCATAATATCCTGCTATATTTTTGACATTGAAACATAAAAATCCAGAAATATCTTCCCATTGTCTAGTGTTTAAACAAAATATGGAACATTATTTCATTTTTGAATCAAATATATTTTTGTTTACATTTGAAGCATTTCCAAAATATGATTAACAAACATTTCTATTTTGTGAGTACAATCAAGCTGGATCTACATTCACCCTTATCTAAATACATCACAAATTCACTAAATATTAATTTATATTTTTGTGGTGACAAAATGACTACCAGTTTCATTACATTTGTCTGAATGTATTACTTGAAAAAAATCTGTCATAGGCATGATCAAAACATTGAAAAAAGGATTTCTGCAGGGTGAGAATAAGAAGGAAGGTGAAGGAGAGTAAAAAGAAATCATCATCTCATGAGAGGAAAAATCCATCCATCCAACAAAAAATGTTTATTAGGCCTTATTATCTATCAGGAATACAACATAGGTAATGAACAATACCTACTTTCAAGGAACAAACATTCTAAAAGGGGAAACAATAAATACACATAAACTGTAATCAACATAAATATGTGTTGAAGAGGGGCGGCTAGGTGGCGCAGTGAATAGAGCGCTGGCCCTGGAGTCAGAAGGACCTGAGTTTCGGAGCTGGCCTCCGACACTTAATCCACACAAACAAAAAACAACCTAGCCGAGTAACCTTGGGCAAGTTACCTAACCCCAATTGCCCTAAAGGGGTGGCTAGGTGGGGCAGTGAGTAAGAGCACCGGCCTCGGAGTTGAGATGACCCGAGATCAGATCCGGTCTCAGAAAATGAGAACCCACGTATAAATAATGACTAGCCGTGTAACCTTGAGCAAGTTACTTAACCCCAATTGCTTTAAAAAAAAATATGTGTTGAATAAACAGAAATATGTACAAAGTAGTTAAAGATAAAGCATTTTAGAAGAAAGGCACTATGATTTGAAAAGTTTGAGAAAGTGTTCATTCAGAAGTTGGTACTTCAACCTGCATCATTAAAGATAAAAACAGATGCTGAGATGGAGGTAAGGAAAGAATGCATTCTAGGTATGGGGATGGTTAATGCAAAGGCAAAGAGATTATATATGAGGTAGAGAAAGAAACTCATTTTGACTGTATTGTAGAGGTAGTGATGTTAAATAAGGCTGAAAAAATTGGTAGGAGTAAGATTGCTCCTGGCTTGAATGGAAAAGACCAGAAGAACCTAAGACAAGGAGAAGCCACTAGAATATATTAATAAAGGGATTCACAAGTTTCATAAGTTTGAGGAAAATCACTTTGGCAGAAGTTTTTAGGATGATTTGCAGTGGGGAGGGACTTGGCAAGATGACCAATTATAAACATATGGTGATGATGTAGGCCAACTGGTGATGACAGCTCGAAAAAAATTAATAGCTGTAAGAATGAAAAGAAGGAATCTGAGATAAGAGATGTGAAGTTAAAAATTGCATGTGGGATGAGAGTAAGGAGTCAGAATGACAAAGTTATGAACCTGAGAGACTGGAAGGTTTGTGGTAGTATCAATGGAATCAGGAATATTTGAGAAAGTTTTTTTTTTTTTTTCCCTTGGGGGGAAGGAGATAATGATTTCAATGCTGATTTTAAAATGCATCTGAGATGCCAAATTTGAATGTCTATTGGGTGATATGATGTGAAACTGAAACTCAGAGGAGAGACTGCAGAAAGTCAACAAATCCAGAAGTTGCCTTCATAGAAGTGATTGTTATACTCACAGGAGAGGATAAGGTTACCAAGAGAATAGACATAGAGGGAAAAGAGAGAGTGGTCTGTAATTGAACTTTCTAAAACATCCAAAGTTAGGTCAGTGATATAGACGATGAGCAAGTAAGATAGACTGTGAAAGAGTAATGGGATAGTATGGGGGAAAATGTGGAAAGTATTATAAAGAACAAGAGACGAGAGTGATACTAGGAGGAAAGGGTTGAAAAATGGCAAAAGGAAGATTACACACAAGAATGGTATTTCCCTCTGGTTGGTGAAACTTTAATTCACTTTTTCTCTATTATGTAATGCATTAATATCCTGAACATCAAAGTCAATTGAGAACTGACAAAGTCAAGTCACTCTTGGTGACCCATTATTGATCAACTTGAATTTTTCTCTTTTTTGCATTTTGGAGGGCAATTGGGGTTGTGACTTGCCCAAAGTCACACAGCTAGTAAGAGTGTCAAGGGTCTGAGGCCAATTTTGAACTCAGGTCCTCCTGACTATAGAACTGGTACTCTATTCACTGTGCCACCTAGCTGCCCCTAACTTGATCTTTTTTTTTCAATATTCCATAAAAGCTTGTTGAACTTGTGTCCAACCTATATTTTAATTTGAGAATTTAATTTTAATTGCTTTTATGGTGTCTTCTGAGTTTGTATTTTAATCTCCCCTGTCATCACATAACATTTTATTGTCACGTTCTTTGTTTTTTTAGGTTTGCTCATTTTTCCAGTTCATTTATTAAGTTTAGACTTTATATTATAGTTAGGTTCTGTTCCCCTGGGATCTGGAGAAGTAACTGTCCTGAACTTTACTCTTTTCAGGCTTGTAATTTTTTTTTAACAAATGCGTTATTAACTTCTGTTTTACATCATTCATTTCCACCAGATTTTGAGGTACAATTATTTTTCCCGCCTCTTTTTCCCCTACCCACTCTCCCAGAATAGCAGTCCCACAAAATATCGCTTCCTCCAATCTGCCCTCTCCCATATCTTCTCCCATACCCCTATCGACTTTTCCATTAGAGGAAGGTGAATCTCTGTGTTCCAATGCCTGCACATCTTATCTCCCAATTACAAGCAAAAGAGTATTAATAATAATATTTATATATATTTGAAACATGTAATTTTAAGACCTCGAATTTCAGATCCATTCCTTTCCTCACTTGTCACCCATTCCCTCTGGGAAGATAGTAATTCAGTATATGTTATACATGTCTAGCTATGCAAAACATTATCATAGTAGATATATTGTACAAGGCTGCTTATAATTCTCTCCCACTCATTCCACCCCCCACCTGGTCCATTCCCTACTTGATCCTGTCCCTCTTCTACAGTGGGTACTTCCAACCTCCCCTCCGCCCAAGGATGCCCTCCCATGCATCATCCCTCGTCTCATCCCCCTTCCCCCTATTCTGCTGCAGGTTGAGATGTCCAATTTTGTATGTATGTCATTTTCTCCCTGAACCAAATTCAATGGGAATGTGGTTTTGCCTTTTTGCATTCCTATTCTTCCCCTCCCTTGCAGCCTCTTCCCCTTGCTTCTTCCACATGAGATAGTTTACTCTACCCTGTCTCTCCCAATCTCCTCTTGCCACTTTCCTCTCTCACCTCATAATTTCACCTCTTGAGTATCCTCCCTTCCCAACAAATTCGACCTATGCCCTCTATCCATATATAACTGTAAACATATATACACACATTCATATATGTATTCATATGACCACACACCCTTCTTTCCTTATTTTCATACTGAGATAGATTTCATCAGTCACACTTATTGTTTTTCCACATGGGAATGTAAATAGTTCAACTTTGAAAAGTTTCTTTTGATTTCTTTTCCCTGATTACCTTCTCAGACATCTCTTCCTTCTTGTGTCTGGATATCAAATTTTCTACTCAACTCTGGTTTGTTCCTCAAGAATGCTTGAAAGTCTTCTATTCCACTGAATGACCATATTTTCCCCTGAAACAAGATACTCAGTTTTGCTGGGTAGGTGACCCTTGCGTTCAGTCCCAGCTCTTTTGCCGTCTGGAATATCATATTCCATGCCCTTCAATCCCTCAGTGTAGAAGCTGCCAAGTGCTGTGCTAATCTGATTGTGTTGCCACAATATTGAAATTGTTTCTTCCTGGCTGCTTGTAGTATTTTCTCCTTGATCTGGGGATTCTGGAACCTGGCTATAATATTCCTGGGAGTTTTCTTTTTGGGATTTTTTTCAGGAGGTGATTGGTGTATTCTTTCAACCTCTATTTTGCCCTCTGGATCTAAAACATCAGGGCAGTTTTCCTTGAGAATTTCTTGAAGGGTGATTTCTAGGTTCTTTCTTTGATCATGGCTTTCAGGTAGTCCAATAATTTTTAAAGTGTCTCTCCTGGATCTATTTTCCAGGTCAGTGGTTTTTCCTATGAGATATTTCACATTGCCTTCTAATCTTTCATTTGTTTGGATCTGCTTAACAGCATCTTGATTTCTCATAAAGTCATTAGCTTCCATTTGCTCCAGTCTAATTCTGAGGGAATGAATCTCCTCAGTGAACTTTTGAGATTCTTTTTCCATCTGGCAAATTCGACTTTTTAAGGCATTCTTCTCCTCATTGCCCTTTTGTGCCTCCTTTGCCACTTGAGTTATTCTATTTTTTAAGGTGCTGTTTTCCTCAGTCAGGCTGTTGACCCTCATTTCATACTTTTCCTTCATCCTTCTCATTTCTCTTCCTAATTTTTCCTCCACTTCTCTTATTTGATTTTTAAAGTCCTTCTTAAGGTCCTCTATGGCCTGTAACCAGCTCATATTTTCCTTTGGGCCTTTTGGAGAGAACAAATAAAAATTGTCCTATAATAACATGATTTCTGTGTCATCTCCAACAGCTTATAACATTTCTGAGATGTTTTTATGATCAGGCATTCAAATAATCTCTCATTTATTTTCCCAAATAGTTAATGGGAGTTAAAACCATCAATTTGGGGGTCGATAGGTGGAGCAGTGAATAGAGTACCAGCCCTGGAGTCAGGAGGACCTGAATTCAAATCTGGCCTCAGACACTTAACACAAAAACTAGCTATGTGACCTTGGGCAAGTTATTTAATCCCAGTTGCCCTCCAAAAGGCAAAAAACCAAACAAACAAAGCCATCAATTTGAAGCTGTGTGTGTATTTATGTATATGTAGGTCTATCTATATATGTGTATAAATATATATGAATGTATATATGTGCATATATGTGCATATCACATGCATACATATACATCTACGTATGTGTATATGTGTTCATATACACATGTGCACATATATATATTATGAATGTATATGTGCATATGCATATATAGTGTATATACGCATGTATTTTCTTTTACGAGAATTTATTTAGCAACTTATTTCCCCCGATTACATAGAAAAACAAAATTTAGCTTTCTTTTTTACAACTTTGTGTTCCTAATTCTACCCCTTACTCCCTACCCATAATCCTTGTTGAGAAGGCAACCAATTAAATATAAGTTATACCTACGTAGTCATGTAAAATATATTTCCATATTAGTCATATGGTGAAAGGAAACACGGACAAAAAAAACTCAAGAAAAATAAAGTCAAAAAAGTATGATTCAATCTATATTTGGACACCATCAGTTCTTTCTCTGTGGATAGGTAGTATTTTTTTTCCAAATTCTTTATTAACTTCTGGTTTACATCATTCATTTCCGCCAGATTTTGAGTTACAATTTTTCACCATTTTACCCTACCCAAAACTCCAGAATACCAGTCCCACAGGATATTCCCTCATCCAAACGGCTCTCTCCCTTATCTTCTCCCATACCTCCTTCTACTTTACCATTAGGGCAACGTGCATCTCTGTGCCCCAATGCCTGCACATCTTATCTCCCAGTTACATGCAAAATAGTATTAATATATATATATATATATATATATATATATATATATATATATATACTATTATAGTATATATAGTATATATATTATATATATAGTATATATAATAGTATATATATATATATACATATATTTAATTTTAAAATGTTCAATCCCATATCCATCCCCTTCATTCCTTCTTGCACTCCCACTGGGAAGATAAGTAATTCAGTATATGTTGTACATGTATGGCTATGCAAAATATTATCATAGTAGATATATTGTAAAAAACTGACTATATTTCCCTCCCATCCATCCCACCCCCCTCCTGGTCCATTCCTATTTGATCCTGTCCCTCTTCAAAAGTGGGTGCCTACAACCTCCCCTCCTCCCAGCATGCCCTCCCCTCCATCCTCCCCCTTCTCATCTCCCTCCCTACTCTTCTGCAGGGTGAGATATCCCATTTAGAATGTATGTCATTCTCTCCCTGAGCCAAATTCAATGAGAATATGGATTTGCCTTTTGAGTTCTTGTTCTTCCCCTCCCCTGTGACTACTTCCCCTTGCCTTTTCTACATGAGATATTTTACCCCTGCCCCCATCTCTCCCAATCTCCTCTTGCCACATTCCTCTGATCTCTTAAATTCACCCCTTAAGTATCATCCCTTCCCACAAAATTCGACCTGTGCCCTCTATCCATGTGTACCTGTAGACATATATACATACATTCACATATGTATTCATATACCCATATACCCTTCTTCAATTATTTTCATACTGAGAAAGGTTTCCTCAGTCACTGTTATTGTTTTTCCATGTAGGAATGTAAATAGTTCAAGTTTGATAAGTTCCTTTTGATTTCTTTTCCCTGTTTACCTTCTCAAGCATCTCTTGCTTCTTGTGTCCAAATGTCAAATTTTATTTTCAACTCTGGTTTTCTCCTCAAGAATGCTTGAAAGTCCTCTACTCCACTGAATGACCACATTTTCCCCTGAAACAAGATACTCAATTTTGCTGGGTAGGTAATTCTTGGTTTTAATCCCAGGTCCTTTGCCCTGTGGAATATCACATTCCATGCCCTTCAATCCCTCAGTGTAGAAGCTGCCAGGTCCTGTTGCATTCTGTTTGTGTTTCCATAATATTGAAATTGTTTCTTCCTGGCTACTTGTAGTATTTTCTCCTTGATCTGGGAATTCTGGAACCTGGCTATAATATTCCTAGGAATTTTCTTTTGGGGATCTTTTTCAGGAGGTGATCTCTGGACACTTTCAACCTCTATTTCACACTCTGACTCTAAAACATCAAGTCAATTTTCCTTGAGAATTTCTTGAAGGATGATTTCTAGGTTCTCTCTTTGATCATGGCATTCAGGTAGTCCAATAAGTTTTAAATTATCTCTCCTGGATCTATTTTCGATGTCAGTGAGATATTTCATGAGATATTTCACGTTGCCTTCTATTTTTTAAATTGCTTGGATCTGTTTAACACCATCTTGATTTCTCATAAAGTCCCTAGCTTCCATTTGCTCCAGTGTAATTCTGAAGGAATGAATTTCTTCAGTAAGCTTTTGAGATTCTTTTTCCATCTGGCAAATTTGGCTTTTTAAGGCATTCTTCTCCTCATTTCCTTTTTGATCCTCTTTTGCCACTTGAGTTATTCTATTTTTTAAGATGATATTTTCCCCAGTCAGGCTGTTGACTCTCATTTCATACTTTCCTGAATCCTTGTCAATTCTCTTCACAATTTTTCTTCTACTTTTCTTATTTGGTTTTTAAAATCCTTCTTAAAGTCCTCTATGGTCTGTAACCCACTTGTATTTTCATTTGGGGCTTTTGGTGAAGGAATTTTGACCTCACAGTCCTTCTCCTGTTCCATGCTTCGATCCTCTTTGCCCCCCAAATAGGAGTCTAATGTTGAATTTTGCTGATTATTTTGATTCCTTTGCCTAGGGATTTTGCCACTAAATTACTTGACTTTTGGGCTTGTTGCCACAGTAGGACTCTGCCACCAGACAGGGGAGCTTTTGTCCCAAACGTTAGGGTCTTCTCAACTGCTGGAAATATTAGTTGGGTGCCCTCCCTGACGCCCCCACACACTCTGGCAAGCTGGACACACACCCCAAGACCTCCACCGCAGACTGCAATCCAGATCCAGGGAGGTTAAAGCAAGAGTGATTACCCCCCAGACTGATCGCTAGATCCCCCTACAGTTTGCAGGCCAGGAGCTGAAGCTGCAACTGAAGCTGCAAAATGGCATCTGTGCCGATTCTCCTCAGCCAGTTCTAGCCCCCAGGGGAATAAACTTACACACTACCAAATACTAGTCCCAAAGTCCATAGGGCACTAACCTCTCACTAACATCTCACTGGAAAAGCCACAGCTTCTGGTCTTCTGGGGTCCTTCCAGCAGGCTGCTGGCCAGGCTGCCCTGGGGCTAAAACCTCTGACTCACATGGTTCTGGCCTCAGCTCCCAGATTGCTGTTCTTTCCACTGCTTGCTGAGCTTCTGGGCTTTCCTCAGCGGGAGGTTAGCTTTTCTGTGTCATTCTGTGGGTGCTAGAGCTCCAGAGGTTTTTCAGAGGCCCCCTTTTACATAATTTTGAAGTGGTGTGGGCTGGAGTGCTGTGGAAGTGCTTTTTCTACTCCGCTATCTTGGCTCCACCCCCTCAATAGATAGTATTTTTAATCTTAAGTCCAGCAGTTGTCTTCAATCGCTGTATTGCTGAGAATAGTTAAAATTTTTCAAAGCTAATTATCTTATAATATTGCTATTACTTTGTATACAATACATTTCACAGTGCCTCATCTTATATAAGTATTTCCAGGTTTTGTCTGCGAGTATTCTGTTTAACATTTCTTATAGTACAAGAGCATTGTACAATAGTATTCCATCACATACCACAATTTATTCAGCCATTCACCAATTGATGGACATCCTCTCAACTTCCAATTTTTGGTACTAGGAAAGAGTTGCTATCAATACTTTTGTACATATAGAATCTTTTGCATTAAAAAAAAAATCTCCTGTGTGACCTTGGGCAAGTTACTTACCCCCAATTGCCCTCCAAAAAGCAAAAAGAAAATCTCTTTTAGGATACAGACCTAGTAAAATTATTGCTAGGTCAAAAGGTATAAATGGTTTTATACCCTTTGAGCATAGTTCAAAATTGCTCCAAAAAATGGTTGAATCAGTTCACAACTACACCAACAGTACATTAAAGGCTCATTTTCCCCACATCCCCTCCAACATTTCTCATTTTTCTTTTCTGTCTTATTAGTCAATCTAATAGGTATAAGATAGTACCTCAGAATTGTTTTAATTTGCATTTTCCAGTCAATACTGTTTAAAGCATATATTTAAATGGCTAAAAGTAGCTTTGATTACTTCATCTGAAAACTCTCCATACCTTTTGATCATTTATCAATTGGTGAATGACTCATATTTTTATAAATTTGACTCAGTTATCATTTGAGAAATGAGATCTTTTTCATAGGAACTTTTCTCAATTTTTTCCATGGTTATGATCACTAAATGTATTTCCCTCTGCCCTAGCCCCCATTTTTTCTAGTCTTTCTCTGCTTTCACCCTGTCTATCCTCAAAAGTGTTTTAATTCTGACTGCCTCTTCCCCTAATCTGCCTTCCCTTCTATCATCCTTTCCTTCTCTTATTCCTTCCCCTTCCTACTTTCCTGTAGGGAAAGTTCTATAACCAATTGAGCATGCATGTTATTGCCTCTTTAAACCAATTCTGATAACAGTACAGTTCACTCATGCCCCCTACCCCCAATCTGCCTCATCCTTTGGTTCATGGTAAAAGGTTTTTTTTGCCTTTTTATATGAGAAAATTTACCCAGTTGTACCTCTTCATTTCCCCTTCTCCTAGTGCCTTCCTCCTTCTCACACATTAATTTTATTTTTCTAGATATCATCCTTTTATTTTCAATTCACACCTATGTCCTCTGTCTCTCTCTTTGTCTCTGTCTCTGTCTGTATGTATATCTATATATCTCTATAAATATATATATATATATATATATATATATATATATATATGCATATATACTCCTAACACTCCTAATAATGAGAAAATATTTATCTATTTTAAATATCATCATCCCATGTAGGAATGTAAAATGCTTAACTTTATTAAGCCCCTTATGATTTCCTTTCCTTGTTTATTTTGTTTGTTTGTTTGTTTGTTTCTCTAGAATCTAATAATTGAAAATCAAAATTTTTATTCAGGATGGCGGAGTAGAAACAGCTCATCCAAACCACACTGCCCCCAGACTCCCCCCAAACTATGTAAAAGGGGACTCTGAACAACTTCTGGAGCCCCAGCACCCAAAGAACGACACAGAGAAGATAGCCTCCTGCTGAGGACAGCCCAGCAGCCCTGCAGGAAGGACCAGCACAGCAGTCTGGGAGCCGGCAGCTCGCAGCTAGCAGAGTCTGGGGAGCAGAGCCGAGTGGAGCCCAGGTCCCCATCAGACAAGGTTTTAGCCCCAGGGTGGCAGGGCCGGCAGCCTGCTAGAGAGACCCCAGAACACCAGCAGCTGTGGCGACTCCAGAATTATCAACATAGTCATGCCTAGGACAAAGTAAGAGGTTAGTGTCCTATGGACTTTGGGACCAGTATTTGGGTTATGTGTCGGCTCCCTCCCCTGGGGGCTAGAAGCTGCTGATGAGACATGCCATTTTGTAGTTTTCAGAGGCAGCTCCAGATCCTGGCCTGCGAATTGTAGGGAGATCCAGCAATCAGTCTTGGGGGGTACTCGCTCTTGCTTTAACCTCCCTGGATCTGGATTGTGATCTAGGGTAGAAGTTGTGGGTGGGTTTACAGCTTGCCAGAAACGGAAGTTGCCCCACACACGTTCAGGATGAAAATTCCTCTATCTGGCCTTAAAGCCATAGTGTGGCAACAAGCCCAAAAGTCAAGCAATTAAGTGGCAACAGGCCAAGGCAAAGGAAACAGAAAAATGCAACCCTAGACTACTATTTTGGGGGCACAGAGCAGGAAAAAGGACTATGAGGTCAGAAGTCCTGCTCCAAAAGCCTCAGGGGAAAACATGAGCAGGTTGCAGGCCATAGAGGACCTTAAGAAGGACTTTAAAAATAAAATAAGTGAAGGGGAGGAAAAATTGTGCAGAGAAATGAGAAGGATGCAGGAAAAGTATGAAATGAGGGTCAACAGCCTGACTGAGGAAAACAACATCTTAAAAAATAGACTAGCTCAAATGGCAAAGGAGGCCCAAAAGGGCAATGAGGAGAAGAATGCCTTAAAAAGTCGAATTTGCCAGATGGAAAAAGAATCTCAAAAGTTCACTGAGGAGATTCATTCCTTCAGAGTTAGACTGGAGCAAATGGAAGCTAATGTCTTTATGAGAAATCAAGATGCTGTTAAGCAGATCCAAACAAATGAAAGATTAGAAGGCAATGTGAAATATCTCATGGGAAAAACCACCGACCTGGAAAATAGATCCAGGAGAGACAATGTAAAAATTATTGGACTACCTGAAAGGCATGATCAAAGAAAGAACCTAGAAATCACCCTTCAAGATATTCTCAAGGAAAATTGCCCTGATGTTTTAGATCCAGAGGGCAAAATAGAGGTTGAAAGAATCCACAGATCACCTCCTGAAAAAGATCCCAAAAAGAAAACTCCCAGAAATATTATAGCCAGGTTCCAGAATCCCCAGATCAAGGAGAAAATACTCCAAGCAGCCAGGAAGAAACAATTTCAATATTGTGGAAACACAATCAGAATAGCCCAGGAACTGGCAGCTTATACACTGAGGTATTGAAGGGCATGGAATATGATATTCCAGAGGGCAAAAGAACTGGGAATGAACCCAAGGGTTACCTACCCAGCAAAACTGAGTATTTTGTTTCAGGGGAAAATATGGTCATTCAGTGGAATAGAGGACTTTCAAGCATTCTTGAGGAAAAAAACCAGAATTGAATAGAAAATTTGACATCCAGACACAAGAAGGAAGAGATGCCTGAGAAGGCAATCAGGGAAAAGAAATCAAAAGGAACTTATCAAAGTTGAACTATTTACATTCCTATATGGAAAAGCAATAACTGTGAGTGATGATATCTTTCTCACTATGAAAATAATGGAAGAAGGGTGTGTGGTCATATGAATACATATGTGAATGTGTGTGTATATGGTTACAGTTATATATGGATAGAGGGCATAGGTTGAATTTGTTGGGAAGGGAGAATACTCAAAGGATAAAATTATGAGGTGAGAGAGGAAAGTGGCAAGAGGAGATGAGGAGAGACAGGGTAGGGTAAACTATCTCATGTAGAAGAAGCAAGGGGAAGTGGTTGCAAGGGAGGGGGAGAATAGGAAGGCAAAAAGGCAAAACCACAATCTCATCCAATTTGGTTCAGGGAGAGAATGACATACATACTAAATGGGATATCTCAACCTGCAGCAGAACAGGGGGAAGGGGGAGGAAAGGAGGGATAATGGATGGGAGGGCATCCTTGGGGGGAGGGCTGGTTGGAAGTACCCACTATAGAAGAGGGACAGGATCATGTAGGGAATGGACCAGGTGGGGGTGGGATGAGTGGGAGGGAATTATAAGCAGCCTTGTACAATATATCTACTATGATAATGTTTTGGATAGCTAGACATGTACAACATATACTGAATTACTTATCTCCCCAGAGGGAATGGGTGACAAGGGAGGAAGGTAATGGATCTGAAAGTCGAGGTCTTAATATTAAATGTTTCAAATATATGCAAAAATATTTTGCAAATTACTGTTTTTTTTATTTTTTTTATTTATTTAAACAAATGCTTTATTAACTTCTGTTTTACATCATTCATTTCCGCCAGATTTTGAGTTACAATCATTTTCCCCCCATTATTCCCCTACCCAGCCTCCCAAAATAGTAGTCCCACAAGATATCGCTTCCTCCAATCTGCTGTCTCCCATACCTTCTCCCATACCCCCTTCGACTTTTCCATTAGAGGAAGGTGAATCTTTGTGTCCCAATGCCTGCACATCTTATCTCCCTATTACAAGCAAAAGAGTATTAATAATAGTATTTATGTATATTTGAAACATTTAATGTTAAGACCTCGAATTTCAGATCCATTTCCTTCCTCCCTTGTCACCCATTCCCTCTGGGGAGATAAGTAATTCAGTATATGTTGTACATGTCTAGCTATGCAAAACATTATCATAGTAGATATATTGTACAAGGCCGCTTATAATTCCCTCCCACTCATCCCACCCCCCACCTGGTCCATTCCCTACATGATCCTGTCCCTCTTCTATAGTGGGTACTTCCAACCTCCCCTCACCCCAAAGATGCCCTCCCATCCATCATCTCTCCTCTCATCCCCCTTCCCCCTATCCTGCTGCAGGTTGAGATATCCCATTTAGTATGTATGTCATTTTCTCCCTGAACCAAATTCAATGTGAATGTGGTTTTGCCTTTTTACCCTTCCTTATTCTCCCCCTCCTTTGCATCCACTTCCCCCTGATTCTTCCACATGGAATAGTTTACCCTACCCTGTCTCTCCCCATCTCCTCTTGCCACTTTACTCTCTCACCTCATAATTTCATCCCTTGAGTATTCTCCCTTCCCAACAAGTTCAACCTATGCCCTCTATCCATATATAACTGTAACCATATACACACAAATGCACATGTGTATTCATATGACCACACCCCCTTCTTCCATTATTTTCATAGTGAGAAAGATATCATCAGTCACAGTTATTGCTTTTCCATATAGGAATGTAAATAGTTCAACTTTGATAAGTTCCTTTTGATTTCTTTTCCCTGATTACCTTCTCAGGCATCTCTTGCTTCTTGCGTCTGGATGTCAAATTTTCTATTCAATTCTGGTTTTTTCCTCAAGAATGCTTGAAAGTCCTCTATTGCACTGAATGACCATATTTTCCCCTGAAACAAGATACTCAGTTTTGCTGGGTAGGTGACCCTTGGGTTCATTCCCAGTTCTTTTGCCCTCTGGAATATCATATTCCATGCCCTTCAATACCTCAGTGTATAAGCTGCCAGTTCCTGGGCTATTCTGATTGTGTTTCCACAATATTGAAATTGTTTCTTCCTGGCTGCTTGGAGTATTTTCTCCTTGATCTGGGGATTCTGGAACCTGGCTATAATATTCCTGGGAGTTTTCTTTTTGGGATCTTTTTCAGGAGGTGTTTGGTGGATTCTTTCAACCTCTATTTTGCCCTCTGGATCTAAAACATCAGGGCAGTTTTCCTTGAGAATTTCTTGAAGGTGATTTCTAGGTTCTTTCCTTGATCATGGCTTTCAGGTAGTCCAATAATTTTTAAATTGTCTCTCCTGGATCTATTCTCCAGGTCAGTGGTTTTACCCATGAGATATTTCACATTGCCTTCTAATCTTTCGTTTGTTTGGATCTGCTTAACAGCATCTTGATTTCTCATAAAGTCATTAGCTTCCATTTTCTCCAGTCTAACTCTGAAGGAATGAATCTCCTCAGTGAACTTTTGAGATTCTTTTTCCATCTGGCAAATTCGACTTTTAAGGCATTCTTCTCCTCATTGCCCTTTTGGGCCTCCTTTGCCATTTGAGTTAGTCTATTTTTTAAGGTGTTGTTTTCCTCAGTCAGGCTGTTGACCCTCATTTCATACTTTTCCTGCATCCTTCTCATTTCTCTTTCTAATTTTTCCCTCCACTTCTCTTATTTGATTTTTAAAGTCCTTCTTAAGGTCCTCTATGGCCTGCAACCTGCTCATGTTTTCCCCTGGGGCTTTTGGAGCAGGACTTCTGACCTCACAGTCCTTTTCCCACTCTATGCCCCCAAAATAGGAGTCTAGGCTTGCATTTTTCTGTTTCCTTTGCCTTGGCCTGTTGCCACTTAATTGCTTGACTTTTGGGCTTGTTGCCACACTATGGCTTTAAGGCCAGATAGAGGAATTTTCGTCCCGAACGTGTGGGGGGCAACTTCCGTTTCTGGCAAGCTATAAACCCACCCACAACTTCCACCCTAGATCACAATCCAGATCCAGGAGGTTAAAGCAAGAGCGATTACCCCCCAAGACTGATCGCTGGATCTCCCCACAATTTGTAGGCTGGGAGCCCGAGCTGCCTCTGAAAACTACAAAATGGCATTTGTCCTCAGCGGCTTCTAGCCCCCAGGGGAGGGAGCTGACGCATTCCCCAAATACAGGTCCCAAAGTCCATAGGACACTAACCTCTTACTTTGTCCTAGGCATGTCTATGTTGATAATTCTGGAATCGCCACAGCTCCTGGTGTTCTGTGGTTCCTCCAGCAGGCTGCTGGCCCTGCCGCCCTGGGGCTAAAACCTCTGCTCACGCGGACCTGGGCTCCCCTCGGCTCCTGTGCTCTGCGCTCTGCATGCTGCCAGATCCCAGACCTCTGCACTGGTCCTTCCTGCAGGGCTGCTGGGCTGTCCTCAGCGGGAGGTTAGCTTCTCTGTGTCGTTCTGTGGGTGCTGGGGCTCCAGAAGTTGTTCAGAGTTCCCTTTTACATAGTTTGGGGGGAATCTGGGGGCAGAGAGGCTTGGAAGAGCTGTTTCTACACTGCCATCTTGACTCTGCCCCAGTAAAAGGTGTTATTTTCTTTAGTATTTATGGGGAATGTTTGCCTCATTTACCAAGCTATTGACTCTGTATTCATGATTTTTTGAATCACTGTCATTTCTCCAAGTTTCTTACTTGATTTTCAAAATTCTCTCTGAGTTCTTCCATGACTCGAAATCAATTCACATTCTTTTTTTCTTGTTGGTTTTGGATGTAATACCTTTGACTTTGTTGCCTTACTCTCAGTTTGTTTGGTGATCATCCTCATCACCTTAGTGATTTTCTATGGTCAAAATTTTGCTCTGATGTTTGCTCATCTTTACATTCTATTTTTTGACTTTTATCTCTTTGTTATCCCTTTGTTAAAGGGCCTCTCCTTCCAGGTTGAAGGGTGCATTGTCCCAAGATTCAGGAATACTCTGCAGCTATTTTCAGAGATACTTCTAGGGACTTGTAAATTTTTAATTATTCCAAGGTGGTGTCATCTAAGGAAAGGTGTGTTTACTACTCTCCTGGCTTGTGCTTTGGTCTGTGAGTGACCACAAGCACTGTTTTCTGCCCTGGAAATATAATGAGGGTTTGTGCTCTACTGTACTTGTAAGCTTTGGTATGCTAGTGCTCCTCCTGGCCCTGGGACTTCCAACCAAGACCGTTACCCAGATCTGAGTATGGGCAAAGTAACACTGTATGGCTCCCAGGGCCAGCAGAAACCCCTGTAATTTCTTTCTGATCAGTTGTTTGACCCCCTTACTATTTATGGGCTGAGAGCTCTGGAAGCAGCAGCAGTAGCTGCTGCTGCTATGATTTAGTCACTCCCAGTTCTGCTTCTGCTTTGCTTGTGTCAGGGTGTACTGGTACAGCCTGTGCTGGACTGTGCCCTACTCTCACCCAGGTGCAACAGACCTTTTATGACAACCTGCTAAGTTGTCTTTCGTTGGAAAATTATTTTACCTTGTCCTTCTATCAGTTCTGCCACTCTGGGAAACATTTTGTGACATTATGTAAAGGTGTTCAGAGAGGTTTAGGGTAGGCCTCAGGCAAGTCTCTACCTTTTCTCTTCCATCTTGGTTCACCCCCTCTTCCCCCTTTCCATAATACTTGATATTTAAGTCCATATTTTCAAGATTATATTCTAAACAAGCTAACTGTCCTCTCTACATTCGAATTTCATAAGGAAAGATGAATAACACTGAAGTACATTGCTTGCTTTCTGGATTAATATAGTATTTTTCTGCGAGATGATTCTTAGTAAACTCCCCATCAGTTTACAAACTTTTTCCCCTGAAATTCCTATGCTATTTTGGTTGTGTAGATTTCGGTTATAGTAGTATTATTACACAGTCCTGTGCCTTAGAGAATAATATAAAACAAAGAGGCAGGCAGCATTAGAAATTTGTCCAGCGTCACACAGTTATTAAGTGACTGAGGCTGGATTTGAACCTGAATCTAGATCTGGTACTCTCCGATTCTTTCACCTTGCTGCCTTGAGGAAATTTACTTAAAGAATCCTTATTTTAATACTAAAATATTTACTTCTATTAAGGAACTATACATAAACTGTATTTTAGATCCTGTCACTTTCACCTAGCCTAAGTTTAAAGACATCTACTAAGAAGGAATCTGTAGCTTTCATAGGCATCTCACTGCACCCTTAAGTGATTCTTTCTCACTTCTGGTTTTTGTAATCCTTTGTGACCTTCTAGTCTTGTTTCAAGCACCAGTTTCTACATGAGTCCTTTCCTAATCCCTTAGAAATAAGTTTGTATTTATCCACATATGTATAGCCATGTCTATGCATACACACATACACAGAGGCATGCACATCAAAATTACCTTGCATTTACTTTGTATATTGTTTTATTTATCTATTGACTATTTCCACCATTAATCTGTTTGGAAGGATCCTTAAACTTTTCATTGGTTTCTTCAGATTGACTAAAAACAATTCTTATTTAATTGTGGAAGGGAACATAATTTCCTATGAATTGGTATCTTAAAACAGTTGTGTTTATATTTTTTTAAACTAAGTCATAGCAAGATATTTTCCTGTGGAGCTCAAATTAATTTTGCGCCCCCCAAAATCTATTTTCACATTTGTCATCTGCCCTCTTGAACAATTGGGCAAGTTTTGATTTTTTAAGGCTAGAAAGGAATCCCATGGGAGGAAGAAAAGAAAAAAAAAATTATTCCAGAATAGCAATGAAGAACGAGTTGCTCTACATGACATTTCATTTCTGGATGGCTAGGAAGATCAATGAACTTGCCTGCAGCTCATGAATTAATATCCTTAGCTATCAAGAAATGAACCATTGTGCACAGGGACTTGTTCTTCATTGCTAACTTCTTGTCATAAGTAAGATAGTAATAAGGTAGCTTCAGAATAGGTGTCACCCATGGGACAGTGTATTACTATATCTTTAAAATCATTATTAACTGGGAGTACATGGAGTTGACTTACATTTACTATAAAAAATGAGACAATTTCCATTAAGCCTAGACTTTTGGAGAGTATGTTCTTGTGGTGCCTCATTTTCTTAAAGGACTTTATTCTTAGTCCTTTTTTCCTGTACTATATCGATCCGTAGGAACCTAATTAGGTACAGTAAACCCTTTGTCTCCCATGCCTGGGATTCTCTCATTGCTCCCCAGAATTTCAGGCTTAAAAAGGACCTGAGTGACTATCCAATCCATACCTGGAGAGGAATATAGCCTTTGCTTAAAGACCCACTCATCCCAGGAAATTCCCATCCAGTTTTGAACACTTCTCTCTTTCTCTCCTTGCCTCTCTTAATAATGCCTTGTTGGTTTAGTTCAAGTGCCATTTCTTACAAGATAGTTTTCCTGATCTCCAACTATCCATCACACACACACACACACACACACACACACACACACACACAAACACACACACAAAATTACTTTTTATTCAATTTGTATATCTTTTATATTTGGTTAATCTACCTTTTGTTCCTCCTAATAGAATGTAAACTCCTTGAGATCTGGAATGATTTTTTTTCATAGTACTCTTAGCACCTAGTCAGTGTCTTCCAGATGCTTTTGTAATCATTTAGAAATTTAATGGTTACTTGTTCAAGTGAACTGAATTAAATTGGGTCCTAGACTCTGACCTTCACTATAGGCATCATTTATCCTATTCAGTAAGAAAGTATTAAAGTGTACAATGCACTGAGCTAGGCAATAAGGTAAATAGATATTTTTCTACATGGGGACAAGTTGGTAGGGCTTCTAGAGAAACTAATTGCCACTGTTTCTTTATTTTACATCTTAAATGTGACAGGGTAGAATAAGCCTCCTTTTCTTAACTGTTTAATAACTTGCAAGTGCCTTATTTTTTTCCCAACATATAAATAGAATTAAGAGTATTGGCATCAGAACCACATTTAGTAGGCCCTCACCAATGTGCTCAGAGTTATAATCAGCCAGTTGATACAATTAGCTCAAATTGAAGTACTTCAGTTACATCATAAAAACAGAAATACAAAACAGTCAATCCCTTCCTCATAAACTTTGACAAAGTCCCAAAATCCACTCAATGTATGTCATTTTATGGATAGTAAACATTATTCTGTAAAAGGGTCCATAGACTTCAACATACTGACAAAGGATATCCATAAGAACCACTGCTAAGACCTAAATGTCTTAGTAATCTCTTGTACTTACCCATTATATCCTAAAATTTCATCAGTGGACTGAGGGGATCTCACCTAAATGCACCGAGCAATTCCATTACTAAAAATATTAAATATTTTATTTGCATTATATTAAACTTCTCTCTCTCTCTCTCTCTCTCTCTCTCTCTCTCTCTCTCTCTCTCTCTCTTTCTCTCCCCCCCCTTTTTCTGTCTCTGTCTCTATCACTCTGTCTCCATCTCTGTCTTTGTCTCTGTCTCTCTCTGTCCCTCTGTGTGCTCTGGCCTCTCTGTATTTCTGTGTGTCTCTCTGTGTTTCTCTCTGTCTGTGTGTGTCTATCTCTGTCTTTATCTCCCTGTCTCTCTCCATGTCTCTCTATTTTTTTCTCTCTCTGTCTCTGTCTCTCTGTCTTGTTCTTCCCCTAAGTTCATATCACCTATGTCATTTTATAAGTCAATTGTGGGTTAACAGAAATAGCTAAAGGGCTGAAACTCAAGAGATTTGCTCCAGGGAAAGGCTTAAGAGAAGAGACTTCTTGAGAAATAGGAACTTTATTACAGGAGGGAATTGATTTAGGCAAAATTAAAGGGAAAAATACTACCTTCAGTAAATGAAATAATATAATCTAATTATTTAACACATTGTGCGTTTTCACGGTTTGTGATAGGTTATGGTAGGCTACTTCAGCTGGACAGAGAGATTAGTGGTAGGTAATGTAACCATGTAGGCTCAATATCATATTTATAGAGTTTAACTAAGACAGGGAAGAATATGGAGTCATATAATTTAGGGCTAGAAGATTCCTAGAAGATCATTAGTATATCCCTCTCATTTTACATTGAAAAAAGAAAAACTGAGAGAGCTAACATGACTTAAAGTCACAACATAATAAAGGACAGAACCAAGCGCCAAAACCTAGATCCTTTGCTCTGAAATTCAATTCATTCTAGTATAGTACACTGCCTTTCTAGAAAGAAACCATCGTGTGTTAGTTTGCAGACATATGAGATCAGGGATGATGAACTCACACTAGCAGATGGTGAACAAAGTGTCAGGGATCTAGGCAGGTGATCTTGGAAAAAGAGAGTTGGGAACCTGTGCCAGAAAGTCTGGGAAACAAGAAGTATCCAGATGCTGAATTTGTCTAACTGTATATGTTAGCTGGTCATATGATGTGGGCTAACTCTGCTGGCAAAGTTACTACTTTGTGCCAGTCAATGCCAACGCTAGAGAAAAATAACTTTCAATCCATAGACACTGAAGTAACAGAAGAAAAGGATGACCATATAGAGACAAGAGAAATGATACATTAAAATTACCTAGAAATGAAAAAGAAACTCTGTAATATCAGTACTGGAGCAATATATTCCCTTTGGGTTATCATCACTGAAAACATGAGAAGAAGCAGGTTTTTACAGATGATATAGCAGACTGTAGATTTTTAGTCACACAACAGACTGACAGATGTAGAAAATTTAAATTCCCGGGGGCGGAGCCAAGATGGCGGAGTAGAAACAGCTCTTCCCAGCCTCTCTGCCCCCAGATTCCCCACAAACTATGTAAAAAAGGACTGTGAACAACTTCTGGAGCGCCAGCACCCACAGAACGACACAGAGAAGCTAACCTCCCGCTGAGGACAGCCCAGCAGCCCTGCAGGAAGGACCAGCGCAGCGGTCTGGGAGCCAGCAGCGCGCAGAGCGCAGGAGCCTAGCCAAGCCGAGCCGAGCCCAGGTCCCCGTGAGCTGAGGTTTTAGCCCCAGGGCGGCAGGGCCAGCAGCCAGCTGGAGGAACCACAGAACACCAGGAGCTGTGGCGATTCCAGAATTATCAACATAGACATGCCTAGGACAAAGTAAGAGGTTAGTGTCCTATGGACTTTGGGACCTGTATTTGGGGAATGCGTCAGCTCCCTCCCCTGGGGGCTAGAAGCCGCTGAGGACAAATGCCATTTTGTAGTTTTCAGAGGCATTTCCGGCTCCCAGCCTACAAATTGTGGGGAGATCCAGCGATCAGTCTTGGGGGGTAATCGCTCTTGCTTTAACCTCCCTGGATCTGGATTGTGATCTAGGGTGGAAGCTGTGGGTGGGTTTACAGCTTGCCAGAAACGGAAGTTGCCCCCCACACGTTCGGGATGAAAATTCCTCTATCTGGCCTTAAAGCCATAGTGTGGCAACAAGCCCAAAAGTCAAGCAATTAAGTGGCAACATGCCAAGGCAAAGGAAACAGAAAAATGCAACCCTAGACTCCTATTTTGGGGGCATAGAGCGGGAAAAGGACTGTGAGGTCAGAAGTCCTGCTCCAAAAGCCCCAGGGGAAAACATGAGTGGGTTGCAGGCCATAGAGGACCTTAAGAAGGACTTTAAAAATCAAATAAGAGAAGTGGAGGAAAAATTAGAAAGAGAAATGAGAAGGATGCAGGAAAAGTATGAAATGAGGGTCAACAGCCTGACTGAGGAAAACAACACCTTAAAAAATAGACTAGCTCAAATGGCAAAGGAGGCCCAAAAGGGCAATGAGGAGAAGAATGCCTTAAAAAGTCGAATTTGCCAGATGGAAAAAGAATCTCAAAAGTTCACTGAGGAGATTCATTCCTTCAGAGTTAGACTGGAGCAAATGGAAGCTAATGACTTTATGAGAAATCAAGATGCTGTTAAGCAGATCCAAACAAACGAAAGATTAGAAGGCAATGTGAAATATCTCATGGGAAAAACCACTGACCTGGAAAATAGATCCAGGAGAGACAATTTAAAAATTATTGGACTACCTGAAAGCCATGATCAAAGAAAGAACCTAGAAATCACCCTTCAAGAAATTCTCAAGGAAAATTGCCCTGATGTTTTAGATCCAGAGGGCAAAATAGAGGTTGAAAGAATCCACCGATCACCTCCTGAAAAAGATCCCAAAAAGAAAACTCCCAGGAATATTATAGCCAGGTTCCAGAATCCCCAGATCAAGGAGAAATACTACAAGCAGCCAGGAAGAAACAATTTCAATATTGTGGAAACACAATCAGAATAGCCCAGGACCTGGCAGCTTCTACACTGAGGGATCGAAGGGCATGGAATATGATATTCCAGAGGGCAAAAGAGCTGGGAATGAACCCAAGGGTCACCTACCCAGCAAAACTGAGTATTTTGTTTCAGGGGAAAATATGGTCATTCAGTGGAATAGAGGACTTTCAGGCATTCTTGAGGAAAAAACCAGAGTTGAATAGAAAATTTGACATCCAGACACAAGAAGGAAGAGATGCCTGAGAAGGTAATCAGGGAAAAGAAATCAATGAACTATTTACATTCCTATATGGAAAAGCAATAACTGTGACTGATGATATCTTTCTCACTATGAAAATAATGGAAGAAGGGGGTGTGGTCATATGAATACATATGTGCATTTGTGTGTATATGGTTACAGTTATATATGGATAGAGGGCATAGGTTGTATTTGTTGGGAAGGGAGAATACTCAAGGGATGAAATTATGAGGTGAGAGAGTAAAGTGGCAAGAGGAGATGGGGAGAGACAGGGTAGGGTAAACTATCCCATGTAGAAGAAGCAAGGGGAAGTGGTTGCAAAGGAGGGGGAGAATAAGGAAGGCTAAAAAGGCAAAACCACATTCACATTGAATTTGGTTCAGGGAGAAAATGACATACATACTAAATGGGATATCTCAACCTGCAGCAGGATAGGGGGAAGGGGGATGAGAGGAGGGATGATGGATGGGAGGGCATCCTTGGGGTGAGGGGAGGTTGGAAGTACCCACTATAGAGGAGGGACAGGATCATGTAGGGAATGGACCAGGTGGGGGGTGGGATGAGTGGGAGGGAATTATAAGCAGCCTTCTACAATATATCTACTATGATAATGTTTTGCATAGCTAGACATGTACAACATATACTGAATTACTTATCTCCCAAGAAGGAATGGGTGACAAGGGAGGAAGGAAATGGATCTGAAATTCAAGGTCGTAACATTAAATGTTTCAAATATATATATAAATACTATTATTAATACTCTTTTGCCTATAATTGGGAGATAAGATGTGCAGGCATTGGGACACAAAGATTCATCTTCCTCTAATGGAAAAGTCGATGGGGGTGTGGGAGAAGGTATGGGAGAGAGCAGATTGGAGGAAGCGATATCTTGTGGGATTACTATTCTGGGAGGTTGGGTAGGGGAATAATGGGGGGAAAATGATTGTAACTCAAAATCTGGCGGAAATGAATGATGTAAAACAGAAGTTAATAAAGCATTTGTTTAATTAAAAAAAAAGAAAATTTAAATTCCCACTGTATTCGTTTTTAAAAATTGATTTTCAGAAGGCATTTGACTTGGTAGAACAAAGTGTGCTCTTGACAGTTCTCCTCAGATAAGATGTTTCTCAGGTATATATAGTATATTGAACTGCCATGTAACATTTTGCACACATCACTAGGGAGAGGGGTTAAAGGCCTTTTTGTCAAAAGGATAAAGTGCCAGGAAGTAGAGGAACTCATGAAAGCCCACATAGTTTCCCTGCTCTATATAGTTCTTTTGTCTTTTGTTATTGGGCTTAGCGAGTAATTGGTTGGGCATAGGTGGACAGGATTCAGGTTTATATTATAAGTTACCTTCTCTGAAATTGCTTTATTTCTCCTTCTAACGTTGAGTAAGTTTAGAAATAGGTCTCAGTCAGTATAGAGTTGGTAAGTTGTGCGTGTGTGTATGTCAGGACAAGGGAGGGGGGGAGGAAGGGGGGAGAAGTGATAGAAACGGATAATGAACTTTGGAATGAAATGAAGGACCAATTAAGCCATATTTCACTCAGAAAAATTTCCAATTCAATTCAATTCAACAACCATTTCTTAAGCAACCATTTTGTGTAAGGCACTGTACTAGGTTTTGGGTACACATAAAGCAATACCTTCACTCAGGATGGTATGTTGTGATAGAATGTATGCAAAATATTCCATATTTGGTAAAAGAGAGGCCAAAACAAAAAAAATAGTGGGAAAGAGAGAAAAAAAGACAGAAAGAGGAGGACATTGAGAAAGGATTCAAAGAACATGAAGGAAAATAGGAAAATAAAAGGTTGTCACAGAGAAAAGAATTTCAGTGACTCTAAACTATATGCCTATGAAAAAGTACAATCATTTATAGAACTGATGATTATACTCCAATCTCACCTGAACAAAAATGTCTCTTTCTATTATTAGCAGTATTGGAAAGGAAAGATTATTTAGTCATCAATGATAAATTCAGTGGAAGAGGTGTGAACAAGAAATCTTTGATATGATAGAACAGGAAGGAGCAAGAAATAAAGAGGAGACAAGATATTCAATAAAATAGAAGGCACGAAACAAAGAAAAATCAGTAGCCCAAACTAGGTGTGAAGGGCAACAGAAAAAATAAAATAAAACCTCTTAATTCAAAGAATTACTATCAATTCATTATGGTGGAGAATAGTTATTGCCTCAGGAAGAATGCTTCCTTTTGTTGGAAAATAGGTATGTTCTTTGTCTTTGTGTGTGGATATGTATGTATGTATATGTGTATATGTATATATCTGTGTGTGTTTATACATACACATGCATGTGTATCATAAAAGACACACTATATAGGAAAGGAGAAATCAGTGGAATGGCCAAGTAAAAAGCATCTGATTGTTTTCTAACTGTACAGATAAGAAATATAAGATATAGATGAAATGTTCTGAGGAAGATAATTAAAAATGATATCATGACGAATCCTTTGGCAAAAAGAAAATTGGGAAAGAATATGGAACATCAGAGTAAGTGGAAATTTATAAATATAAGTGCTCAGCAAGACAACAGTATGGGAGTTGAGAAAATCTGAGCTACACACCTTCATCTTACTCCACCACGTCAGGTATATCTTACATTTCTTATCAATATAGTTAGAAAACCTTTCTGATACACACATGTGTACATATATGCATGCATATAAGTTTATATATGTATGAACATACATGTATCTGTCTACTTTTATTGGCATGTAAGATCCTTAAGTACAAGGACTGTCTCACTTTCATAATTTTTACACAGTGTTTAGAACAGTGTGTGGTAGGGGCATCTAGGTGTCCCAGTGAATAGAGCACTGGCTCTGGAGTCAGGAGAACCTGAGTTCAAATACAGAACAACACAAAAAACTAGCCATGTGACCTTTGGCAAGTCACTCAACTTCAATTGCCCTCCAAAAAAAAAAGGCAAAAAACGAAAAAAACAGTGTGGGATGTATCAAAGGCGCATAATAAATAAAACAGTCAAATCCAGCTATTTTATTGTATTTAAAAATACTTAACAGCACAGTAATATGAAATGACCCAATGTTTTATGAAATCATATTTATCGTAGACATTTTATACGTCATAAAATCATAGTCCACTATTAGTCTTGCCCACAGAGGGAAGTAGTTAAGGAGATTTTTTTGTAGTGGATGTGTCAGCTAAGTGGATTTGCCCATTGTTTTCCATGTTGCTAGGATCTGTTTTTGTCTTTGAATTGAAACATACTTATATGAAGAAGAAGGATTTGGTC